>NW_004624738.1:18302370-18317047 GCF_000247695.1 Heterocephalus glaber | reverse complement strand
TTAATACAAGAAAATGAAAAAATGGAAACAAAGTCTTTGTAAATAGGGAGGGATGGAGGGGTTGAAGGGAGGGCAGGGGAAGGGGGAAAAAATAACAACCAAGAGAGATTAAGTAAATTTCCAATGATGAATGTCGTTATATTGTATACTTAAAATGTACCAATAAAATTACATTAAAAATAAATACATAAAAATATTGTTTGGTAAATAAAAAATGAGAAAATTCATCATCAACAGACAAGAAATATTTAAAGAGAATTCTTCAGATGTAAGTGAAATAAAACAACAATGGAAATCTGAACCTTTAGAAAGAAATAGCAATTATGTATGTGATTAAAGATGAAATATAAAATTACCTTCAAATTATTTAACAGTTAAGTCACTAGTTAAGCAAAAATAATTCTAAAGTATTATTGTGTTTAACATATATGCGGGAGTAAAATGTATTAATGTTTGGTAAATTATATCAATGACAATATCCTGATTATGATATTGTATTATAGTTTTGCATAATATTACCATCAAGGGAACTTCAATGAAGGGTATATAGAATCTCCGTGTTACAACTCCATGCGGATCTACAATTATATTCATTAGAAAATCAATTTAAAAAATCAACAGATTTGCTAACACAAGTATAAGTTGTGATTGGAAAATACAGTGAATATTTACATTTTAAAAATTTATTACAGCAAAAGACATATTGCCACTAATTTCCCTCAAAATACTCTCCCTGTCTTTGAACCCAGTTATCCTATTATCCTTGCCACTCTCTGAAGCAATTCTGAAAGTCCTCTTTTGTGTCTTTAGTTGTATGTTGTTGCTGCCTCAATGTCCTAAATTGATTCAAAACACTTACCTTTCATGATCATTGTGACTCTGGGAAAGAATCAAAAGTCACATATTGCCAGATTCAGTGAGTGAGGTAAATGAAAACACACTATAATTTTTTTTTTTGGTAGCAGGCAGCGAAACCACTGAGCTAAATCCCTGGCCCCTCACCATAATATTTTTATGAGCCTATCTTTCTTATTGAATGGCACTCAACAGTAGTGTTCATGGTATTTTTTTATTATGCCTCATAAAGACACTCACAAAAGAGAACTTCCAGAAGTGTTTCCAAAAGTAATAAGTACTATGGGATAAGTGTGCTCAAAGTGAAGGGGATTCATGGCATATACAAATCAAATCAAACAAAACAAAGTACCCTATCCAAAAAATCGAGAGCACAGATAGTTTCCCGTATAAACTTGATAAAACCTCTAGGGAAGAAATATTAATATTACATACATTTTTACAAAAAAGAGAGGAATGCTTGCTAATGTTTGAGACTGATGTACGTTGTGTTGTGTGTCTGTAAGTTATTCTTCATTATTCCATTACATGCATTTATAATAACGTAGAGCTACTATTTGCATTCTTACACAGGATTTTGTGGACATACTTTCTAAAATTTGTATTAGTAAATATCCAAAAGCGAAACTGTAGTGTCATAGAGGAGGTACATATCCAAACTGAACTCAGCTATAGTCATGTTTTGCTCCTGTTAAAAGAACCATGATACTTCTCTGGACTTAGTTTTCTTACCTGTAGCAGGAGGGACTCAGATTTTGATTTCTGAAGGCCTTTCTATTCTCAAATTCTATAACTAACTGATTAAGTCATTACTCTAAATTCTGGTTTTCCGGTAACATTTTATATGGAAAACCATCAAATACCCATATACCTTTTACCTAAATTTACATATTGTTAACATTTACTTCATCTGCTTTGTCATTTGTGCTATCTGTATCTATAGAACTACATTTATTTATGTACACAGAATTTTTTTGAACAATTTTATGATGTTACATGCATCACAATCCTTTATCACTAAATGGGGTGTATTTTCTAAGAACTGAGATATTTTCTCACATAATCACAGTATAGTTATCAATTTCCTAAGTTCGCACTGATATAGTATTTTAACCCAATCTACAATCCATATACCCTTTGGAGCATTCTCCCCTTCAATCCAGGATCCAGTCCAGGGCTGGGGACTGCATTTAGCTGTCTTGTTTCTTTAGCTTTTTTTCATTTGGAACTTTCTACACCCTTTCTTTATGTTTTACATTCCCAAAGGTTTCTTCATTTTTTTAAAATAGAAAATTTCTCTTTTGTGTTTGCCTGATTTTTACCTATGGATGCACAACTCAGACTATGCACTCTTGGCTGGAATATTGTAAGGATTAGGGACAATATGTCTATCTGGGAGAATCACATGCAACAATCAGTTGCATTTTAATGGAGGCTCTAATTTGAAAGGAGGATATTTAAAGGGTGATTTCAGATTTTAGTGTTGAAAGGAGGACACATCGTTCCCTGAGATTGTGCCTGATCCTTATGTTTATCCACATGTCAAATATTTATTGAATTTGTACTATGAATCAGATACTGTTCCAGTGACAGTGAATACCACGCCAATCCAGAAAGGTGGTATTTCTTTCCTTCTTAAGTTTATGTTTTATTTAGAGATTTAGACAAGATATATATAAGTAAACCAATAATTTAAGGTGGATCTTGAGAGGAAATATTGAAAAAAATTAAGGTGATGTTTGAGAGTAGACAGGGGCAGGAGTCATAGAGTTAGACAGAGGGGCTAATTTAGTCATTGAGCTGAGATCTGAATGACCAGAAGAAACCAATGATGGCCTTAAGGCAAGAGAGGAAATGGGTATGAAAATCAAGAAAACTTCAGAGATCCATACTCACATAATTCTTGAACTTAATCTCACCATTATCTATAAGACTCCCATAATATCACTTCGACTCCATTCTCTGATTACTTTTCCCATCCTTTCATCTTACCTGCTGTGCTACCCATGGTTCAACAACTAAAAATTTTGTGAATTTAATGTCAATGACTCTATCTCTTTTTCACGGTTTATCACCTCTTTGTCTGCATTTCTGTACTTACCAGGAACAGGCTCTGTGGCCATACATCCTACACTCCTTGACTCAGTCTTTCTCCATGAGATCATCTGGCTAAATTCCAACAGTGGCTAACCTCAACTAACCAGCTGGTCCTCACCTGTATCAGAGCTGCTAGGGGCAGCCTGAGAAGAACATGCAAAGTCTGACTTCTCTCACATTAAATTCATGGCCAGACTTTTCATGAACATGTAGCATGCCTGTTGCTGCTTCTATTCTTCTCTCATGGGTTTTCTCTCTCACCCTTCAAAAAGATGATCTTGCCTATGCTCCTCTGCCCTCCACCCATCAACATTGCACATTCACCTTCTCCCCCACACCTTCATTCTCAGCTGTTGATTTTACCTCACACTTTCCAGTGGGTGGGGCGATCCCATAAGAATCCTCTTATCTTTTCACACAAAAAATCTACAACACATTTGCAGTTACAACATCAACATTCCTGTTTCAGAAATTGTATTTGCTCTGCTCCCTCCTTCTGCTCACTGACTTAGATACTTCACTCTTGGAATTATACCCTCTTTGTCTTGAAATATCAATCTCTCCCTTTATGGAACATTCTCATTAGTATACTAACATGCTCTAGAATCTCCCATGTTGATTAACATAGCCACCCAGCTAATACTTCAAATCTTTTTGCTTTTCTTCACAAATTTTTTGAAAGTTATTCTTATGGATAGTCCCCACTTTCTCATTTTCTCCTCCACCTCTTCTCATGGGGCTTTGGTTCTCATCAAACCCTCCAGGTACTCCTGCCAATGTCATCTGTGACCTCCGCCCGACCGGATAAGACAGTCACTTCACTGCCTACTTAGCCTTTCAGTTCACTTGACATGCCTGGCCACTTCCTCCTCGCAGTTCTCTCTTCTCTTCATCTTGTTCCATCTCCCTGACTACTTTTCCATCTCCTCTGCTAGTATTTCCTTCTTTGCTTTCCCTCTTGGTAGGTGTCTCTAGCACTCATTCATGGGCCCTTTTCTTTCTATTTCACTTTCCTCCTTGGTCACACCATTGGTTCCTGAAGTTTTTCCATTCACTTATCTGCTATTTTTGTGTGTGTGAGAATCTCTGATGCAGAACCACTAGATTTCTGATCCCAATGTTGGGTGTTTGGTTTGTGGTTTCTACCCCTCTACCCCAACAATGGGTATTTAGCCTACTTAGCAAATTAGGATCTGTTTTGAGACATTACTTCGGAAACCCAGTTTGAAAAAAGTAAACATTAATCATTAAAAAAGATTTCTTACGGTAAATTATTTTATGATTTCAGCATAGGAAAGGTCATTTCCTATCACATACAGCCAAATGCATTGCTGTTTGTTTTAGTTTCATGCTTCCCAGCTCTAAATTTAAAAGTGAACTTGAGTTAAACAGAGCGTAAATTCTTCGTGTGTGGCCTGCCCTCCCTCTTCCCCTAATTTTGTAGTTGGAAACATCCTAAAAGGAAAAATAACTCCCTTTCAGGCAAAGTGAAGAAAAATGTAAACTGCGTCTATGCGATCTTGAACAAATGTACATTTCCCATTACTATACCTCACGGTATAGAGTGGGCTCTTAAGAGAAAATGGAGAAACAAAACAGAAAAATATCAAAGCACAGGCACAAAACCATAAAAATAGAAGAAAGGGCTATGTGAGAGTGTACTGGGAAAAAAAGCAAACTGATCTTTTTAATTCTCATGCCAACTGAATTTTTAGCATCTCTAAGAATAAGTTGGTAAGAATTTTTAAAAAATAGACTTTCTCCATCAAGCTTTCCAGGCTATGCAGAATTCAGGTTGCTGGTTACTCTCCATCTGTTTGGACAGCTGGCTCAGCCTGAACTTAGTTCTCCAGTCTAGAAGATACTGGACTTGTTTCTTCAAGGAAAGTTTCTCTTTACTCATCACCATACAATTACCACTGTCCTTGCTCAGGGGCACTCCTGAGGCCAAAGGAGATAAATTCATTTTCCCTCTCTCTACCCCTCCATGTATCCATCTGTCTACCTGCCCTAATGCTGACTAATATTCTGGAAATTCCTGCAGAAGTATCCATAAATGGAAACTATAAACACATTTTAGAACTGCTATCATTAAAAGTCCTTGTAGAACACTAGAAGGTTCTGGAAGGGAAAATAAGGAGAGTGCTGTGGAAATTGACATTAGAGTGAGGTAGGGCTACAGAATTTTTAAAATTCTGGTTTGGGGTTTAGGGGTATAATTTAGTGGTAGAGCTCTTGCCTAATATGCTAGAGGCCCTGCTTTCAATCCTGAGCACCATGAAAAAAAATGCTGGCTTTTATGCCATCCTCTGGAGAAAGTCTCAATTATATCTATTTTCTAATTGTAGGAGTGGGTTTAGGGAGGGGAGAGGAGGACCATACAAGGTGTGTTTCATTGTCGCAGCAATAACCCAGCACATTAGTTAAAATCTGTCATTCGAATTCTGTATTTTACAGTCTGATAAGTTACAACTTTTGAGTGTATGCAAAGGTTTGTGAAAATATCACAAAATGGTAAAGTCCCTTTCTTGTTGCTCTCAAAGACGTTTGGAAAGAGGCAGATGCTATAAGGAAAGAGGTTGTTAAACAATGAAAGTCTAAGGGCCATGGTAGTAAATTCCTCCACAGGACAAATAGTGGACAGATACTAGTGAATAGTGGACAGAAAATAGTGAATAATGATCAAGGGTGAGTAAATAAATGCTAAAGTAAATATCATTTAAAAAAATAAGTTTGGAGGGAATCAGAGTGCATCTGAACTCTTCACAAGCTCTGGTCATTTGGAGAAAAGTGTTAAACCACTCCTGAATCAAAGAGAGATTTGAATATCCATAAAAATAATAATTAATGGAATGTGGAGCCTCACAAAAAGGGTAAGGTAATTTGGAAGTCAGATCCGTTTACTAATTTTCCTCTTTCTTACTGAGCTACACTTTATATACCATAATGTTCCACTGTTTAAACTATAGCAGTCATTTTTGGTTTGTGTGCAAAGTTACCTTCACTATTTAATTTAGAGCATGTTAAGCACCCTCAAAGAAACTTCAGTACCAGGTAACAATCTATCACTATTTATCTCCTCCTCCCAGTCCTGGTAGTCATTAATCTACTTTCTGTTTCCATAGACTTGCCTATTCTGGACATTTCGTAAAAATGGAACCCTAACATATGCTGTCTTTTATGATTAGATCCTTTTACTGGACGTCATGCTCATTCGTGTCATAGAATGTATCAATACTTCTTTCATTTCATGGTCAAATAATATTCAATCGTATAGATATGTCACATTCTGTTTATTCTGTCGTTAATTGTGGACATTAAGTTCATTTCACTTTTTGGCTATTATGAATAATGCATCTATAAGCATGCATGTACCCATTTTTGTGTGGATATATGTTTTCATTTCTCACAGGAAAGGGATTTCTGGTTTGTATAGTAACTCTATGTTTAATGTTTTGAGGAACTGCTAAACTGTTTTCCCAGGAGACTGCACAAATTTACATTTCTACCACCAATGTATTGAGTTGAGTCTCAATTTCTCCACATCTGCATCCATGTTTGCCATTGTCTTTTAAGCCATCCTAGCGGTGTAAAGTGATGTCTCATGGTGGTTTTGATTTTCCTAAAGATGAATGAAATTGAACATCTTTTCATGCTTTTATTAGCTATTTTTTCTGTCTCTCTTTGCCTCTGTACATTCACTCCCTGTTTTACAATCTCCATCCTCTCTTCTCTCTGAAAATCTGGCACAAAATCTGGATAGATATGACTATATTGAGAGGCCATTTCATTAATGTTGGTTCCAAGCCATTAAAATTAATAACTTTCATTTAATTTCATATTTCATTAATTAAATACCTGGTTCAAATTTATGGAATATGATGTACTTATTCAATGTCATATTTAAAATTAAGTAGGTGATACAAATTAAGTCCATCCATAAGTGTAAAAGAAGAAATAGGTAAATATCCTAAGAAAGTTGTCAAGATTTTTGTTTGGTTGGTTTTGTTTATGCTACTGGGGATTGAACCTATTGCCTTCAAACTGAGATACATCTCCATCCCTTTAAAAATTTTTTTGTTTTGAGACAGGTTCTCACTGATTCACTAGACTCTCCAGGCTGTGCTAAAACTTGTGCTCCTGCCTTACCCTCCCAAAATTCTGGGATTATAGACATGTACCACCTCAACTGGTTCAATAGTGGTATCTATGGGGAAGTGACTGCCTTGATAATGTGTATACTCTTTGACCCAGCAATCCATTACTAGAAATCTATCCCAAGGAAAGAATGCCACATTTCCACAAAGTTTAGCTCCAGGGCCAGGGTTTTAGCTCAGTGGTTCTGCCTGCCTCGTAAGCGCAAGGACCTGAGTTCTATCCCCAGTACCAAAAAACCCCCAAAATCCCCCAAAACAAAGTTTAGCTCCAGAAATGTTTACTTCAGTGTTATACCTAATTATAAAAAAGCAGTTCAGAAGGTAGAGCAATAAATTTGATACATCTGGATAATAATTATGCCTTTATCTAAAGTGGTGGATATATATATATTTATTTAGTATGCAAAAATTATGGGAAATCTCCAGAGGTCAGAAAAAATAGAGAAATGAAAACCAGAGTGGTAAAAATGTGATCCTATGTAGCAGTTTGCTTAGGGAGAGAGGTTAGGGAGGACCTATTACTCTAAGGAATCTGTGGGTTTGAGCTCTAACACGTGGGGACAGGAGGCCAGAACCAGGGACATTTAAAGGTAACTGACTCCTTCACATATTGCCAGACTGCTTGCAGGACTATCACCTTGGGGAAAAGGGTGGTTTAGGAACGATTCCACTCAGTGGCAGAGGTGACACAGAACTTGTGTCTCTCTTGGTTTAGTCTCTGGGTAGAAAAAAAGAAGTCTATTTTGAGAATTTGTAATTAGAGACCTGTAACTTATGTAGTTTGGGGGCCCAAATTATACTACCTAGATTCAAGAGCATTCGGAAGTAGGAAATTAACAACAGCGGGTGTGTGTGTGTGTGTGTGTGTGTGTGTGTGTGTGTGTGTGTCTCTTAGCCAGAAACCTTAGGGCATTTGGCAGGAAAAAAAAAATGCAAGTCTGCCCTAGGGGAATGAGCCAACCATGCAGATCGCTCAAATCACCAACAGATTAAATTCTCTGAAGATGACCACACAATCCACAATTCAAAATCAGTTTCTTCTACTTCTCAGATCTTTCTACAAGATTCTTCATTTTTTCAAAAATCCAACAATATTCAAATTTATTCTTACTACTTTCATCTTTAAATGTTCTTTCATGTTTTTTTTCTGGCAGCCTGGAAATCCTGTCTTCATTAAACTATAAAATTATGACAAGTGTATGTCAGTGATGATTATTTCTAAGTGGAATTAAATGGGTTCTCTTAATATATTAAATAATAACATGCTGAAATTAACCTTCATTCAATCAGTTTAATTTTTAAATTCCTCTATGTTTTCATTGTTGGCACTTTGAGACTTATCAAGTACACTATTACATGTTGTAGGTACTTCTACTGTTTATTTTGTTTTTAACCATTGGCATTTCTGGTTCATTTCATAGCACTTTGGTTTTGTAACACCAGCCAGTGACTCTGTAGTTCTTTGGAACTTTCACTCAACTTTTTACTGGACCCATCTACACTCTCAGTTCCTGTTTAGTGTTTGCAAATGTTGCATGTCGTTTAGATATTGCAGCACATCCTGTTTTGATCGTTATTATCTATTCCTTTAGAGAACTTAGTGTCATTTCATTCATGTCTTGTAAAATATCGAATTTTATTATTATTATGGTGAGACTATGACTACTACTTTTTTTTTTTTGGTACCAGAGATCGAACTCGGGTTATGACTACTACTTTTGAACTTTCCTTCTCTAGGTTTCTGCTGACTTGTACATCAGTGATGCTGTAGTATATTTCCATGGAAACTCAATTTTTTTCAAGATTTCTCGCTGCTTTAGAAACTCCTTTGGCTGAGTGTATCAGTTACTTTTCTCTCATTGCTGAGACAAAATACCCGGCACCAAAAGTTAAAGGAGAAAAAGTTTATTTAGCTCACAGTTTGTAGAGGTTTCGGTCCATAATCTGCTGGCTCCGAGGCAGGGAAGGCAAACAGCATCTCAGAGGAGAAACAACATGGCGGGTACAAGGTAGCAAAGGTAACAAGGGGCCTTAACAGCGTCTTTCTGCCCCTTTTATCTTATTCAGACTACCGGGATTAGAGTGGTGCCAAACCAATCACTCATGTGTAGTGGTTCAGTAATCACATGCCCTTAATCCCAGCATCACACATTCCAGATTTAGTTACCTTGGAAAAAGACTGTGTGAGGCTTTGGGGAGACATCTAGACACTAGCCACAACACTGAGTATTCTTGTTTTTGTTCTTTTATATGATTTTACTTTTAAGTTTTAGTTTAAACTTGGGGGTGGTGTCCTCTGCAATAGCAGTCCTGGAGATTTCAACAGGGAGGAGTAGTGAGAAACAGACAAAGCATGTCTGGTGAGAAAGTGTTTAAGGTTCTAGAAATGATTCACCTGAAAAAGAAAAGATCCGGGAAGGCTATAAGGGCTGTTCTCAAATACTGGGCTAATGGGAGTGAGTGGGGTTATGAAAGGAAGTTCTAACTTACATATGCAGGGGGAAAATATCAGAACCACGCAGCAACCAGATGGACCGAATTGCAGATGAGGTTTTTCCCCTCAGTAGGGTTTGAAGACTCAGGGACTGGCATGAGGTCATATGAACTCTCAGTGAGGACTGCAGAATCCACATTCCATAGCAGGAATGAAGATAAGTGTGTGAATTATTATATACACAATTCTCTTAAAATTTAATTGATTCAATTATGAGATGAAGATTGGAAATAGAGTGCCATTATATTTTATACCCATTTTTTGTCCCTAACCGTTAGGAGAAGAGATTTTCTGTGACGTCTCTAATATTCTTTTTATGATTGAAATGCCCTTCCCCTTGGGGTGTCATGTGTGAAAAATATAAAACAGCACTTTGGACAAGTAGCTTTTATTTTTCTCTTTACTCTTTGGAGCAGTCATTAAAGTATACAAGTTAGGAAATAAAAATGGTATCTTTTTTCCAAGAAATATTTTTTTTGGTACTGGGGATCGAACTCAGGACCGTGAGCTTGCAAGGCAGGCACCGGAACCACTGAGCTAAATCCTGAGCCCATCCAAGAAATATTTTAATACATTACTAATATACACATGGATATAATTGGTTCTTTGTTTTTGTCAATTCCTAAAGAAACTTACTGCTTCTAAACTGGAGAAAATTTCTCTTAGGGAAATTAAAATAGCAAAGCTCTGATTAGATTCAGTTGTCCCTCAGCTCCACAATGGGGCACTATTGAGTTTTCCAAGTCGTCCTTTCCATGGAGGGAAAGGGAACCTGGAGACTAATGATCACCTAAAAGGTGTCTAATAAACAAATTCTTAACATGTATTTTTCTTCAAATAAAAATAACAAGTCTCCACTAAAAACCTGTGTAGATATTAGATTAATCTGAGTTCACAAGTGCCACAGTCGCCTACTGAATGTTACCAATTGGGCCTAAGTACTTTGGAGATGAGCGTAAACATAGAGACATTTTAAATATTCAAGTAGTGTGCAAGATGAGAAAGTCTCTTCTAGACTTGTGAATACGGGAGGAGTTGGCTGAGTCATTAGATTATTTTTAGGTAATCTTAAGTCTCTCAAGTCCTTTCAGACATAGTGTTTTGCACCCACAGTAGGTGGAGATGATGTGATATATAAAAACCAGTGAGCTCAGGTAATTTGGAGAAGATGGCAAACCAGGTTGTTTGACATTGTGTATAGAGAGAAAATGACAAGCTTATTGGTTCTTTTTTCTCTTAAAATTATTCTTTCACCATAATTAATGAATTTATAAATATTATATATTTATTTAGGTCTGTACTTTCCCACTTACGTCTGTTTTCTTTAGGATGCAGGACCTATTCCATAAGAGAGGAACTTTGAAAAGAAAGGGGGAAATGAATATATTATATAAAACATGTTCTCATTTGCACATATTTCTTCAGAAAAGGGAGCTGTGTACTTTAGCTGCGTCTTTACTCGCTGGCAAAATCACCCGCCTAATGATGAGCACATCGGAGGAATACATGGCACCTTCAGTTAGGACGAGGGAGCAAATGAAAATTCACCATCCCAAGAGATAGTGTGAAATTTTATAAATCCTGTACCCATGATATAAAATATCACAGCGAATAAGTCCTCATTCATATCTCACATGACACACAGCAGCCCTGAGAATAAGAAAGTAAGGTCAAAGTGTGACTCAACAACTGATCAATGAGATCTTCAGTGAATCGATGGAGTAGGCAAATTTGATTAGTGGAACTAACAGATTCTACTCTGGCTAATCTAAGCATGACCTGGCCATTTTAGAGAATATTGGGAAGATCAGAGAATTACTAGAAGATAGAGAGGGTCAGGAACTAGTCCCTATCCCAGAGCTTGAACAGAAATCCCACTGCCAGGGCTGCTCCACCCCTATCAGCATGGCCCCCACGCTGTGTGAAGCTCAAGCTGAGGACACTTACATCTGGACCCTAGGAGTTATGCCACTTTTCAATCCAAAGAGCCCAGCACCTCTCCCATCTTCCTTGACCTAGTTGAAGAAGTCAAATCTTTCGGTTGTCCCCTGGTGAACTGAAATTTTGTATGAGCACATCTGGTTGGTACAGCCTGTGTGCCTGCTTCCATGCCTTGAGTCTAGCTAGGAAATTTAGATTCTACTTTCACCTTAGAAAGGAGGGGATTTAATGCAGAAGTTCCCAAAAACGTAGAAAGGATATTCAGAAAATAATGAGCAACCACGAATATAACAGAAGTCCTCTCTGATCTAAACAGAACAAAACTGTCTAAACAAGGTGAAGGGGAGGCTAGCCAAACAAAACAAAGAAAACCATTCTTAAGGAATATTAAGTTGTTCAAAGCCGACCAAAAAACATTTTGTATAATTGTAGGCATGGTTACTTATTCTGGGGATTTAGTAATGGTTACTATTTACCAAGAGTTGTAGTAAAGCCTTTCTATATATCATCTTCCAGAGTCTTTACCCTGATTAGGTTGTAGTCATTCTCTCTATTCTAAATTTAGAGACCTCTGTCAAGGTCATGTAAGCTGAACTGGACTCAAACCTAGTTCATCTGACCTCACATACAGTAATCTTAACCACCAGACCAACATTTCCCAGTAGAGCCCAAGATCATTTTCTAGGATATAATGTTTTCACTCTTATGTGTTCTTGTACTAAGATTGTTTGGCTAAAAGTACAGCGTTATAAATAGTGTTAGTAACATTTGTAAGCTTTCATCTTTTTGAGCATGAGAATTTTAAAGGTCCAGTGCTAAGTCTTCTCTAGTGGGACACTTCTCCCATGCATTTATGCAGTGTCCGCTCCTTTCCCAGCTAACCACTTGCCTGGCCTAACTTTGGTGAGAAGAAACTCAACCACATTTGTTGTGCTCTGCATCTGTTTGTTGAAATTCTGTCCTCATTTTGGGTACATATTTTTTTTCCTTAAATTCTTTTATTGGTACATTTTAGGTATACAATACGTTTACATTTATCATTGGGTGCTTGTACCTGTACGTGACATATCTTGGTTCTTACTTTTTTCCCCATTACCTGTGTGCCCTTCACTCCCTCCACCCTTCCCTATTTACATAGACTTTGTTTCCATTTTTTTCTTTTCTCATAATTTTTCCTTTCCCTCCTTTCCTTTCCCCTTTCCCTCCCACCACCCCTACTCTCCCAGAATCCTTTCTGCTCCTCCCAGTTTTGACAGATCTTATGGAAATACAATATTTAGAGATACAAGAAACTTCAAAAGACACTCACCTCCAACAACAGTGTCTGGGATATGCTGGAAAGAGGGACATTGGGTATCTGATGTCTATACCTGACGAAGGTCAATGATTTGCCCTCCAGGGCAAGCTCTTCAAATGCTAAGTTCTCAAAGTTTCTTTCTCACTGGCCTTGAAAGGTAATGTTTCATTTTTATGTTGTTTCAGTCCCTGAGTGTCATCATAGCTACCAGAGCATAGCCTACTCATTTCCCCTCTGGAACATCCTGGAAGCTAAGACAGTGCCTTAGCCATTGTCATTCCCCAGTACTGTGACTGGCAACAGGTAGTTTCTGCCTATTCATTTTTCTGGGCCTCGAATGGCTTGTGATTCCAGCCTCTCCATCATAGTCCTGTGCTCTTCTTGCCTGAGCACTGTGGAGCTGTTCTTAAAGGCTATTATGTGCATTTACCAACTAGTGCTAATTCAAAGGGTAGGAAGGAGGCCAGGGTCATTTTCTTTTAGGGACTTAAAGCTGAAATGCTAGCACTTTTAAAGGATTAAGGCCACTTTTTAATAATCCAAACTAAAATTTTTCTAAAATGAATATCAAGCTCCTCTGTCTGTTGTTTTCATACCATGTTTTGTTCTTTTCTTTGAAGTCCGGGCTGCACATCTGTCTTCAGCCTGAGAAATTCCTCCCATCGTCTGTGATCTTGGAACTCTTACCTGAAGTGGCTTTGATATGACATTGACAGGTTTCTTCTGCACTCTGGTCATTTGAGCCTAAGATCAACTTATTTGCCATTTTACTTCCTCCTCACCCATTGAGGGCTGTGTTTTGCATTTTGAAAAAGATTCCACTTACTGAAAAATAAGGGACAACAAAGCAGCCCGCTAGGCTTGGCTTCTCCTAGTCATCAAAGAGTTGTGTGTGAAGTCACACTGAGTTCTTTATGTTTTTCTTTCTCCCCTTTCATCCTCTTCTCTCTCTTTCCATCATTTCTGTCCATTAGTGCTTTGGGAATCACGGGGCATCTTATAGTCAGATTTCAGGTTTTAGTTGTGTGTGTTACTTTGAAGGTATATCCTCTGTGCGAAAGAGCATGGAATCTTCCCCTTCTTTTCTGACTTATTTGAAGTTCACTTAGGTTTGTTACTTAATATTTTATCATAAAAATAAATGCGTCTCATTGGCAAATACAGGAACTATTGGAAAATACAGGAGAGTACTGAGAACAAAATAAAATTATTTGTATTGCCCTTAAAGGATTCCATTTCGTGTGTGTGTGTATGTGTGTGTGTGTACATGGTAGCAAGTCCTAATAACATGCCTTGCACTGCTGCTTCACTATGTGGATCTTTATCTATGGAGGTCAAAGAATATGAGGTCCTATAAAAGTCTCACTTAGCATTTTGTTTCCATATGAGTACGTATACTTGCTATATAATGTAATAGGGTGACATTTGGAAGTATCAGTTGATTTATTTCTTTTTTTCTCCTCACACTTCCTTTTACCTCTGTAACCTTCCTCCAGATGGGTTCTATAATGAGGGCTCCTCCTTCAGTGCCAGCTGCTGTGGCAGAACCAGATAACCAAGGCTGCAAACTCTTTTTTTAAAAAAATTTTTTATTGGTACATTTTAGGTTCACAACACAATTACATTTCTCATTACGAATTATACCTTTACATAATGCATCTTGGTTCTTATTTTTTCCCTGTTCCTTGCCCTCCCTTCACCCCCTCCACCCTTCCCTATTTACAAAGACTTTATTTTACTTGCTTTGGCAGCACATATACAAAGACTTTATTTCCATTTTTTCCATTTCTCATCATTTTTCCTTTCCCTTCTTTCCTTCCCCCTGCCCCTCCCACT
>NW_004624738.1:18279643-18294189 GCF_000247695.1 Heterocephalus glaber | reverse complement strand
GCTCACCTTCTGTGCCCTAGGAGCCTGGGATGGAGGCAGGGAGCTTCCTTCCAGGTGCTGGGGGCAATTAACACTATTAACAATGTTATGGTTTAGATCCAAAATGTCCCCCAAAATTGTTACAGGTATGGAAGACGACCAGATCATGGGGTGCAGTACTTATCAGTGGATTCATCCATTTATGAGTTCAGTAGCTGAGAGTGCTATTAGGAGGAGGGGCCTGGACAGAGCTGGATCACTGAGTATGTGACCAGCAATGGTGTGTTCTTTTCCCAGCTCTGCCCCTCTCTCTCTGCTTCTTGGGTGCCATGGGTTGAGCACCTTTTCCTCTGCCAGGCCCCTCTACCATCTTGTTTCTGTCTTGGAGCCAGCTGACCATAGACTCGTGCTGTGAGTTTAAGATCTACTTTCAGAAAATTTCAAGTAAGCAATACTATATTACAAACTATAGTCACTATGCTATACATTAGACCTTCAGAATTTATTTATCCTGCAACTGGAAGTTCATATTCTTTGACAAATAGCTCTCATTTGCCCCAGCCCTTGGGAAGGGGGGATTCTACTCTTTGCCTCTGTGAATTTGATTTTTCTAGGTTCCACATATAAGTGAGATCATAAGGTATTTGTTTCTCTGTGTCTGAGTTATTTCATTTAACATAATGTCCTCTAGGTTCACCTATGTTGTCACAAATGATAGGGTTTCCTTCTTTTTATGGGTATATAATATTTTATTTTATATTACCACATTTTAAAATCTACTCATTCATCAGTGATCTTCTAGGGTGTATCTATACCTAGCTTTTGTGAATAATGCTGCAATGAACATGAGGGTGCAGACATTTCTTCAAGGTTATATACCCAGAAGTGAGGCAGGTAGCTAGATCACATGTTCTAGTTTTAATTTTGGAGGAACCTCCATCTATTTTCCATAATGACATATCAATTTTCATCCCCACTAACAAAGCTTTCCTTTTCTCTGCAACCTGGCCAGCAGTTGTTATTTCTTGTCTTTTTTGTAATAGCCACCCTAAAAAGTATGAGGTGAAATCGCACTGGGAAGACCGTAACGCTTTCTAAAGAAAACATAAATGAGTATTTTTCTGTCTTGTGAGCTAATACATGAGTATGATACTATACCTTCTCAGTGATAACTAAGAAATTGTTTTTATCACATGTTAAAATATATTTTAACATTGATCATAGATAGACCTACTGCCATAAGCAGCATCATTGTCCTTCATCTTTCAGTGTAAGCTGTTCTAACAGAGACTGTGACTTGAAAAAAGATGAGAGGGCCACTTCTGCTGCAGTGAACTGTTGCTCCTCTGTGCCCTGCCTCGGGGACAGCTGACTATGGACTGAAACCTGTAATAACCATTGATGAAATATGGATACCGACACCAAACTGGTTATCAGCACTCTTTGTACTAGCTTTCTCACCTTTCAGTTTCTTTTCCACTTTGTAAGTTACCGGTTTTCTGCAAAAGTTTCCTCAGCTTTTAACAGTCTCAGCTTGGAAAAGAAGATTGACTGGAACTCAAGGTCTACATGTCATTCTTTGGTGGTTGGGATTTTTGGCCTCTATATTTTCTTCTTTAATGAGGCTCCTAGAGCTGATCCACTCTGGGGCTATTCATCATTTGTGAAACTAAATATTGCTACTGCTTCAGGCTACCTCATTTCTGATTTGTTGATTCTCATTTTCTATTGGAAAGTGATTGGCAACAAATTTTTCATAATTCATCATTGTGCAGCGCCGTATGCATACTGCTTTGTATTGGTGGTTCTTTGAAGCTCTGAAGTATCCAGAGTTTTCCAAAGCTAATGTCATCAATGGAATTCTCATGACAGTGGTGTTCTTCACTGTGCGGATTGCTGTAATATCTCCTTTCTGTAGCTTCTTGTATTCCGTGTATGGAACAGAACCCTACATCAGGCTGCGATTTGTAATCCAGTGTTCCTGGATCTCTACTTGTATTGTTTTGGATGTGATGAATGTCATGTGGATGATCAAAATCTCTGAAGGGTGCATCAAAGTCATCTCCCTCATCAGACAAGAGAAAGCCAATCATAGCCTTCAGAATGGAAAACTTGATTAAAGGTGTGGTTTGTCAAACACCTTTGACTAGATAAGCAATCTTCATTTCTACCCAGCATTATATCTATTAATAGGATGAATTGGCATGTTCTTGTGCTTCCTTATGAATTACAATTGTTATTCAGGGTTTCCGTGTCATATTTTATTCTTTTTAGAAGAAACTAAAATTTAGTCTTTATTCCAAGATTTTCTCTTTTCTTCTGCATTATAAGCATGGATAAAAATCTTAAAGTTTTAAATAAAAATTATAGATATAGTGGTGAATCTTTTCAGAAATCTTGTAGCCTGCATTAGTATTTTTCTCTGTGGAAAGATGACTGTGATAATTTGGTGCACTTGGTGTGCTGCCACTTTTGCTGAAAAGATGGGAACTATTTTTAAATCTGTAAATAACTCTCAACATTTTTTGTATTGTACTTTTTTCTTATGTCAACACCTATGTAGGTTTTTATTTCCAAATTGTTGACATGCTCTTTTCTCCAGGCTATTAAAAGTGACATTTTCTATTTTAGATATGCAGTCATCTACTAGTGATGAAGTATTTTACTCACTTTGAGAATTTTTTCATTAGTTTGATCATGGAATATACTTCCTGGATTTAAAGATTTTTTAGATGTCACTTTTTTCTATTTTAGCATTTTATCACCTTATTTCTTTTTATTTTGTACTAAGGCTTAAGGCAGATATTGTGGACCTCCTTTAAGGATGAGATTCTTCTAAGAATTCACATTGATAAATGACTAAGCTAGAGATGGTGAACCTCTTAGAGCTTTCAGTGATACAGGTACTGCAGCATGTGTGCCATAGGTTTGCCACCACTGGCCTAGGCTAATACTGCTGATGAGATCTATAAGAAAAATCATTTTAACGTTGCTATCTGCTTCCCTTTTATTTTTCTAAGAAAAATGTATTATTTTTATGTGTATAATCTCCTGAGTTTAGAACCTGATGTTATCAGTAGTCTTCTTATGCAGTATGTTTTGTCATGCTCCTAAAATAGGCCTCTTCTGGACCAGACCAAAATGCCAAAATAATCAGTATTCACGCTTTACTCAGTTTACATGCATACTTGCTTACTCGTCACTTTGAGTGCTTTGAACTTCTGTCTTTCTTTAAAAAGCAGGAAGGAATAAGGTAATTTAATCCAAGCATTCTGGTTATCAAAATTACTATCTTAACATGAAAATAACTGACTGTGTGTGTGTTAAAAAAGAAAAGAAAAGAAAGAAAAAAAGATGGGAGATTAGTTTGCTCTCACAAAAATGTACTAAGCTAAGAAGTTTGAAGCTGGTTGGGTGACTGTGCCACTTCAATCTGCATTTGCATCTCCCAACCAATGGGCAGAAGGAGGGACAAAGGGAAGTGCAGCATTTTCATCCTATGATTAACCTGGAAGCCAGTCGTGCACACATGGGTGCACCTTTTTGCTCATATTGCACTTACTGGAACAAGGCCATGCCTTGCTGCAGGGCAGACTGGGAAATGGAATATTTAGTTGAATAGCCTTCTTCGAGCTTAAATTCTGAAATTCCCTTATTAAAAGATGGGGAAATTAATTATTAATGGACACCTTGACAGTCCTGCCACAGAGAGTCAGCTGAATCCAATACCATTGGACTTATTTTTTTCTTCTTATATTAATTTTTAAAATAGATACATCTAGATTTTTCCCTTTTTGAAACTCAAGATTCAAATTCACAGGGAGGTTTTCACTTATCTTACCAGTATCAAGTCTCCTCTTCTTTGCAAAAGCTTACTCACCTCATCTAGTTTTGGGAAACCCATGGTTCTTGTGTTATAGACTGGTTGAGACTGTCTCAGCATTATCTGTGTTACACTAGTAATTAAAAAAAATTCTTTTCCCTCTTCCAAAGTCATGTCCATCACCTGATTTTGTAGAGAGGGAGTAGTAAATTTTTTCTTTACAGGGCCAGATAGTAACTATTTCAGGTTTCGTGGGCCACACATGGTCTTTGTTTTGTATTTTGCTTTGTTTTTATTTAACTCCTTTTTAATGTAAAAAAGATTACTGTTAGCTTGCAGACTGTACAAACACAGTCTGCTGGGATGGACTCAGTGCTTGTGGCCATGGCCTGCTGTCTCTGTCATAGAGCAATGAGGTGTTAATGTGCGGCTGGATATTTTTCTTGAACTGTAGGGAAGTGAACACTGCAGCATTCCTGCTCCAGATGGTGTATGTCAAAGAAACACAAGGAACTTCTTGCTATATTTGAGCAATGACCACAATTCTGTGACCTTGGCGTAGATAGGTTTGCTCCTACACATTGAGTATTGTGGGCAAAAATTATGACATTGTCAATGCCTTAAAGCTTTATGCTACGTTTATGTCATGTCACCAGGGTGAAAGTTAAAGTTTGCTACATATATATCACTGCCTTTCAAAACGTTGTAAACATCAATCCACTTGATGGTGCCTTTCTTTGAAGAATGTCAAGGACACCACAGCTCAGATAAAATGCAGCTTAGAGATGATTTCTAATTCTTAAATTAAAAGCACTTACAGATTGAATTATTTCTGAATGCTCACTAAATCATTCACTGTATAGTTAACTGATAAATATGTATTGATCACCTAATATATACCAGGCACTATACTAGACTTTGGGAATACATCAGTTAATAAAACGAAATCCCTGCAGTCCAGAAGGGGGCGCTCACATTCCAGAAGAGACAGGCAACAAACGACCACCTGTATTTAAAACATGTGGAGTGCTGACAAGGGCTACGAAGAAAGAGCCAGGTAAAAAAAAGTAGATATTATTTGAAGGGACTATCGTAGTATGGTAGAAAGGTCTCCAAAATGAGGTGATTGTTTAATAGAGTAACAAATACAATGAGAGAGCAAGCTAGGTAGCAGATATCCAGAGGATACCATATCTAGGGAATGGCTTAGCTACCTTTTATTATTATTTATTTATTTATTTATTTATTTATTTATCTTTTTTTGGGTACCAGGGATCAAACTCAGGACCTTGCACTTTCGAGGCAGGTGGTGGAACCACTGAGCTAAATCCTCGGCACAGGGAATGGCTTTAAATGTCTTCAGCAAGGAGTGTCCAGGATCAGGAATGGGCCATGCTGGCTGGACTAGGGAAAGACTAATGAAGTCAGAAAATATAGGGCCTTGTGTGTGATTCATTGTCAGGATTTTGGGTTTTATTTTGAGTGAATTAGGAAGCCTTTGGGAGGTTTTGAGTGAAGAATGGATATGATCTGATTGAGGAAGCCATTCTAGTTGCTGTGCAGATGACTGAGCAGGGTGTAATTGGGGAGAGCAGGTGGGAGGGAGGATATTGCACTCATGTGGGTGAGAGGAGGTGGGCTTGGGTACTGACAGGAAATGTCGCTGTTTTCCCACGGCTCAGCACAGAGTCTGTCTTTAATTGTATGTATTTTCTAATCCTAGAGGGATCCTAATAGCCCCTAAATTCCTATTCCAGAACAGGCGTTGTCGGCCAGGGCCTCTTACAATGGAAAACACAGGCTAATTAAACCAGGATTTATTATAGGTTTACTTTTATATCTCAAAATCTAGACAGAGCCATGTTATTATTAATAAAGAGTCCTGGCTATAAATTAGGATGACTTCATGAGACAGCTCGTCCTTTAGTATGGAAGAATAGACAGAACTCTATTTAGAGCTGAGTTATGTAGAACACTACTCTTGCAGCAATGGTTTGGTTTTCAATCCTCTATTTACCTCACTGGCTGGCCTCGTTGCGATAGGAATGAACACAAGCTAATGTAACTCTGCCTAACAAGGCAAGGTATAACAACTGCGTGTAAACATAGCTAAGCTCCCAGAGGATTCATAACTAATTGTTGGGGATGACAAGTGAGTGATGGATTTCAGCATTTAAAAGTTAGCACGCTCAAGTGCTGAGAGCACTTCAGTAAGCTAGGCATCCACAAAAACCCCAAGTGAACATACTTTGCTAATTCACTACCAGGGCGTTGAGGCAGAGTGGATGAAGCTTACCAGTATTTCATCGCTACCTTCTGTGTCTCTGCCCCTTTGGGAGGTGTGCGTCAATACTAAGTCTGGCTTTCCCCCTTCTCTCCAACATTTCCTAAATCCACTTACCTGTTGATTTTGGAGGATTAGCTTCTCTTAAAGTCTATTTTATCAAGGAAAATAGGTCTTGTTGCTAAGACCAGTCTTTCTCTTTTATATTTTCCAGCTATAACTTAGAGAAAAGGAATGTGTACAGATTTAAACATATTATACAGCTTAATGAATTTTTACATAAATGTAAACCCATGCAACTATTATCCAGTTCAAGATGCAACATATTTCCAGCATTCCAGATAACCCTTCTGCATCTTACTCATCAATACCCCAGGAACCAGAGTCATATTGACCTCTCTCTCCAAAAATTGCCTGTTTTTGAATGTTATACAAATGGAATCAAACAGCATGTATTCTTTTGTATCTGACCTCTTTTACTCAGCATCATATGTATGAAATTCACCTGTGTCACACAGAGCATGAGTTCATTTTTCATTACTGTTTAGTATTCCATTTTGTAAATATATCACAATTTATGTTTCCATTGTATTGTCAGTGGACTTTGGTAGTCTCTAGCTTTGGGCTCTTAAGAAAAACTCTGCAATATTTTCTTGCGTATATTTTTTAGTGGAGATAAATACTCATTTATGTTGAATCTATACCTAGGGATTGAATTGCTACATTAGAGGACCTATGTTTACTGACTTTTTTCCTGCATCAAACAAATGTATTATTGGAATAAATTCATACCAGAAAGACAATAGCAGTTGATGGTCAGATGTTTAATTGAATTACTTGGAATTATTTGATTGCTATTTTGTTCTTTATAAAAAGCTGCAAAGACTCAGAATGAAGTATCCTCTCACATCCATTAGGATTAACAACACCAAGAAAAAAACCCAAAATAACAAGAATTGGTGAAGATGTGAAGAAATTGGAAACTCTGTGCACTGTTGGTGGGATTTTTTTTCTGTAGAAAATAGTATGGAGGTTTCTCAAAAAAAAAAAAATGGAATTACCTTATGATCCAGCAATCCCACTTCTGGGTACGTACCCTAAATAATCGAATATCGGATCTTGAGGAGATATTTGCATATCCAGAGTCACTGCAGCATTACTCATGGCAGGCAAGAGACCCACCAGCAGGTGAGTGGATAATTAAAATGTGGTACCTTAAGGAATAGAATATTATTCAGTCCCTATATAAAAAAATTCTGTCATATGCTACAACATGGATGAACCTTGAGAACATTATGCTAAATTAAATAAAGCAGTCACAAAAAGACAAATACGGCATAATTCCATTTACGCGCTATCTTAAGTAGCCAAACTCTTAGAAAGTAGTTACTACGGGTGAAGAGAAAGGAGGAAAAGGAAAGTTGCTTAATGAGCAAAAAGTTTTATAGTTACAAGATGAAAAAGTTGTAGAGGTTGTTTGCACAAAACACAAGCTGCAATATACTTAAACATGGTTAAGATGGTTAAAAAAACAAAAGAAAGAGGTAGATGATATTTTTAAAGGAAGAACAATAGCCCATAACTTCTCTTGAAAATATTTCTTTCATTTTAGACAAACAGGTCTTGAAGAGGTATGACGCAGACAAGGGTGCATATAACAGATTTGTATTATTTCAAAAGCTTTTGCGGAATACAAATGTTACCATCTGTGGTTTTGGGGGGAACTAAGATCCTTAAAATTGAATAAACTTATATAATTAATTTTTTAAAAAAGCTATTGGAGACCAAAGCCGCAGAAAAGAAATCTTTAAAGTACAAGAGTTATTTTCCAGCTCTCTCTGATTAAATAAAGCTATTTTTGTCCTTCTGGTCTTTGCATGAAACAAAAAACCCCTGAGGTTGGAGTGACTCATAAATAACCTTGGTGAAGAATTCAGTCCACGACCTAGCAGGTTGCAGATTGTCAATAGATGTGATCGAGTATGAAGGTTTCTTGGCAGCAGCTGTGCTGGTGCTAAAGGCCACCCCTGCAGAACAAATGTTACCTCCACAGAGGAGCAACTGCCTCCAATTCCTGGTGTGAGCACTCGAACTTTATGAGCAAAGCTAAGGCGTTAAGCACAGATCATACCTTTCCCAAAATGGTCATGAATTTAGGTAAGCCGGAGAACATCGGAGGCACGCAATCTGTTGATGAATGGTAGGGTTTCCAGCCAGAAATATTACTGGCTCTTACTTGTCCTAAGTTCAACTTCCTGACTTGACCTTACTTGAAAATAGAATGGGTTATTTAGATGTGCAGAGTCAGGATTTATTGCCATGGAATTTGCACATTAGATTGTTTCGTTTTTTTACCTTTATTAGGGCCTGAGCCTTTGGGTTAGTCATAGGCAGGCTTTGACCTTGGACCACATGTTGCCTGCCCTAACCTTGACATAGGGCCCGGATCTAATTTCAGAGTAAAAGGTTGGAAAGCTGCCTCCATTCTGCTGCTTCCTAAATAAACCCAGATAGTAACACCGTGGCAGTTAAAATAAGAAACATTATTTTTTTCTTTGCCATGCTAGTTTTCAGTAAAGCTAATAATCTTAATTATAATATTATACATTTTCATGGGACTAAGCACAATTATTTTTATTTAGAGGGAAAAAACAGGGCAGAAATATTTTCCCTGAAATAATTTTCTTTCTTCCTTCTTCTCTCCTTCCTTTCTCTCCTTCCTTCCCCACATTGCTTCTCTCTTTATACCAATCAAGTCAGTTTGAAAGAGCAGTCCTGAGTTCTCTCTGGAGAAGCAGTCCTAACTCAGCTGTCACTTGTGTAACCTCTCAGTCTCTCTCTGTGCCTGTTTCCCTTCTTATAAAGGCGATAAAACCCCTTAGAGTTGCTGAGATGATCTGATCGCCTGAGGTATTTTGTTCCTGACATATAGCAGGCACTTGAAAGTGGTTAAATACTATACATTATTAACATGTTGTGGCCCGACAGCGTAAGCAGCATGAAGGACATTGCCTTGGAGTAAGTAAGGAAAAGAGTTCACAAGACCAAGCAAATTGCTACAGATACTGGCAAAACTGTTGAGAAAGATCTTATAACTTGGAGAATTAGATACACAGGAAAAAAGCAAAAAAATAGCAAAAGAGTATAATTTTTGTTCAATACAACAAAAACAGGATCGTTGTATTAAATGAGCAAAAATTAGTTCAGGCCTCAAGCTGCAACAAGGGAATTTTTCGAGTCATAAATTTTATATTGTATTTGTATTTGTAAGACTGGCTTAAAAGATGACTTTTCTTTGAATTATATGAGGGACGAGAAAATTTTGAGCTGAAAGACCACTCGGTCATTTTACAGGGGAGAGACTTGGGTCCCAGGCAAGGCAGCACCTTGCCTAAGGTCACCCATCTGGTGGCAGAGCTCGGTTGGAACCACGAGTCTCCCAATTGGAACCCAGGGGCTCAACCCACTTGAGCACACAGCTTTTGAAATGTGACAAGATCAAAAAGCCCAGAGGACTTTCATGCTGGGATGAGAACAACTTTGCATTCACATCAGGGATCATTTTTCACACCTAGAATTCAAAGCTTCTGAAAACAGATATCATTATCCCTGTTTCGCAAATGGAAAAATCCAACAAAGCTAGGCTCTAGGCTGACTGGCTAACATGCCCCTCATGCCCATGCAGGCTGGAATGCTAACGACCGCAGGTGCCTGCCTGCTTCCGGGACATCTTCCAGCTAGCTCTCCATTGCCCATCTCTATGTTCCTTGGGCATTGTCTCCTCCTTAGCAAATGTGTAACTCACAAAGATCAAGTATTTTTTTTCTCTTTTTATTCATAGGTGAACCCCCACCTTTTTGAATAGTACCTGGCATAGATTTGACTATCAACAAATATCCTTTGGATGAATAAACAGCAAAATTGACACTCAAGTTTCTCTAACTAACCACTTTTATTGGCAAGTCAATTTGGGGCTACATGTCCAGGCTCTGATTCTAAATTGACTAATTCCAAGCTCTGCAGCCTTGGGTAAAGGCAGCCTGCCTTTGAACCACACTTTGGATTCCAGGACACAGCCCTGCTGTTGACTGCATGCCTTGCTCCACTCAAGACTGACAGGAAGCTGGCTGTGTTGGCGCACGCCTGTGATCCCAGCTCTCTAGGAGGTTGATGCAGGGGGATTGCAAGTTCGCACCCAGCCTAGGCAACTTCATGATTTAGTGAGACCCTGTCTCAAAAGAAAAAGGAAATAAGTCTAGGGATGTAGCTCATTGCAGAGGCCTTGGGTTCAATACCTAGTACACACATATGTGTGCACATGTACACACACACACACACACACAAGGCTGAAAGGAAAGAGGATATGATAGGGCATTCCTTAGAAGACTGGCCTCACTGTATTTTAGAAATGTAAAAAAGGAATACCCTGGATCATGCACATTTTGAGGATTTGCTAATGGTTCATAGTGAAGTCAGTGAAGTAGCTTCTCTGGAAGAAGAACTAGAACCAACCACATGTCTACTTAAATACAAGAAATCTAAACAGTGCCTCTTTCCAGCGGGCTCATCTAACCACCATTACCAAGGTTAACTCGCCCTTCACATTGGTAACTCGGGGTATGGGATTTCTTTGAGCTTGAGTTTGCACTTGCTATTCATTTGCTACATACTTCACCCAGGATGTACAGACTATTTGGTCACTGCTACCACTAAGAGTTGCTTAACCAAATAGCACTGGGATTTTGCTGTGTTTCCTTAAGCACAAGAGCTTAAGCAGTCTTCCAGTTCACAACCTGTGTGAGTGCAGAAAACTCTCCACAAAGATTGACTGTATTATGCAGAACTGTTCTATCTCCTGACTCCTATATGATTCCCCAGTGGAGCCTGAGGGCTCACATCTACTTAACTGACACTGTCAACTTCCCAGATGGCATATTCCTCTGACATGGCCACAGAGAGATGT
This sequence comes from Heterocephalus glaber, assembly GCF_000247695.1. The sequence goes on along the minus strand of NW_004624738.1, from coordinate 18,283,140 downwards.
TCAAGTTATAGGAGGTTGTGGATGGTGGCAAATACACTGTTGATGAGGGAAGCCCCTGGTGGTGGTGGGGTATTGTGCTTTCATTTCTCACCTAAGAAGAGTAACATTGTCATCGGCAGCTGAAATGGGCTGACAGACTCTCTGCTAGCTGAGGCAAACCGTGCTGACCACACGAAGCTGACCAATGGCAACATGCTGCCCCTGGGCATAGATGGGCAAGCCATCCAAAAGTCTTTGTCATGGTAAGTACCTGGGCTAGGGGACATTGTCAATGCCTTCCTCCTCAGCCCTGGGCACTCCTATCTTTATGTTGCGGCACAATTGGTAAGGTGAGGGACAACTAAGTTTATATGAGAAAGAAAGAGCTACTCTGTGCCCATAACCACTAGATCTTCTGATGGCCTGGCTCTGTACTCCATAGGCAGATCCACCAAAATTCTTTCTTGTCAAATGCTTCAAAATAAAGACCTTTAACTTATGACCCTTAGAAAAGATTATTGTAAGGGTGGAGAAAGCCTTCTGCTATAAGCAATCCCAGACCTCGTATAATAAGAATAAATGAATAGATGTGGACAGTTAGTATAACACTTATGGGTTGAAGAATACCCTTTTGTGTCAGAGAAGGAAGTAGAGGTAGGTTTTGTGGCTTCAGGGAGGTTTTTTCTGTTGTATACTTGTTTCCTACACTTGTTGGTAAGCTGAAGTGTGTGTCCATCAATGCCTATTTAATGTAGAGAGGTCACCAATAGGACTCTCCCTTCTTCCGCCTGGGCCCCACTGAAGTGCCAGATATTTCGATGATTCTGCAGGTCACGAGGCTGAAGGTTTAAGACTGGAAATCTCAAGAAATGTTTTGCAAGTAGCTTATGATCAGAGGAAATGTCAGCTGAGTCAAGAGTATTATTTTCTTAGTGTTAAGGAATTTAATTAGAGTGAATAGTTGAAGTAGGGCAAAGATGGTTTTTCCTTGGGGACTCATATACTCTATTAAAACAGAAATGTTTCTGCAATGACTGTCTTCCTAAAAAATTTGTAACACTTCAAAAATTCCCGTTACTTGTATTCTCACACCAACTCTGGTGGTTGGTAAAGTTATGATGTAGATATGTTTATAGAGCCATCATATGTATGACCCTAACTCCTTTTATAGCAACCCATAGTTAACAGAAACACTGAAAATTTATTGTATACCATCACCAAATATTTTCATGGGCTAAAAGTACAAACTTTGCATTCAGAGAGGAAAGTATTTGTGAAGGCTTAAAAGTGCTTAGTTTACTATCTTTTTAGAACGTGTTTTTTTCTATTTGAATATTTAAGTACTAGATATACCTACTTGCTTTGTCTTGTATGAAGAAATTTAATTTGAAAATCTTTTATACTAGTAAGTTTGTATTTTTCCAGCATTTCTGCACAATGAAAGCAGATATTAACTTAATTGTGAGTTAGAGGCTTTAACATTATAAAGCTGCACTATCAAACAGAACTTGCTGGGATGATGGAATTTTATTGGTTTTATTAGTAAATAAAAAATTCCATTTTTCAGTCACATTAACCACATTTGTGCTCAAAAGCCACTTGTGTGGTTTAGGAATATGCAGCATCCACTTTGGGTGCTTAGAGCCTTTCGGATCGAATTTTATCTTTTCCAATACCACTACTTTGTTTACTTTTGACTGGCATAATTTTCCCTACACTTTTATTTTTAACCTTCCTAAATCACTTTGTTTTAGGCAAGTATCTTCTATAGAGTGTAGAGTTGGATTCTGCTTCTTAGGTTAAGCTCAGCTATATTTATTGATGTAATCCCTGTTTGTTCTCATTTCCTTCACTTGATGTATAGTACAAATACTATTAATCTCTCTTGTTAGAAATGTCTAGTAGTTTTATACTGAGTGAAATAAAATTAGCTTGCACCTTCTTTCTTTTTTCATCTCTCTTCCGCTTTCCAATTTTAGTCAATAATATTATCCTTCACAGTGTTTATCTTTGTATTCTTAGACTCTACAACTCAGTTTGTCAGCTTTAAGTGATATCCTCTGGCTCCCTCCTGCTGCTCACGATGCAGTTCATGTTCCTATCCTACTTATTCCATTCTCTCCCTCTTTTTTTCTCCCTACATTTCATTAGGAAAATTTCCAAACCTACAGCAAAGTTGAAAGACTCTTATAGTGAACACCTGTATACTCACCTCTTAGCTACTGTCATTAACATTTTACCAAATTTGCTTTGTCAACACGTCTCACCCTCCATCCTTCCAGCCATCTGCTAATACAGCTCATTTTTAAGTGTATTTCAAAGTAAATTGCTGACATCAGTACATTTACCCTCAAATATTTCAGAATGCATATCATTAACTAGAATTCAATATTTATTTAAAGTGGTTTTCTTTTGATGTAAAATGTATATACTGTAAAGTACCCAGATCTTATGTATACCTTTTCTAGTTTTGAAAAACAGATACACCTGTGTAACCCAGGTCTCTAACAAGTCAGAACATCACCAGAAGTTCCCTCGTGCCCCTTCTTGGTCAATTTCAATGTTCACAAGGCAAACTTACGATTGTTTTTCCCACCATAGATTAAGTTTTTCCTGCTTTCTTAAGAACTTCAAAGAAATCAATTCTCACATTACATAATCTCAGCATGACATTTTTGAGATTTGTCCATGTGTTTGCTAGAATCAGTAACTAGCAAATTATTAACTGTATTTCACTGTAAAAGCAGATGGCAGTTTGTTGTATATTCTTTATTAGTGTTTCCAGTTTGGGAGTGCAGTATTGTGAATAAAATTTCTATGGACCTTCTTGTACAAGTGTTTTTTTTTTGAGCTATGTTTTTGATTTCCTTTTTGTTAATATTAAGAAACAGAATTAGTGGGTCATAAGGCAGTTTTTTGTTCAGTTTATAAGAAACTTTAAGGCTATTTCCTAAATTGCTTGAACTTCTTTGCATCCACAACAACAATGTATAAGAGTGCTGTTTTCTCTATATCTTTACCAACATTTGATATTGTCAGTTTTTAAAATTTTTAGCTATTCTGGTGGAGATGTACTAGTAACTCACTGTGGTTTTAATTTTCATTTCCCTGATGAATAAGGATGGTGGATACTCTTTATTTGCTTGTTAGATATTTGTATAGCTTATCTAGTGAAGTACACATTATAAGTTTCTCATTTTTAAAATTAAGCTATTAGCAAAGATTGTGCTCATAGTGCAAGACATGATGAATAAATCTAGAGGGGAAACAGATAAAAAAATAGAGGATCTGAGGAACATGATGGAATCCCAACATAGGAAACAAATGGAATCCATAAGACAGATGCAAACAGATATCCAGGAGATTAAAAACTCCATCGGAAGTCTGCACAGCAGAATGAACTAATGTGAGGATAGAATTTCAGATATAGAAGATAAGATTGAAATTAGTGACCAGGAAAAGAAAAATTGCTTTAAAATTGTAAGGAAACATGAGAAATCAATCCAGCAGCTGCTAGA
>NW_004624738.1:18242812-18277523 GCF_000247695.1 Heterocephalus glaber | reverse complement strand
TATGAGCCTGCTGTTGTCATATAGGTAGGTTTTCAAGCTAGGAATATACTTTCCTTAATAGGTGCTATTCAAATTTTATATTTCTTCCAGAGTTAGTTTCATTAATTTGTCTTCCAAGGTACTTCTTAGAAGTTGTCCAATTTATTTCCAAACATATTTTTGAAATATGTTTTCTATATCCTTTTAAATTCTGTAAAATTTGTGGTAATGTCTCCTAGATCTTGATATTTTAATTTTAAAAATGTGTAATTGATATTGTGTAATAGGAAGTAAAGGTCTAGGGGAGCAGGGAATGTGGGGGGGGAGAGGGGAAAAATATGAGAAAGGGAAAAAAATGGAAACGGGATCTTCGCAAGTGGGGAGGGGTAGAGGGGGTGAGGGGAAGGGGAAAAAATAAGAACCAAGATTCTCATGTAATGGTACAAGATCCCAATGATGTATGTAAATGTATTTTATACCTAAAATATTCCAATAAACTTAATGGTGGAAGAAAAAAAATTAAGCTGTTAATTTTACTATTGAGTTTTAAGCTTAGTTTTGCTGATTTGTTCTAATATTATGGATATCAACTCTTTGCCATATTTAAATTTTGTAAATACTTCTTTTAGTCTGGGATTTGCTGACCCATTATCATTTAATAAGCAGATATTTTCATGATGTTTAATTGATCATTGAAAACACTTGATTCTTCTTTATATAACATACATAAGTTCAGAGAGATAGTGAGGAATCCATTATCTCAAAATGCTTAAAAATTAAAAAAAAACCTTTCAGGAATAAGCAAACTCAGACACTGACGTCGGATCCAATTGAATAAATGTGAGACAATCGATGGAATTCAGTATCCTCTTGTATGTAATATGAATGTCGAAATGTCTTCCAAACACACACCACACTGATATAAAAATTGTATAAAATAAAGGGAAGAAAAAAGAAACATACAATATACGATATTTGTTCTCATTTAAGAGGCCCCTTGTGGCCTTCGTGATAACATTGTAACTAACTCCTTTGGCTCCTGCTTTTATCAAGTGTGAGACTATTGGAAGCAAAACTAAAATTTTTAAATAGTATAATTTACTGTGAGCAATAGCAAGTTGTGGAGTCTTTAAAATGAGCGATGGGCTTCATGCCAAAGGCTCTGGGCAGCTAGGGGTGACTAATTGAGGGAGTAAGTCAGGCCCAGGAGTGTCTGCCGCAGGCCAGGGTCAGGACTTGAAGGTGACAGTTACTAGCACATGCTCAGTTATCAGAAAGTGAAGGCTGGCCAAGAACCAACAAGCAAATGACTCACAGGCAACAGAACACCCACGTCAGGAGCCTGGCTCCACCAATGCAGAAAGGCTCCACTCTACAGGGGCTCAGGCCAAGGCACAGTCTGAAGGACTGAAGTTCAAGGTAGCCAGCCAGGAACCTGAGGGACCAAAACACCTTCTCATGCCAAGAAGACTTGGCTGATAGCTGTTTCTGGGGATTTACAGGCTGGAGTGGGTCAGAAGCCAAATCAGATGAGCTTGTCTGGGTCCTCCAGGTTCAAGTAGGTGAATGGGCAGCAGAATGTTAGATCAGATGTAGAAAGAAGGAAGACACTGTGATAGTTGCAGTACTTTGGGATAGAATTCTCCTGTAGTGAAGTCAGCCGTGTTTGACTTAGCAAGCCGTATCTGCTCCCATCTCTGGAGAAGTGGTATATTATAGCACTAGCATCTCCATTGTATGTTCTGGTTGTGTCTTATCCTTACCTCTGCTTCTTCCTGGAGGATGCTGGGGATGATGTTGGAGGGAGACATTGCTGTGTGCTGCAGTGAAGTCAATGGGGACAGAAACATGGGAACTACTTGAGAAGCACTGCTCTTATACATGGATCTATTCCCTAGAAAGTAACATCTGAAACTAACCCTTAAAACACTTCATTGGGAAAAGAAATCCCATGAAGCAAGAGGGAGGCAAAGGAAAAAGGGAGCATATATTAAAAAGTGGATTATGAAGCTGAGGCAGCTGGTGGCAAGCACAACTGATTGCTTGATCTTGCAGGATGTCATCAGACAGCTGATATGGTTCCATTAAGTCTTCCTTCCTGAGGGCTAAGGAAGAAGAGTTATCCTCTGACTTCCATTTCCCTTGGTCCAACATTTGCTCCTCAGCATGATGGTCCCTTCACTTCTGGGTTGTGCTGCGTGGCCCCTGCATCAGGTACTGGGGAGCCTGGATCCAAGACAGCTGCTACCGCACCTGCAGCATAAGCCACAGTCCGCAGGGCAAGCCAGCAAGTAGCTGTGCATCAGTGGCATTTCATATATCCCTGCCTGCAGCTTGCAAATTCCAAGGCCCCTCTCATACAGTGACCAGCGAGTTCTGTGGCATCATTTAACTCAATACTCACAGTATTTCATGCCCCAGCAGCAAGAGAGAAATTCAGATCTGACTCTGGCTGGCCATACCCACTGGTGTCATAAGGGATCGCAGCATTGCCTGATGCCACAGCTACAGGATAGCACAACCCAGTGCCTAGGACCAGCTCAGCCAGAATGCAAAGCACTGTTCAGATCTGAAGCAGCTCCTCAGCTGAGGCCAGCACCGTAACACGTATGTGCTTCTGACTATATACTAATAACACCACTGAGCATGTACTGTGCAAAGCACTATATATATATTATATTAAGTTATATATATAAAATATCATGTATGAATCTTATTTTTAAATATTTTATTTTATACTCTTTTTTCATTTCATTTTCTGTGAAGCCTCCCTATCTCATTCGTCTTCAAAAGCATGTTGCACTGCCAACAACATATTCCATAATACGTATGAAGAGTCGTTTATCTCTTTTTCCAGTGTTCATAAACACATTGGTTATTTCCGATGATTTGCTCTCATAAGTCATTCGGTGTGTGTAAGTCAGATTTGGCCAGTCTATGTTGTGAAAACAACCTCCAGATCTTGGTGGTTTAAAATAACAGAGATTTATTTTTCACTGACGTATGGGGCTAGCAAGAGACCTCTGCACGTTATAGTCACCTTGGAATCGAGTCTGGCAGAACAGCTGTCATCTTGAATGTCATTGGTCACCGTGCCAGCGGGAAAACATAGCTCTGAAGAGTCACATTGGCGATTAAACGCATCCTGGAAGTGACAGCCCCTCTTCTGAATTCATTGGTCACAGCTATTTGCAAGGCCTCAGCAAACCACAAGGGGGCCAGATGGGAAACAACTGGATACGGTAAGTGTTACCAACGTGAACGTGGTTACAAATGTTCTACGTAAATCGTCCGTTATGCTGCATTTTTCCTTAAAAAATGTTTTTTGTAGGAAAATGGTTACAATAGTATAAACATTTTTATGTTACTGATGCAAAGAGTTTTATTGTTTGGTTCTCAGGCCCATGTTACCCTTTTACAGTCTCTTTTGTACATGCCCTTCTACCTTGCACTTTTCTGCACTTTTCTAAAAACTAAAATTCTGTTCTTTATAAATTGCCTAGGCTTAGATATTCTGTTATAGCAGCAGAAAGTAGATGAAGATAATCAGGAAGATAAATCTCTTTCTAAAAAATAATCTGATCTCCGAACTCCACAATCCTTTTAAAGTTTCTTCCCCCTAAGCGATTCAGAGAGTAAAGCTGTGAATAGACTCTTGTGTACCTTCTCTTCTTCTGTACTTCTTTCCTTTTTTTTTCCTTTTCTTCTTCCTTTCTCACCTTTTTCTTTCCCAAAACCTAATTTTAAGAAATGGTCTACAGTAGTAACAGAGTAAAAGAAATAGTAACTTTATTCTCATTTTAAAGAATTGATATTTAAAATTACTAGAGTGGTCCTAGGAACCCCACTATAAATTCATGCTTTGAAACTTTTCTCATTTCTATGTTTGGGGCTTTCCTTTGCCCAGATATGCCATCAGGGAAGTTCAGAAAAACATAAAAAATACTGAAGGTTCTAGTCTCCTGAGAAGTGAGCTGTGTGAAGAGTATATTTATCAATTGGACACCTGATTCAAGCTCACCACACCCGGGCCTAGCTGAGATTCCTGTATATCTGGCCAACTGCCCAGCAAGAGGCTATCTGTGTGGTGTTGGGAGATGTCTCCTTGAGGAAAACTCATCTTGTGCATAGACAGAGCTTGAATAAACTTGCTAACGTAAATTTCAGAGCAATAGGGAAAGTATATTTCTGAGTGCCACAAACTATAATTCAAAGTACTCCTGACTCAGCTCCACAGATTCATCATGTCTGGCCACAGGTATTGGAAAAGTATAAAAACTCAGATTTATTTGATAGCAATTTAATAAGACAGGTAGTGCAATGGATTCTAGAACAAAAGGCTTAAAGAGGCATTGCCATTGCCTGCCACCTCCATGTAGATCACTCTGCTTTCAATAAGCCTGTGGACTTCATGCATCAGTTGGTGTGCTGAGCAAGAGGTCATGGCTCTCCGGGGAGGTGGCAGATACTTAGCAGGGGTTCGTCAGAATGGGCAGTGGTTCAGAGCTGCTACAGAGGCACATACTAGGCATGAAGGGGGTCTGGGGAAGCATCTGTGGGACTCAGAGCATGCACAGTGTTTGTCCCCTGACTGTGTCCCTAGCTGTGGCCCTTGTAACCTGAACATGTGCTGGGCATGCAACAAAAGCTGAAGTCCTTGGAAAGAAGCCTAGCAGCCAGAAGCAGGAGAAGCTGAAAGATTTGACTCTAAGCAACGTGAGGCATCTGCCTGGCTAAGGGTTAAGGCAGATAGGGTATGGGCTTACGGCCTGCAAAGCCAGGAAAGGCAAGTATATTAAAACATGGATTATTACTAATATGATTTGGGCTAGGGAATCCTGTGGAACTTTGCTTTATACTTAGAATGTAGAACCTAGGAAAAAAAATCAGAGTTGACAAGAAATGTCTTCTAGGCCAATCTCCATCCCAGTTCAGGAATCCTTTCTCTAGCATCCTTGGAAGATTCTCTCAGCCTAAATACAGTAATAAAGAAAAATTCACAATCTTTATAGGTATGTTGCACTCATGACTAGCTCTATTTCTTTAGAAATTTTAATGTCGGTTAGAAAAACACACACACCTCAGAAATGCCAAGTATAGATTGTAGCTTATTATTAACTCGTAATGCCAAATAAGATCCACAAGAGAGAAAAATGTGGATAAATATTTAGTTATACACAAATATTATGCATACATATACATACATCTCTCATTGCTTATACCTAAGCAAGTAGAATTTTTTAAACTGATACATAACATACTTTAAAAGGAGTGCTATCTTCCACTAATAGGAACAGTATTAATTAGCATATTGTGAGCTGTTGTAATAGATAAACCTCTGAATTCCAGTGGTTTAACAACAAAAAGTTAATTTTCCATTGATTGGAAGACGAAAATGAGCGCTCAAATTTGGTTTTCTTCCAAGCAGTGGATCAGGGACACACTTTTCTTCCATTTTGCGGCACTGCCTTGTTCGACACTGGCTGGCAAGTTCCTTGGGCTCTTTTGTGTTGAACCTGTAGAAGGGAAGAAATAAGTTTTCGTGGTTCAGGTCTGCAATGGGCATATATCACATCCGGTCACATTTCACTGGCCACAATTCATTCACAGGAACCCCCCCCAACAGCAAAGGAGTATGGGAAATGAAGTCCACCTATGTGGCCAGGGAGAAAAGGAGACTAGGGTTTGGAGATGGGTGGCCAATCTCTGCTCCAGGTCTTAATAATACCTTCTTTAAAACCCACGTTGTATGTATTAAAGTATAGTCCAGTCTTTTGCAGTTCTCAATAAAGCTTTAAAAGTTGTACATTCATGAATTAAATGCTTGCAGATTAAGGACAGGTTTCAAGCCATATCCGGCTGATTCTCCCCACCTCCTCATCAGAGGCCACTTGATGAGCGGCAGGATCTAGAGTTCGTGGAACCTGAAGCTGTCATAATTTGGTGAGATGTGTTTAATAAAAAGTATACAGTCGGGCGTGGTGTCACATGCCTGTAATCTCAGTAGTCCAGAGACTGAGGTGAGGAGATAAAAAATTCAAGGCCAGTCTGGATTACACTGCAGGACTCTATCTCAAAACAAAACCACAACAAAACAAAAAGAAAGAAAGAATACAAAGTTATCTATGAAAGTAAATATTTATTTTAAATGAACAAAAATGTATAACAAATGATAGATACTTTTAAAAATGTGGCAAATACCTTACTTAAGCATTATAAAATCCAGAAAAACAACATATTTTTAACATGGTGCTTTAAATAATTAACTTTTCAATACATCTCTACAATACTGTCCTACTGTTTGACTGTTATTCTTGAAAGCCTACTTGCAACATCATTTTTATAGAGAACAGAAAGAAAATTCAGTCTTTAACATATAAGATGTGATAAAAAAGTACAGTGAATGATTAGATTTAAAATTTATTACCGTAAAAGACACTTTGCTGTGAAACCCCCCTCAGAAGCTTGCCCTCTCACTCCAAAAACACTCATTCCATCTTTCTTGTCACTTTCTGAATCAGTTCTGGAAGTCCTTTCTCTTGAGTGTCTTTAGTTGCACACTCATGGCTGTCTCAATGCCCTGAATCCATTCACAACTTTTACCCTTCACGGTCATTTTGAGTTTGAAGAAGAGTCAGAAGTTACACTGTGCCAGACCCAGTGGATAAGGTGAATGAGGTCACACTATAATGTTTTCACTCGCCTGCATTTCCATTGGATGGCATGCAGCAGCAGCATTCACCATATTTTTTATCACAACCCATAAAGACATTCACAAAAGATGACTTCCAGGACAACTTCAGAAAGTGCCAAGAACAATTGGATATGTGTGTTCAAACTGAGGGGGATTAATGGCAATGTGTCTTTTATTTTATTTTATTTATTTTTTTGGTACCGGGGATCGAACTCGGGACCTTTCGGTTGCGAGGCAGGCGCTGGAACCACTGAGCTAAGTCCTCAGCCCAATGTGCCTTTTACTGTAGTAAAATTTTTATCTTTTTTGTTTTCTTCTGTAATACATTTTTAAAATTTAAACATTCACCATATATTTTGATCATATCTTGTCATAATATTTTTGATAGTTTAGAAAGATTTCAGGTTCCTAACTTGTAAGCAGTATTATCAGGTAAATGTCCAAAATTTTTGAGAAATTTGGAAAAAAATACCCTCAAGTTTCTTACATGAGTGCTAAAATTAGGGCAATGGAATTGCTTTGTTTTGGAGGTTTTTTTGGTACCAGGGATCGAACTCAGGTCCTTGCGCTTGCTCATGGAATTGCTTTGAATAATGACTAATCTTCATGTTCTGTGAACTGACAGCACTCTTTAATTTTATAGCTGGAATGCTTTAACATATACTGCATTGCCTTTCCTAAGTTTTCACAAAAGCCTTGTGTAAGTGAGGTCCTGAAGCACAAGCATCAGATCCCCTGCACCAGATCCTACATGCACCAGATCCAGGTCTCCACTCAAGACCTGGAGAGATCCAGCTACATCCAGAAGACTGACCTCCACTTAACCCTTTTTCTGCCGGGCTGACTCTCTGGGTCCTTCCTCTCCTGGATCCTTTGTCCCTCCCTGAGTTGTGCTCAGCTGTGAGAGTCTTGTGAACCTGACACCGGGTGCTGTGGAGGCCATCATGGTTTTCTACATAGATTGCTCTGCTAATGGTCTCACATCTGCTTGGGACATGCCCACCCCACCCCAGGCTGGTCCAGTCCCAGTGTCAGGTCTGGTTGCAGAGTCCTACTCCTGCACATGCTCATCCTGATAGAGCTGGTTGGCGAGGTTCTGTCCACCCTGGTTACTGGATGTGACTATAAGCAGGAGGTGGGAGAGTTTTCAGTGAATGGTAGGTGCTTTGTTTGTCCTTTAAGGTCAGGCTTGGATTAGCTAGAAAGACTTCTTGGATGGAACAGTTCCAAATACCTTTGTGAAAGATGGTGAAAATGCTGGAGTGACCAGGGAAGAACTGCTGTTCTAATCACTATTGGTTTGAGTCCACATCTCATAAAAAAGACTTTAGGGTGGATAAAGTTATTTGGGAGCAAGGAAGGAGAATGAAAGAGTGGTAGATAGATAAGAAAGTAGAAAGTAATGAAAATAATTGTAGATGAAGAAAGAGACAAATTGAACAGAAAAATTTGAAGGACAGTGGAAAAAAGAAGGTATGTATATAGGGAGTTTGGGAAAGAAAGAATATTTGGAGGCTATAATTTGGCCAAATGAGTGAATGTGTGGATTTAAAAATCATACAACAACATGTAGTTGTGTGTTTTACCCAGCATTTATTTTAAGACAGGTATTAATAAGTTGAAGCATGTATAACACCATTATTTCCAAATAAAATATGTAGAAGTTAATGATTTGGTCATTTTCCTATACTCTTCTGACATGTCTGAAAGCTGTAAATGTCATATTTTCTTATATTAGATCTTCAATAAAGGATTTAATTTCAAAGAATTAAATATTCTATATTTTATTAGACACTGGAGAGGATTCTCTGCTTCCGGGGTCATTTAACATTTATCATTAAGCACATATAAAAATCAATGCTTGCTTCACGGAGTATTAAAAGCGTAGTCTTTAACTGATGTCATCCTTTGCCTATGGGAGATGGTTTCAAATATCACTTTTAGACACAAAACAAACTTAGAAACAAATTGATCTTCAAAACAATTCATAGAAACAAAAAATTCCACTTTATAAATCATTCATATTTAGGACATTGGCCATAATAATTGAGACCTAGAATAATCTGTTTTTTGTTCCCATCCATGAGTCTACCCATACACTTTTGTTTCTTATGAATGGTACTGGGAGAATTAGATATTTTCAGTTCTCGGTGCTATTTCTCAGGTGCTACTTACAAAGGTAATGGCTTCTGTTGTTTCTCAAATTTTGACTGCTTTTATACCATTAGATAAGACTATTGAACAAAGGAGTATACTCTTAGTGGAAGTAAGAGACTTCAGAGCCTTCTGGTCTATTATTTTTTCCTTGCTATCAACATTTTCTGTGAATATGTAACACACATATCCCTATTAGAAAATGAGATTTTTGAACTAAGTAAACTTGAATACCAAAGGGGAGGAGAGGAATACTCTCAAAACATTTTTTGACAGATGTAAATGATATATTAGCACAAAATCAGGTATTCAGCAAAGGATTTGGGTCCTTATTTGTCAGATACCAAAGTGCTAAGCTTTGAGGTGGAGTAATAGATGCATGTGCTGACCAAAATCAAAGCATTTCACAGCAAAAGGCAACCTTGTCACATTCACTTTCTGAAGGTGAGGTAGAAGGCAGCATGTTAGTTTCACCTTCTGAATTACACTTTCTCTGAAACTGCCTTTTTTCCACAAAACTGGTGGTTTTTGTCCCTTGTGATTTTCACCAGTTAATATTTTCTATCCATCAGTCCTGTGTGATAGTTCCAGAAAGCTGGTGAATTTTCTCCTTGACCTCTGACCCATTAAGCAATTGCATTGCACTCACATAGCAGCCTGGAATTTTGGAGGGCTTAGATGGTCTGCAACTGTAGCTATTTCCACTTGGTATTTATCTTTATTGGTGGTTTAAGGATAGGCCAATTAGTGCTATAGTGGTACCAGGTGACCTCAGTCAAGGTTGAATTTGATTGTATTGACATGGCAAGCTCCTTAGCATTTATGTTGGCATGAATTGACATTTTTCCGGACATTGTTATAGTTTTCAAAAGAAAATGAGAGGTTTCTTAGTTATTTTCTCATTGCTGGGACAAAATAGCCAATATCCACAAGTTAAAGGATAAAAGATTTATTTCAACTCACTGATTGTAGAGGTCTCAGTACATAGTCAGCTGGTTCCAAGGCAGAGTGGCATGGCAGAGGGGCAATACAGAGGAGAAACAGTTCATGGCATAGCAGGCAGGAAGCAGAAGGTGATCAAGGGAGGAGGAGGAATATATACCCTTCCAGGCTATGGCCGCAGTAGCCCACCTCTTCCTACCAGGCTTCGTCTCCCAATGTCAATCCAGCTATACACTCATCAGTGGACTAATCCAGTGTTGAGTATCAAATGTAGGTATAAATTCATCAGTGGACTAATTCATTGATGAGTATCATGCCTGCATGATCCAATCACCTCCCCAAAGCCCCACCTATGAGTACATGAACTTTGGAGGGCCATCTAGATATAAACCACAACAAGAGGGCTTTGTGAATGGGGGTGGTGGTATGGGGAGAATAGGACTATGTGGTGTCTATCCAAGGTGGCTGGAGTGAAAATTTTTGAGGAGCACAGAGCTGACTTGTTGAAAGGGCTGAATTTGGTAGACAACATGAAGGAGAAAGCTTGGTCTTATTTTTAGCTCCAACAAGTCTAATTCAGTGTACACAACTTCCATCCAATATTCATGTCCATCTTCCCACCCTGCTCAGACTTCAGTTGGGAACAAGTAGTGGGGAGGTGATTGGCTTTGTTTGCTCTTTTTCTCTCCATCTTACCCTTTCCTGCCCTGCAGTACCACTTCCTTTTAGGCTGCTATTGCTTCTCAAACCTGGTAACTTTTTTGGTGGGACTTTTTCCATGATGACTCAAGTCTAGCTGTCTTTTGAGGTGTTACTTGGCCCCAGGGAAAATCTTACAACCTTGCCCAACAAATGATGTAAGTATGTGTTGTTCTCTCTGCTGCCCTCCCTCCTGGGGCTGTCATTACAGGCAGCTCCTCCAACCTCCTGCCTTCAGAGTTCTCCAGGCCATAGTCAGCCCCAGCTCTCAACTTCTCATATGCCCCCAAATCCAGAGGATAGACCTCAGGCTGTCCTAGGAACTCTCATGGTAGCCCATACTTGAGCCCACAGAATGCCACAGACCAGGGAGTCATCCACTTAAAATCCTGTACCTGTGTTTTCAGGGCTGCCAAAGAAGTGTGAAGGAAGGACAGAATTGTCTCTGTCCTGAGTACAAGTGAGGTGCCTCGTGGGGCTGCTTCCTAGAGACCACTGGCATAACTGTGAAGATGTAGCACTATTACCCTGCTGGGCTGCTAGAATAAAATAGCACAGGTTGGGTGGCTTAACCCACAGTTCTGGAGTCTGGAAGATAAGGACTAAGGTGTCAGTAGGGCTGGGTTCTGTGAGCCTTTCTCCCTGGCTGGCAGAAGGTGCCATCTTATTGTATCCTTACCTGGTCTTTCCTTTGTTCATGTATATCCCTGGTATTTCTTCACATGTCCAAATTTCCTCCTCTTCTCAGGACACCAATCAGAATGGATTAGGGTCCATCTAAAAGACCTCATTCTAACTTAATCATCTTCTTAGAGTCTACCTCCAAAGATTCAGAGGTACTGGGGCTTAGAGGTTTTTTTTTTTTTGGTGCCAGGGATCAAACTCTGGTCCTTGCACTTACGCAGCAGGCAGTGAAACCACTGAGCTAAATCTCCGGCCCTGGGGCTTAGAGTTTTTACATACAAATTGTGAGGGGACATAGTTAAGCCCTTAACAAGAGAAGGCTAGAGGAGCCTTACTCTTTCCAGCTTCCACTCACCTCTGATGTAGGTACAGAAAAAGCATAACTAGGTGGTGGTGAAGGTGGTCGTGGTGTTACCCAGAGTTCCACAGTGACACAAGCAAGGGTGAACGAGTAATGAAATTCAGGTACCAGTGCTAATTCATGTCATCAGAACTCCCAGTCCAATGAGATTTGAGGATATTCGGGGTATACCTTGAAAAACATTTTCCAAAGAGCAAATCAATTCTTCAGAATTACAGATTTACTCTTTGCAACACGAAATAAAATATTTTTTCTTTAAACACTCTTAACAAGGAGTTCACAAATCACCCAGGCTTCTATCCCTATAAGATCAGGTTAGAAACAGCTACTTCTGTGTTTAACCTAGTCAAATCAAGCAGAAAATGGAGCAATTACTTGTGTTTGCATAAATTAGGTAAACAATTTAATAGCCCACTTTGTTTTGCTTTTGTAGATCCAATCCACGACTGACTTAAATGGCAGATGTTTATAACATTTTGACAAGGCTACTTTGATGCAACAGTATTGATACAGCTCTTTTTGCTGCTAATATATTTTGGTTACACTTCAAAGGAAAAAAAAAGAAAAACCCCTATTAATCTTACAGCTTTTTAAAATAATGTTGTACGTAGAATAGACATTAGGACCCTTAATCTCACCTCATTCCCTACCCCACTTAACAACACAAATTTCATTCTTTAAAGATAGCAAAAGACATTTAATATCTCTAGACATCAAAACCTAGGTGAGATGAAACAAAGACTTGATAAATAAAATTCCAAAGAAGCAGAGTACTTCAATTCTAATGTCTATTCTTCTAACCCTCTTGCCAGTGCAAATTTGGGGGGGATTCTTCTGGCTGATTTTTGGAATACTACTGGAGGGTCTGATTCCCTTGTCCTGAGATTATAGAAAACTTAAAAGTGCTCTTAGAATAAATTTATACTAATAAGTATACCAGAAAATAGAGCATAATGTATGTGATCAATATTAAATGTGCAAAGTAAAATCATTTATAGAATCCATGTATCTCACTGAATAGTAAGTCCAGCCCCCTGGCTTCTGTTCAGCTGCAAACTCCTCTGAATTGCCTACATCTGTTTCTCTAAAAAAGTCTATTGGTGCCTCTTTTGATGTCCCTGAGCCTCCACGTGTGTCCTGTCACTCTTATACTGGAGTCACCTACTACTGACTTTTATCATTGTGCTCAATACAAGTAAAAAAACAAACAAACAAAACTCCCTCCCTCCCCCAAATCAATGGGAAGCGAAGTGGATCAGGTCTGTTTTATGAAGGATGGTGTCTTTTTCTCTTGTTTTCATCTTCTTTTTCTGAGTTGAATGTAGATTTTCCATTTCTACTGAATTTCTTTCCTGAATTACAGCTCAAACGCCTCTCTGAAAATTCAATTCCTCCAAACCCATAGTCTATTTTGTCGATTTTGTATTACTTTCCATTGAAGTTAATCTATACACTTGTTGTATAAAGTATATATTGAATTAAAAGCTACAATCAGAAAGAGACGTAGCAACACATCTTAATGTTACATAAATAAGTACTGCCAATGTTGTTTCTGTTATTTTTCAGAGAGCGGCACATGACTACAGAACACAGCGGACATGCTCAGAAGTGGCTCCTCTACCCAGTGGCTCTGTCCCCTCAGAAGGGTGCAGCCATGGCCGTCACCTCAGCCCCTTCTCTGGGCAGCTGAGCGCTGCTTCTGCTCAGGGTGGTTCCGTCTGATAAAGACTCCGATTTAATCATTAAATTAGAAAGCACGGCTGTTCACTGCAGATGCACACCTATCTATCTACCAAACTTGAATAATTAGAATGAAATATTCTTTAGTAATAAAGACAAGGTTTTGTGTGGTTTTTTAAAATTTGTAACTGACATATAATAGTCGTACATTATTTATGAGGTACAGTGTGATAATGATGTATTTACACAATTTGTAGTGATCAAATCAGGGTAATTAGCATTTCCATCTACTTGAACATTATCATTTCTTTATGTGGGGCTTTGGTTATTCAAGTTTCTTAGTTTTTTTTTTTTTTAAATAGAGAAAAAAAGGAAAGAAGCTACTTTTTCCTTTCTGACAAACAAGTAACCTTTCCTTAAATTCTTGGGTCAAGCTATAGATTTCTAAATTCTTTTTACCTTTATTTCTTCTGCTTTATTCCCTGTCTAGTCACTGAACAAACTTTGCCATTAATTCAGTTTTTCTTGACAAGTTTTAAAAAAATTTATGTACTTTCTCATTATCTGTTACCTTATTAAAGGGTCAGCATTTGCTAAACATGATATTTTGACAACCAGATTTTTTTCTGGCGTATATTCAGTAATTTCTTTTGTAGTTCTTATATTTTCTGATTAATTATGTAGCTTTAGGTGGTGTACAGGTTGAATAATCTAATTTTCCTTTTTTGTTATTGAAATTTCCACTGCAACATGTGATATGTGCAAAATTTAAATCTATTGTCAAATCAGAGGAGCAAGTTTCCTTCTATGATTTATATGAAGATAACAGTAGTTAAGAGCTGTGAAGCTGTCTTTAAAAGTTATACTATATTCTTTTTCTAGCATTGAATCAAGGGTTAAAAAATTATTTTTATAGGTTAACTTTATCAAATGGGCAAACATGTTTACCTATGTTCATTTTCATATGGCCTCTAGGAATTGGTAGGAAATACCAGGTCCAAAATAAGTAGGTTTGAGTAGACAAATTAGCAGAATTAGGCTCTGTGAACTGTAATGAAGTGAGAGACCCTCTTGTTCATCCCAAGCCTTGAGTGTTGATGGACTGATCCAAGCAGGCGCCAGCTCTGCGTCTCTGTAAGGAAGCTAGAATTTGGCTT
This sequence comes from Heterocephalus glaber, assembly GCF_000247695.1. The sequence continues at coordinate 18,263,173 of NW_004624738.1, read as the reverse complement.
CTGAGGAGAGTTGTTGGAAAGTGGGCCAAGGCTGCTGTCAGGAAATATTACGTGAAGGGGTTTAGGGAATAGTAACTTGGAGATGGAGTCTCTAAAAAAAGAAGTGTGAGTACTAAAGGGAGAAAAGGAAAGGGTGGGCAGAAGGTAATGGGGCCGCAGTTTGGGTAGAGCTGGGCCTCTTACTGACCAGTCTGGGAGACTGTGGAGACACTCGAAGTCCCCAGGTTCCACATGGGGAGAGAGGTGTGTGTGAAAGGTGTTGAAGAAAATACTGCTGTTCAATGTTTAACTGGTTGCAAACATTCCAGCATTTAACTTGTTTTCTGCTGCTATTTTTCAGGCCTATAGTAACCGTTTAAAACCCACAAAAGTTCCAATTAACATTTTATTCCATGTTATAGCCCCCATCTCATTGCTCTGTTCCCATAAAGCGGCAAAACCATAGACAGATTTTTTTTTTCCCTCACAGAAACATTCCTTGGGAGCATTTTTAAAGATTGTGTTGAGTGCCAGGGTGACTATGAGTTATGTAAACATAAATTAACTCAGAAAACAAATTCAAATCATGTTTTTGAAATGGGGTATTCAAAGTGTCTAGGGCTGTATCAAGTAATTTGCATTTAATTAAAAGTAAAAAAGCATCCTATGTGGAAAATCTGACTAAAATAAAATTCTGAGATCACTAGAGCTAACCCAGTGGCAATTTATTTAAAAACATGAAAAATTCGACAGTGTTACATTTTGGTCCTAAGGGTAAGTAATTTTCATTTTCCCTCACACATATGCAGGTAAATGAAGATATGAGTCAAGGGAAAAGAAAATAATTTTGCCTTAGCCATGCATAAAATTGTGAGTTTCTGACAATTGATAGTTTCTTCATAACTTTGGCTGTATCGTCAAATACACAGAGAAAAACTGCTCTTTGATGCTTTTATTTTCAGAGTATATGAAGTAATTTACTGATACATGAGTATCAGCTGAGTTAGACTATTTTCTTGTCAGCCCAACGATATTAACTGTAAACAATTAGTTTTAGTTTTTGATCAGGTAGAACTCAACATCTGCTCCCTTTATGATTTTAAGAGAAATATGGAACGACATTATGTCTAAAGTAATTATCAGCAGTTTCTTAGGCTCAATATCAGTAGTATTTGCTTAATATGGGACAAGTCACTGAAGTGGAAGACAACATTCATTGGAATCATCAATAATAAAATTTTGTGATTAGCATGTATTCTTTTTTTTGGGGGGGGTACTGGGGATTGAACTCAGGACCTTGAGCTTGTGAAGCGTGGCACCACTCAGTTAAATCTCCAGCCCGATTAGCATGTATTCTTTTTTTCCCTTAAATTCTTTCATTGGTACATTTTAGGTATGCAATGAATTTACATTTATCATGGGTGCTTGTACCTGTACATGATGTATCTTGGTTCTTATTTTTTCCCCATTACCTGTGTGCCCTTTACCCGCTCCACCCTTCCCTATTTACATAGACTTCATTTCCATTTTTTTTCTTTTCTCACAATTTTTCCTTTCCCCTTCCCCTCCCACCACCCCTACCCCTTTGGACCTTTTCTTCCTATTTCAAATTATCAGTTATTCGTTTTAATCATCTTAATCCTTATTTACTCTTTCAGTTTCTTACACTAGAGAAACTATTCGGTATTTACACGTGTGTCCTATTTATTTCACTTAAATGTATGGCCTCAATATGCATCCATTTAGCTATAAATGTCTCTAGTTTCTCATTATTTATGGCTGAGTAGTACTCCATTTTATAAAAAACCCCCACATCTTCTTTATCCAGTTTCCAGTTGATGGGCACTTGGGCTGTTTCCAAACTTTAGCTATTACAAACTGTGCTGCTATAAACATGGGTGCACATATATTCAAGATGAGTTTTCATGCAGTCAAGAGATGAACAAAGCATCCTGGGAAAAATACAGTGACCCCCTCAAGTTGCAACAGGCTTAACATAACAACAACTTGGGTTAATTAGGTTAATGGAAGATTCATCTGCCTCTTGGTATCTATAGTATGTACCCAGGTAAACATCCAAATCTCAGCTGTATTGACTTACAACCAACTTGAGTTACAACCAGCCCTCGGGAACAAATTGAGTTTGTAAGTCAAGGGTCCACTGTATTGCTAACTTCAGGTTTGTTTTCCAAAATAAGAACTCATCACCTAATAACATCTCACCTAAACGAACTATTTGATTATTCCAGTCCAAATATACTGTTCCTATCAAGCCCTGAACGTTCGCTTCTACACCTTTACATTTCCTTGTAATAGTATTTTTCTCCTATATTTTTATTGTGGTGAAGTGCAACGACATAAAATCAACACCTCAACCATTTAAAATGTACAGCTTAGTGATATTAAGTGTGCCACTATCACCGTCATCCACGCCATATATTTTTCCTGTCTTTCAAAACTCAAACACTGTACTCATGAAGCAGTAATTTCTCATTCCCCAGTCATCCGTTTTACAAAGTATACATAAATTTCCATTAGTCTTGTCACTCCAGTTACATTGAAAGGCCCCTGGAGGGAGCGCTCACAACATACGCGAAGGGTATTTATTGTCAGGAATTTTTCTAAGTGCTTTGCAAATATTCACTCACAACATTATTCATCTTCGTGCCACAGGGTCTAGCATGTGCTTCGCTCGTGGGAGATACAAAGTATTTGTGGAATGGATTTCGGTACCACTTAAACGTTTTTCAGTGACGCTGGCAGTTAGTTATTCTGGTGGTAAATTACCAAAGAAGAGTTACGTTGGGAAAACGCCTTCAGGCAAAATATGACCCAAGCGCGTAAATGTAAAGAAATCCTTTACGTTAGCCACATGTAGATCAAGGTATTAACAAAGCAAGGTAAGAAGGAAGTTACAGCTAGATAGAGTATACAGGAAGCGACAACACAGCTCAGGTTTTCCCTTCTCTGGGATCCCACTCAACTCCAGAACTCAGGGCGAGTAAAGACCCGCGGGAGGGCACCGAGGGGCGGGGAGGGGCGGAGCTTGGGAGTGGGCGTGGATTCGAGGGCGGGGCCCGACGGCGGCCGGGGCGGGGCGCGCGACTGCAGCGGGTGGTTATGGCGGCCGACGGCGACTGGCAGGATTTCTATGAGTTCCAGGAGCCGGCCGGGAGCCTCCCGGACCAGGAGAACTGTAACGCGAGCCCCGAGGCGGGGGCGGGGGCCGGAGGCGAAGCAGGGGCAGGGGCGGGCGGGGGCGGCGACAGCTTCCCGGCGCTGGCTTGCAGCCTGGAGGAGAAGCTGAGCCTGTGCTTCCGCCCCGCCGTGCCGGGCGCCGAGCCCCCGCGGGCGGCCGTGCGGCCCATCACGGAGCGCAGCCTGCTGCAAGGGGACGAGTGAGTGCGGGCCTGGCGGGCAGGCGGGTGGGGCCGGCGGGAGCCTCCCTTCCCCAGGCTGGGCGGCCCGAGGGCCCGGCGCAGGCGCCTCCCCGCCTCCTTCCTTCCGCCTCCTCCCGCGCTCGGCGATTTAAAACCCCTGGCGCCCCGGCCGCGCCCCCGGCCGCGCCCTCAGTCCTTGGACAGGGGCTTGCCGGCCGTGAATCTCGCGAACGGAGCTCGTAGTTGCAGACTGCACCACCGGGGTGGGTGGGGGTGGGGGAATGATGGTGATTCATGCAACCACCTTGCAGTGAAGGACTGGACCTTGCCGCTCCAGTAGGGCACCACGTAGGATGGGACCTAGATTTGCAAAGGGATATTTGTAGGGGTGTGATAAGTGCTTTAACAGATACGGGAGATTTGAAAGAGGATCGCTAGCGGAGAGGTAGGGAAGATTTCATAGAAAAAGTTATCTGCAAATTGAATCCTGGTAGATGAGTAGGAAGTTTGTCTGGCAGGCGAAGAAAGGTCGAGCGTTTTAGGTCGGGGATGTAGCATGTGTAAAGGGAGCAACTTGTGAGGCAGCGGTCAGGCCACAGGAATTTGCCCCACTTGCCCACCCAGGTGGAGTGCGTGCCACCACAAAGACAAAAACCGAGGGCTCTAATTGTTAATGGCAGGGGTCTCAGGGCGGTGGGAAGATCAGTACCGATTACAGATTCACATAAGTGATCGATTTCAGCGATTGGAAAGTCACAGGATTTATGAGAGCTGGAGGAGGAAAGGGGGAGAGTATTTCAGAGACCACTTATTTAACCACCCTGAGCCCCAGTTACAATTTGATTAAATAAAGGTAATTATATACCACGGTTTTACCCCCAAAGATAAAAGAAATGGTTCGAAGGAGCTTGAGCGTACTGTATTTGTGGGAGGAGAGGCTGAAAGTAAAATGCGTGGTGTACATGAGGAGGACCAGGGTGGGATGGGATGTCAGAGTATTAGTGGGAAGGAGCCATGAGGATAGAAAGGAGCTTCCACCATGAATCAGAAGGTTCATCAGGAAGAAGGAAGAAGGCAGGAAGCATGGGATGAGGGAGTTGGGGATGAGGGTCTGTAGATGTGACTGAGAAGCTACCCTGGGAGATGATCTCTTCCTACCGCTTTCTCTCTGTGTGCCCTGCCCAGGTGCCAGGTGTAGAGGAGGGGGACATTTGTGATTGGATTTGTTTTTTTTGGTACCGGGGATCGAACTGGGGTCCTTGCGCTTGCGCAGCAGGCGGCAAAACCACTGAGCTAAATCCCTGGCCCGTGATAGGATTTTATATAGTAAAAGGTGACATTTTTGAAATGACCCAAAGAATTTCATATATATGTAGATTTATACTCAGATATATGTAATTTATATATTTCATATATATGTATGTTTATATACCCTGAGTCACTAAGATTTAGGACACATTCTGGATTTAATCGTTATATTTGAAGAGTAATTAGATGAGTGGCTTGTGCATATAGCTAAGGATCCCTATTTTTGTTTTGCCTGGACTCTTGGAAAGTAATTTAGCCTTTGCTTAAAACTTAGGTTGTTGTAAAATTTAAAATACTAGTCTTGATAATGATTTTTAGTGGATCATGGGTTGGTGGAAATGCATGTCTCTTGATTTTGAGTGTATAAGAAGTCTCTCCCAAGAACTGGGCTTCATAACCACTGTCTTTTTCTCCTCTGTATTGCATACATTTGCACACCTGCCCAATAGAGTCCGTTCTGACTCTTTTCACTAGTGAGAATTCTTGACACTTCTTTTACTTAGACACGTGCCTTGCCAGAGAGCACTATATTTAACTTCTCTGAGCCCCATTTATAGTTTTAAGTACAGAAAGAATGTATTTATCTACTGAGGTATTGTGCACATTCAACACTGGCAGGACTTTGACCTCCTTGGAAAAGAGCTGCCCTTCCAGTTCTTTATGACTGATTGTAATACTTCATAATAAGGATGAAGGCAGTTCATGCTAGAAAATTCTAGAAATCTTCCACTAAACTTGGCACTGTGTCCTTACAACCACAGTTGTTCTGCCTTGGTGGCAATGGACGATTGTCGGTTACTCTTTGCTTTCTTAGAAGGTCAAGCTCACCCACAGTCACTTCTGGATGAAGTATTTTACTCCATTTGTGCTTTCTTATATCCTCATTTAAGAAGGACCCCCCCCCCCCCAATTCTGGACTCACTTACTAGAATATCCTACTCTGGTTCCTGACCAGGGATAGGGATGTAGTTTGCTACTCAGTATTTGAAAATTTATAGCCAGGGCTGGGAATTTAGCTCCATGGTTCCACTGCCTGCCTCAAAACCACAAGGTCCCGAGTTCGATCTCCGGTACCGAAAAAGAAGAAAAAAAAAAGAAAATGAAAATTTGTAGCCAGAAAGATGTGGGCCAGAAGCCCAGCAAATAGCAGTCCAGAGACATTCTGGTTCATTGGCATTTGAGGAGATCAGATTCCAACAGAGAGGAGAGAGTAGGAATGAACCCTGACTTTGGGCAATTTGCTGGATAAAGCACTCAGTTTTCAGAGCTTCTTGGTTTCGTGTTTTCATTGAGATAATGTGTACTCCATGGCTAAATGTCCTTTAGGATGTTAGGCTTTTGGCAGCTGCGATTCTATTGCTACTGCTCTTTAGCAAATCCCTATTTATTAAATCAAGTGTTGTTACTCCATTTTTAAACTTCCATTCTACTAGGAGTGTTTTTGTACCTTAGTCAACTTACATGCTTGGGAAAAAGATCCACCCAGTTATTTAATGACTTACTCATGATTAGATACCTGTTATAAATACTAGGTTTTTAAATTTTTCTGTGATGTCTTTGTGTCTTCTAGCCAGTAAATAGCTCAAATATGTAGAGTTTAACTTTCCCTAATTAAAGTTCATATCATATCATATCTGAACTCTGAACTCTTTCTTGTCTTTTCATAAAATGTCATGCTTTACTGTGCTGATTATGACTTTGGCACCAAACCTGCATTTTGGGTTGAAGTTGGAGTTTGCTGTCCTAGTCTGGTGTGGATTCTCCTCAATTCAGCTCATCTGAATGAGTGCCTACAGTAATGGAGCTGGAAGAAATGCCTGCTTCTTATCGAAGCCTCATTTAGGACAGCTGGTTAAAGAGACAACTGGACAAAGAGGTTAAAGGACTTGTCCAAAGGGTCATGGATTGAGAAAGAGTGGAGATGAAAATTTGTTTCTTGAATCTTAGTCAAATTTCCTTTTCATTTCATCCCATCACATCCCCAAGATGTTGCTTGATAATAAAGTAGGGTAACTGCCTTGGGTATGACCTGTGTGCATTTTATGTGAATTCTCTCCTTCTCCTTTCATTAGTCTTACTACTTAGCTCGTAATATTACAAATTAGATATTAAATCCTGATCTCACATTGAGATTGACTCCTTTCCCTCGAAAAGATAGCAAGTTTTGGTTAGAGATGAATCGCCTTATGAAATGTTTCATGTGTTTGGAAGTTACAGAAGAAAAATAATTGTGGTAAACAGTGTGTTTAGTACCTGTCTGGCCGAGGAAACATTACCTATCTTCCCTGTACTTTAATCACTTTATCTGTAAAATGGGAAGAATAATGGTTCCTATTGGTAACGTTTTTGACGACTAAATGAATATATGTAAACTGTTTGAAATGGTGCCCAGCACATAGTATGATGGAAGTGTTAGCAACTGACTGGGAGAGTTTTCTATACCCCTTCACTTTCCATCAGTAATTCTTTTTTTGCTTTTTTTTGGTACTGGGGATCAAACTTGGGACCTTGCGCTTTCAAGGCAGGTGCCAGAACCACTGAGCTAAATCCCTGGCCTCCATCAGTACTTCTTGTCAGCCCACTTATATGATTTTCACTTAGTCTTATTAGGAGACTGTACTTTGTTGCAACACTGAATGTCCTTCTTTTGTTGTAATACTGGATATTTGTTTAACAAAAGACATAGAATATGAACTTTCACAGATTATCATTTTCTTCTTTTTAAGGATCTGGAATGCCCTGACAGATAATTTTGGAAATGTCATGCCAGTAGACTGGAAGTCATCCCATACTAGGACTTTACATTTGCTTACTCTGAACCTCTCAGAAAAAGGGGTAAGTTGAACCAGTACTTTCTGCATGACTGGTGTTGATGGTGGAAATGGAACAGTAGCATTTTCATTGAGTTGCCGTGTATTTCCCTCTCTCAGCCATCTTGGCTGCCCTGCTGTCACTTTGCTAGTATGGCCCTCCGATTCTTTCCCAGCACACGTCCACCTCTGTATGTTTATCTGTTTCCATTGCCAGGGAAAATGTGGGCACCAAGGATCACCATTTCTTTCTGTTTACGTAACATAACATTGGTGTGCTGAGAACTCTCACTGTGAGTCCAGTGTATTGAGGATACTGGGATATCAACAGAGTTCACTTACTGGTGAATTTAGCGACTTGCTGGATGTGACCTGTTGTCCAAAAACCATCTATTTTGGTGAATATTGAGGAACCATTAAAAGACATTTCAGGGGCCGGGATTTAGGCTCAGTGGCATTGTGCCTGCCTTGAAAGCGCAAGGTCCTCAGTTCACTCCCTGGTACAAAAAAAGAAAAAAAAAAATTCAATTTTTGGCTTTTTAATGTGTGTGTGGCTGACTTATCCAGCTTGAGGCTCCTGTGTTTATTCAGGTATTGTGAAGTAAAGATACCTGGGTCAAAAAGTGTGAGACAAGAGATAGGATGCCCAGGGGGCCAGAAAAGGGGAGAGAATTGGTTGGAGTGGAAATCATAGTGCTAAATTTGCTGAAAGCTGATGAAAAACATAGTCAAATTATGTAAAATTTAGGGCCAGACTGTTTAAGCTCCTTATCAGATAACAGTGTAAGCTCATGTCATTATCTGGCACGCTGTATAGTTCATTAAGTGTAAGTGTGTGATTATTGAGAGTGTAAGGCAGTATGGCTGTTAGAATTTTAAATAGTATTGTTAATGTTTTGAGAAAATAATTTTCTTAAATATGTGACCCAGAAGAGCCTGCTGCTTTTGGGTTTTAGTGAATTCTGACTCTTTCCCAGTATTACAGTATGTGGAGTCTTACTGTTTGTTCCTATCTTTAATCTCATTAAAGCTTTTCAGATTGACCTGGCACACATTTAGTGGAAAAGAGCAAAACAAAATATGTTACGCTCTTTCTGCTATTTATTTAGGTCCTTGCTGTCATTTTGACTTCATTTAAGTTCCCTTCCCTTTCTGAAGCTTCCTATTACTGTTTTAGCCTTTGCTGATCTCATGGAATTATACAATGTTAGAGTTGGAAGGGACTTTAAAGGACATTTAATCCAGCCTCACTTGGTGGGGGGAGATCCCCACCTACAGCATCCCAGACAGATGGTCCCTTAATCACGGCCTAAATCCTTCCACTCCTCTGAGTGGAAATCGCCAACACTGGTGGGGAGGTGTATGGGTGCTGGTTCCCACAGCCCTTTGTTCGTGCTTCTGTAAAGTCATTACTGTGTTTTTTATGAGTCCCCTTTTTCTGGGTTTGTCATTAGACTGTGACTTCCCAGCAGATATCTTTGTATTTTGTCTGTTGAGTAACTGCCGCAGTACATGGCAGAAGGCGGGTGCTGAGACTCATGCTTGTTGAGCGATGCTGAGTGCGTGATAACTTATGTCATCATTGTGACTGTAAAATCAGAGATCGTGTGGAAGGTCGTCTTTTTTCTTTAGGGTTTCCTATATTATTTAAAATAGAGCTAAACCCATAGTTGTCAGCCCATGAGTGTTTTTTTGTTTGACTTATTAAAAAATAGCATAGAGAAGTTCCTTTTATAGTTTCATAGAGAAGCACTTTAGCAGTACAAATGGGCACTCTAAGACAGTTTCACTGAATAAAATGTGAGTCTTGTATTTTTCTGAGATTGGACCTTGGGAATAGGAGCTGCTGTTTGAATGTTGTGCTCAATGCTGGAGTAATGGTGCTGCCAAGGTAGTGATTAGTAAAGACTTAATTTACTGCTAGTATTGAGGGTAAAAGCTTCACCTGGAATAACTCAACAAATGAAAGCAAACAGATAAATTCATCTGTCTTATCAGTCAATCAATCAGTCAATCATCTGTCTATCATGAAATGACTGGTGATGAACAGAGCTGAAATCAGACTATTCCTCAAGAAGAATTAATGGGCAACAAGGATTATGTAAGAAGCAACCATGTCACTCTTTTGGGTGGTGTGTAGTTTAAAAATACTTTTAACCTGAGAAAGTTACTTTATTTACCATTTTAACTGGGTGTTCTGTTCTTTCCATGACTGAGCTATGTACAGTTTACTTTTTGGAAGCATTCTTTAAATTATTACAGCTGTAAAGTAGGGTCCGGAGGAAATTTTTTCTTGACAATAGATTTATTATTTTTTGCATTAAGATGAGAAAAACCTTGAAAAACCACAGTTTGCTAGAATTCAATGTTTTGTTTTCTTTCATTCACCAGGTTAAGATGCACTTTTCTAAATTTGTGGGTCTTTTCTAGAGTAAGGCAATTAGGACATTCCAGATTCTTGCATGAGTACGTGTTTTCCACCTGATACATCCGCAGTTTCGCGCAGGGAAACAGTACCACGAGCTCTGTATCTAAGCCTGGCATAGGAAGGAGTGATGGGAATGCTTGGCCCGAAGAGAACGCATTTGTGCCTAACGGGAGAGTGAATGATGATCCCCATGACAGCCAGGGTTAGTTTTCAAAGCCTGAGAGGGATTCTGGCTCATGGCGTATGCCGTCTCTCTGGGGGAATGGGCTTGGCTTCCTCTCTGGAAAGATGATCTGGGATCATTATTTCTTTTGTCATGGAAATTTATTCTAATAGTTTACTGGTATTGCTAGTGTATTTTGGACTTACTCTATCTTGTATATGCTTCTACTTCATTTTGCTGGGAAACATCTCCTGTACATCTTCCTCCTTCTGCGCACACCACTTCTAGGAGAGAGACTTTACAGAATGTATCTTTATATCTTTATGTAGGATCAGGAAGAGGATAATGTCTTCTTTAAGTGTTCTTTCAAATTAAAACTTTATTATTTATAAGCCAGAAGGGGAAAAAGACAAAACCGTATTGCGCAAGCTACAACTCTGAAAAGTGGTAGCAGGTGGGTTTGAAGTGTGAGGACCAGTGACCAAAGTTGTTAGGTCCACCTCCAGCCGTCCACTTACCCTTATCACATTATGGCACTTTCTTCAGCTTCGCTGCTGGAAATCCAATATTCCATCATGAAGAGCCTAGTCTCTTTACCTTTCTTATTAAATTATTAAAGAAAAAAACCATCATAATTTTAAAAAGCAGCCTAGAATCATAGGCTTTAGATGAACAGGCAGCCTCTGCCCCACTTACTTTGTCCTTGATTTTTAGTTGCAGCAGGCAGCCACTTAACTGCTTCAGCTGCCGCTTCTAGCAGATCACCTACTTATTTTACTTGCTTTTATCTTTTAATTTTAGACTATCCACTGACCCAAAGCATGAAGATTTAGCTGTCTTACAGTTCTCTAGCTCTTAGCTCTCTAACCTTCCCACAAAAGGTCCCTGTCTTCCCAGTGTAATCATATCAAAATCCTTGGTGAAATTGATCTTCATCATTTCTACTAAATATTCATGGTTAACTCATTTTGGAATATTATTGTTTACTTCTATTACAGTTTCTGTTTTTTTCCTAGGGTAATGATAATTGGCTTTTTTGTGGTTTTTTTAGTTAATAATTAGCTCACCAATTCAGCCTCAAGAGACATGTAATTCATTGTAGTAAATGGAATATATCAGGTTCACTGTCAGTCTCCTCTCCCTTCCCTGTGCCTTTCTTGATGCCTCTTGCATCTGATTCTGGTCTGAACTAGTTACTCTCGAGTTTAGCTTCATAGCCATGATTCTAGGTTTACTTCCTCTGTCATTACAAGAATTGCTTTGACCTCTCTTTCATATTCGAGCCCGAGTCTTCTTGCCTTTCATTTTGCAGCAGGCCAGTGCTCCCTTCCCTTTTCTTCTCATATACAGGTCTCTTATAGTCTGGTTCACCCTTAAACTTCACACGCTCCCGTATCAGGAACTTGGGAGGTGGAAGGGACCTGCGACCACTCCATTGGGTTCTCCATGTTAGATATATCCTTGGTACTAATAAATACAATACATTTCCCAGATAAGAATTTATTACTTTAATTATGTTAAATATAATATTATATTTATATACAGGTTGACTAGCCCTTATTAGAAATACTCTAGAGGTATTTTAAATTCTGAGTCTTTCTGGATTTTGGAATATTTGCATATACATAATGAGATATCTTGAGGATGGCACTCAAGTCTAAACATAGAATTTATGTTTTGTATACACCATGTACGCCTAGCCTGACGGCAATTTATGCAGTATTTTTGGTGCCCCTGTGTTTTGAGTGCAAACTGTCACATGAGGTCAGGTGTGGAATTTTCCACTTGTGTCGTCACATCGATGCTCAAAAAGTTTGAGATTTAAAATTTTCAGATTGTTTGCTTAACCTGTAATATAATATATTATTCTAATTATCTGGTGTGAAATGGAGTGACATGGTTTCTTCTTACATAGTCCTTGTTGCCCATTTGTTCTGCAGAAACTCAGTGTGTATTAATCTTTCCTGAGGAATAGAGTTTTTATTTCAGTTCTGTTCATCACTAGAATAGTCATGTCATGACAGATGGATAGATAGATAGACAGACAGACAGACAGACAGACCATATATCACTTGTCCACTTGAATATGCTAAGTTTTTCCAGGTCAGGCTTTTATAATTAGTACTGGTACTAAATTCTAAGCATTAGGACCGGGCCTGTTATATTGGTGCGGGCAGGGTTAAGGGGAACCAACTAGGCATGGCACAATGCTCCAGGGATAGCAACAGCATGTAGCACTTTAGCAGCCTTGGACATGAATAGGTAGGGAGAGGGAGAAGTTTTTAGAACCTAGAGAGATTAGCTGTGGGGAGAGGTCTGCTTGACAAGATCTGTGGCCTTTGGTAGAGAGCCAGCATCGACAAATGGCAGTCTGGCAGGGAGGAGGACAGCAGAACCAGGGCCTGGCCCTCACCTTCTGACCTTGCGGTCTGCCAGTGCCTGCCAGTGCTGTGTAATCAGCTGGAAGCCAGAAGTCAAGGGTGCTCTTTGATGTGGTCCATAGGGTCAGTCTCCTGGGCACGGAGCGTGGAGAGAATGTGGATAGGTGGCTGGAGATAGTCCAACACAGCTAGGTTTGGAGATGTTTTTAGAATCTAGAGATACTCTTCTTTGGGAAGAAGAGATGTTCCACTGGAAGGGCCAAGTGAGACCCTCCTGCCTGGATAGATCCTGTCTGCCAGGATGTTAATTGCTTTCCTGTTACTGCGAATGTTAGAAGTTAGTTTGCCAGTAACTCAATTTGTTTTCTGCATACTTTTAAACACCAGTCTTGCTTAACTAACATTGCTAAGTCTGCCCATTTTCTCCCTTCTCTTTGCTCTAATTCCTATGTTTTTTCCTGAATTCTGTCTTTTTTCTCAATAACATGTCAGCTTTTGTAAAGTGTTCTTATAGCGATTTCTTCTGGAAAAAAAAAATAGCTGAGTGTATGTCTATATCAGGCCATAGGGATGTAAACATACCGTAGTACTTTTGTATTTGTTCCACCCCGTTCTTTCTGCTTGGGATGTATATGTAAAGGACTACACACTTGGCCCAGAGTGACCCAACAACTTCTCCCTTTCAAGGAAGAACTCTCCACACATGCTTTCCACTGCCTTCACTTTTACCCAGAGATACTGACTTTGTTTTGATCAGAGTGTCCTTTTAACTGTGGGTATTTTTGCTTTTAGATAAGTGATCGTTTGCTCTTTGACACATCAGATGACGAGGAGCTGAGAGAACAGTTGGATATGCATTCAATCATTGTCTCCTGTGTTAATGAGGAGCCTCTCTTCACGGCAGACCAGGTATCAAGATGATGCTCGTCAGCGCAAAGAGAGCAGCATGTACAGCTGAAAAGCATTGCTTATTGATATGTCAGAATTTACTTCTTTTGCTTCACTTGTGTGGATATATAGGCTTATCATTTAACTCTTCCACTGAGGAAGAAAAGAAAGTATATGTTGCCTGGAGGTAAAGTTTTGTTAATTGGGAAGATCTCTAATCTAGGTGTTACTAAGAGTACATGTTACTAAGGGAGGCTTGTTTCTTAACCCAAAATCACAAAAATATTGTGAATTTCCTACTTTCTTTAGATTTATCCAAACATGGGCAAAGTATAATACATCAGTATAGAAATCTATCTGTATTTACTTTATTTCATACTCTGGGTAAGAAACACTAGCATATATTTGATGTCCCTGTTATGTGCTCCAGAAAGAAGTGAGCATTATTCTTGTGGAATGCTCTAATAATGTCAACCCTGTGTTCACTGGAAAGCGGTTGAATCAGCTGTCTCATTTTCTGAGGACTCCTCCTACCTCTGTTGTAGTGTCAAAATGTGAGGCCAGAACTTCGTCCCAAAATAAAATGTTCCTAGTTACTGGGTCTGTGAATTCTGCCACCCTCTATTTTTAGGCTAGCAAGATGAGGTCAGTAAGTGATGCGTTATGGCAGGGTTGGGAGGAGGACATTAAAAATGCACATTAATGTATGTCATTTTGATGCTCTTTGTCATATTTTTGGTTGGATTATTTTTGGCTGGGAAAGAGTATGGTGCTTAAAAAAGCAAAGTAGTAGTGGGTTAGAGAGCTGTTGTGGGGTAGAACATGATTCCAAAGATGTGGCCGTAGGCATTCATGATCGAGCCCTGGGAATCCGCCTGAAATTTTTTTCTAGTTAGCATAATCCCACTGCCTTCAGATACAGTTTTGTTTTCCCTCAGTAGAAGTGCTGCCTCTTAAGCTTGCATATTCACAAAGTGTGTTAATATGATATGTACACTTTCGTTTAATTGTATTTTCTTTAATAGTTTTTTCTTAATGTGTAATACCTTTTTTCAAAATATTGAGTACCTTTTTCTGGCTTTCCTTTAAAGTTTTGTTGAGTTCCATTTTCTTTTTTCCACTTTTAGAATCTGAAACAGGTCGAGATGCAGTTGTAAAGTTTGAGCCACAGTGTTTATGACAGTAGATTGTTGCTTAAAAGGCAGATGTATTTCTGAAATTTTCCTGCTTCTTGCAGGTTTCTTTCTTCTTTCTTGTTCTGTACTTTAAGTACTTTTAAAATGTCCCTTTGTCTTTGAATTACTATATGAAATTCTTTTTCTGCTGTTAGAGGAAAATTTTGCTGTCAGTGAGGTAGTCTCTTGGTCTATGTATATGTTTTTATACTGTTGTATTTTCCAAGTTGTATGTAAGATCTTTGATTAAGTAGCTTTAGATTAAGCGCATGCACATGGTATACTTTTAAATTTTCTTCTGTTTGCCTTCTTTTGACTGTAAATTCATAATCTGGTCCTGTCATGTCTGGAAAAAATTATCTAAGTGTTTGTAGCACCATTTCTCAGACATCACAATATCTAGTGGGGCCTACTGGGTCATGGTAGACACATTAAAGTGTATTGTGCTTAATTTTGTTTTTAGTGTGTGGCACATTTTCTATGATAAAAACCATGTTTACTCTTAAAAATCAAAATTTTGGTTATTCAGAACATTCACTCCTGCACACAGTTGGTTAGTGAGATTTCAGTGCACTTCTACCCTGGGCACCTCAGGTGAGCACCGTGTTATGGACAAGTCATTTTCCCCTCTGTATTTGATTAATACTTCTGTGTGTATTTCGGAAGGTTATTGAAGAAATTGAAGAGATGATGCAGGAATCACCAGACCCAGAAGATGATGAAACCCCTACACAGTCAGATCGGCTCTCAATGCTGTCCCAGGAGATTCAAACTCTTAAGAGGTCCAGTATGAGCAGCTATGAAGAGAGTAAGTGCTCTTTGTGCTTTTTGTCCATTTCAGACATGTGATGCAATCATCTTCAGAAAGCTTCTCAGAGGCTGGGTTGTATACCCTTCGCTGGCCATCTCATACTGCAGTGCTCTGGACTTGAGGACTGTGTTGTGTTTAACTCTGTCTTTGTTTGCTGGGGCCTGTGCAACAAAGTACTGCACATTGAGTGGCTTAAATAGTTGACATCCATTTCCTCCAAGTTCTGTGGGCCCAAAGCCCATGATTAAGCCATCAGCAGGCTTGATTTCTTCTGTGGCCTCTCCCCTTGGCTTGTAGATGGCCATCTTTTCCCTTTGTCTTCACATGGTCTTCCTTCTACGTGTGTCTTTCTCCAAATTTCCTCTTCTTATAGGAACACCAGTCGTCTTGCATTAGGTGCCAGCCTAATATCCTGTTTTAAATTAATTCCCTTTCTAAGCATCCTGTCTCCAAATAGCATTCCATTCTGAGGTACAGTCATACCTTGGTACTTGACTGCTGTGAAACTCATTGAATTTGGTACTTGACTCATCGTTACATACAAATTTTGTCCTGGTACATGTTGTTTGGTTGGTAACAATTGTTAAAGTTAGAACTTGTCAGCATCTGTTGCCTCATGGCCCGCTCCCCTTTCCAGCCAAAACAATTTGTTTGGTGCTTGTTTTTGGTATATTCATGCCTCCCAGTACCAATTAACTATGAGTGCTGAGGTACCACTGTGCTGGGAGTTAGGGCTTCAACATAGGCATTTTTGGGGAGATTTAGTTTAGCCTATAACAAAACAATCAGTAATCAATAATTCCTTCTTTACAAATAGTTGTCTTTAGTGTAGAGATGAAGAATTTTGAGAATCAAAATTGTGCTTGAATTGGATCTGTTTGACATACGAAAGAATCATGACTTGTAAAAACCATGTACTTGATTACTGTGAAAAGTTTCCAAATAACTACAACCAGTGTGTGAATATTCTGAGGCTGGTGCGCAGGCATGCATCTAATCTTTGCCATATGACTGGTTCCCTCTTTGAATGGACAGCAAAGGAGTCTCTATCTCCTAACTCACATTGTCACCTGGTTTTACATTATGGGATGACCCATATGGGATGCCTTCTGGTTGTGTGGCTTCCTTTTAACATATGGAAACTCTTTCTGATGGTCTTTTTGTACCATGCTGCTGTAGATACATACTTAGCATTGTTAGAGTCTTGTTTCCAAAAGATCATCCTGATAATCTGTTAGGATATCAAACTCCATATTAGTTTTCTAAGGCTGCCATAACAAGTACCACAGACCGAGTGGCATACACCATGGAAATTTATATTCTCACAGTTCTGAGGCCAGAAGTCTGAGATGAAGGTGCTGTCTGTCATATGTGGTTTCTGGCAAGGCCTCTCTTTGGCTTTGGACGGCTCTCTTCTCTCTCTGTTTTCCCATGATCTTCCTGTGTGTGTCCTCTGTTTTGGTCTCTTGATTTTATAAGGACAACAGTCACACCAGATTAGAACCCACCCTAATGTCCTCATTTTAACGTAATTACCACTATAAACATTCTTAACTTCGAGTCATATAGTCACATTGGAGGTACTGGGGATTAGGTCTTCAACAGTGTCCTGTCTCTCACATGAGGGAAAGTGGGCCGGGAGGGAATATTGTTCCTTTTCATCTTCTCATTTGTCAACCAAATCCACAAATTGAGACATGTATGATTAAATGTGTATTTAGTTTAATTCTTTAGTGCGACTTCTTCTCTCTCCAGGAGTGTCCCAGAATCCTGTGAAATTGCTTACCATTTCTTCTCAGCAGGTAGTTTTTGTACAGTCCTTCAACTTTTGTGCTTCTTATTTTCCATGTCTGAGCTTTCTCAGTCTTGACAGAGTAAGTGCTAACTCATGGGGTGCTTGGTTTATGCAAGTAAAAAGTTTTGTTATACTTCTCATCTCAGCTAGGTGAGAAGTGGCATTGCCCACTGACCTTTACTCTCCCCAGGACCTGCCACTCTCCCCAGGAGTGTGAGGAGTCTGAGAAGATCATGAACAGTTTAATTGCTTAGAGTATTGTTTTTGCTTTTTGGTGTAAAACCCACTGTTGTGCTGCTTTGAAACACTTTTGTCTTAGTGTCTGCTGTACTGTTTTTGGTCACAGGGGTGAAAAGGCTGTCCGTGTCTGAGTTAAATGAGCTCCTGGAAGAAATTGAGAGTGCCATTAAGGAGTACTCTGAGGAACTGGTGCAGCAGTTGGCCCTGCGAGATGAACTGGAGTTTGAAAAGGAAGTAAAAAACAGCTTTATTTCTGTCCTTATTGAAGTGCAAAACAAACAGAAAGAGCACAAAGAAACGGCTAAAAAGAAAAAGAAACTAAAAAATGGCAGCTCTCAGAATGGGAAGAATGAGAGAAGTCACATGCCAGGCACAGTAAGTGATATTTTGCAGGAGGCACTGGCGCTGGAAACAGGCACCCAGCACATCTGGCCAAGGGCAGGTTCGAGAGGTCAGGCGTGTGCGGGAGCGCTGTGCCTCCGATCAGAACGCAGCAGCAATTCTTCCCGAATATGCTCTGCTCCGTTTCTTCAGTACAGTGTTGCTTGGTGGCTATCAGGATAATTCAACACTGAAATGTTTAGGAGAGAAGAAAGGGGCAGGAAGGGGACAGGGAGAATGTCTTAAAGGAAGCCTTAGCAAGTGACCATTTTTAATACATCAGAATGTGAATAGTGGCTGTATTTGGCTGGTGGGCTGATGAATGGTTTTATTTTTTTAATCTGTGGATTGTGTAATAAATTAAAAAGGAGCCTATTTAGAGATGGCGCAACTGCCTTGAGCCTCAGTCACCTGATTTGTAAAAACAGGTCCCTCTTGATTTCAAGGTCAGGACACGAGGATATTAGTGGCAGTGTGTGACAATGAGCTGTTTGACCTACAGACCAGAATATTACTGATGGATGAAAACAAATTAGGATATTTGAAACTTTGACCCTTTATATAAGAATGTTTTGTGTTCTATTTTATCTTTTTTCTCAAGTGGTCCTGTTAATTTACCTGATTAAATTTTATCATGAACATTACCTGTGGATTATGTGAGATGCATTTTCTATTGATTTTATAACTCATTTTTCTGTCATTAGTTGAGGCCTTGTATATTTCTACCTCGATTTTATGTATGAAAAAATGTTGGCTTTATTTTTAGAGTACAGTGGTTGGGTAAAGGGATCCATTTTTCTAAAGGGGATATATTTTCTTTTTTGTTGGGGGGTACCAGGGATCGAACTCAGGACCTTGTGCTTTCGAGGCACATGGTGGACCACTGAGCTAAATCCCTAGGTCCAAGAGGATATTTTCTTAATTTATGATGTTGGTAGCATGGTAATACATAATCACAAACTGGCTATTATGGCTTAAAATAATATAAACTCTCTTTAACTAAGTCTTGAATTATCTTCTCTAGAGAATACTTAGCAGAGTAGTAGGTCTCCCTGACCAGGCACTGATGGAACTGTAGGAAGAGAATACAGTTCTCAGTTGCTGGGCCTCTCATAAGTGTTTAACACAAACCAAAAGAATCTAAGGTAATATTAAAAATCATTATACATGTAAACATTTAATAAAGTGGAAATGTTACTTGAAAGATTTAAAAAAAAAAAAAAGAATCTTGCTGTGTAGTCCATTCATAGTGCTGCTACTAACCATGAAGGGATTCATGTTTTACTTGTGTAATGTTCATTTATATGTAGTTAGAGAGGACAGAGCTTATCAATTGACTTTGAAAAAGCACTCATATATTTTATTTTTAAGAAATGTCAGTATGATTGAAAAGGTGCGTATTTAATCCTTTTTACAGACCACTCTAGAAAAAAAAGTTTGTTTGAATATATGGTTCTGGGAAATTTCCTTTAAAATATCAAGGACTGTATTTTGCTTTGCACCTCATATTTTAAAAAATTGCACCTTTTAAATTGCCCTGTTAATGCTAGTGGGATTAAATAAAATGCTTAGTGAAAAAGTCATAGTATGGTTGGCAATTTCTGCCTATCTGCTTTTAGGTATTACATGTAAAATCCTTTATTTATTGGTGTTAACACTTGACTGAGAAAAATAAATTTATCCCTCCAGGGATGCAAAGGCTTCTTTTTGTAATTCTCATGTAAACAGGGTTAGAATAGACCCATTGTGTCACTTAACAAGGCATTTCTATTGTGAAATGGATTTGGCAAGGTAGCAGTTAGGACATATTTGAATCTTTACTAGTCTTCAAATAGATACATTGAAGAGTAATTCTTTTCACGGTATTTGAACTTTTAAAGTAGCTTCTTGAGTTCTGAGCTACTATTTTGTGTCAAAACTTTAATTAGACAGTAATGGCATGGCTCAGCTTCTGGTACTTTTACCTGTATCTTTTCTTAGCTGAAAATGCCAGGGAATGACCATCCCATCTGTGACACAAACAGCCTGAAACCTGTGATTTTGAAGATAGTGGTAGGTGGCTCAGAAGAACCCTGAAGTGAAACAGCTAGTTCAGTAAACAGATTTCATGAAGTATTACCTTCCCAACCCATTTATATAACGTACGGCTTTGACAAGGCCTGATTTCTGTGAATTAATTATCATCAGTGATACAGTTTTTTAAAAAATGGTGACCTTCTAATAGATGTTATGTGTTTTTTTCCAATAACGTCAGTCACTTTTTTCTCCCTACCAGAGGCATTTGTTTTTTCCACCATTAAGTTTATTGGTACATTTTAGGTATAAAATACATTCACATACATCACTGGGATCTTGTACCATTACATGAGTATCTTGGTTCTTATTTTTTTCCCCCCTTCCCCTGCCCTCCCCTCCCCACTTGCGAAGATCCCGTTTCCATTTTTTCCCTTTCTCATATTTTCCTCCCCCTCTTTCCCCTCCCCCCTCCCACCTCCCCTGCCCCCCTAGACCTTTACTTCCTATTACACAATATCAATTACACATTTTTAAAATTAAAATATCAAGACCTAGGAGACATTACCACAGATTTTACAGAATTTAAAAGGATATAGAAAGCATATT
>NW_004624738.1:18037318-18240397 GCF_000247695.1 Heterocephalus glaber | reverse complement strand
TGGGATTCCATCATGTTCCTCAGATCCTCTATTTTTTTATCTGTGTCCTCTCTAGATTTATTAATCATGTCTTGCACTATGAGCGCAACCTTTGTTGTTATCTGAGTAATTATTTCTGATTTCATTTTTCCCAGATCCTCTTTTGTTGCCAGTTCAGAGAGTCCAGGTGGTTGAGTATCTCGGATTGTTCCATCTCATTTCCCTTTGAGGCTGCTGTAGGTGATCCAGAAGTCTGTTTTTGAGGCTTGTTTACATGTCTTCACATTTCCACGGGGGTGGGGGTGTGTGGGGGGGGTTGCTTCTGGTGCCTGTGTGGCTCACCTTCTCTGCCCTAGGAGCGTGGAATGGCAGCGGGGGAGCTTCCTTCTGGGTTCTGGGACTGGCTCACCTTCTCTACCCTAGGAGCGTGGAATGGCAGTGGGGGACCTTCTTTCCGGGTGCTGGGAGTTACCAGAGGTACTTTTGAGATAGTAGAACTTAAACTTTTTCTTACGCTTGGAATAGCTTCCTTCCATTTTTCTTCAAGGATTTTTTTTTGGTTTTTTTTTTGTTTTTTTGATACCAGAGATCGAACTTGGGACCTTGTGCTTGTGAGGCAGGCACCAGAACCACTGAGCTAAATCCCCAGCCCACTTCAAGCATGTTTTATCAAAACACTACATCCATTTGTATTGGGTATAATATTTTATCCGTAATTGCTAGCTTTTTCTCTTTGGTCCACAGATACTCTAGTGAAATATATCTGGTTGGGAATAGAGCAGAGTTAATTTTAGAGACATGTTTTGTTTCAAACATTTATTGCAGTTGAAAAAAAAGTAGGGCATGTAGGGATACTATTTAGAGCTTTAGGAAATTTCACTGAAACCTGAAAAGATCTTAAAGAAAATAACAGTAGCTTAAAAAAGTGAAATGTTATCTTGAATTGAGTTTTACTTTTTAAAAATAACCATCTGTTATATATTAAGATAAAGCAGCAGTCATTCATTCAGCAGATACTTGTGAAGTGCCTGCCTCGTGCCAGGCACTCACTGTTCATGACACAATGGCAAGAAAAGCAGGCAAAGCTGTTGCCCTTCTGGAGCATATATTCTAATGAGGGACACAGGCAGCACACAAGGGAAAGAATGAAGCGACAGTGTAATGTCAGGTAGAGTAGTAAGTGTGCTTAAGAAAAGAAAAGGCTGGTTAAGGTGGTCAGTAGCATTGCTGCCAGGGAGTTGTTGCAGGATAGCCACTATTCCACTGCTACTTCTGATTGGTAAGGGACACTTCCCAGTCCCTTTCCACCTCCCAGTTTGGAGGGAGGTTGGAGGAGTTTTGGGAAATGTAATTCAAGAGAGCAAGAGACATGATGTTTCCTTCGTCTTGTTTCACAGCACCAAGAGGTGGTTGAAGGTCCTATCAGTTGGTGACCTAGCTGCATTTCTTTGAATTGACCATGCTGTTTTGGATCTTGATGCTTCTATATATTCTACTTCCTTATTTTGGAATGGATTTCCTTACCTACTTCCTCTGTTTTTTTTTTTTTTTTAACTCAAAATCATGACCAAGCATTGTCTTCCTTTCTTTGACCCTTTCCTCTCGATCATTATGGGAAAAAAAAATTTATTTGAATGTGTTGGAAAATTTGCTTTAAATTTTCAGTGAAGAATTGACTTTTCTCTCTCGTCAGGTTTAGTATTATTCATAATACTAAATTGTCTCAGAACACAGTCATATCATGTTGCAATTTTTTTTCATGCCAGTCGCAGTTGTGTTTCCCTAAGAATAGGAAAGCTAACTTCACTTTCTTCCTATCTTTAGGTCCAACTTGAGATATTTAGTACATTTCTGCTGAATGAATGAGAGATTGAAAGATAACCTTGCAAATCTGTGTCGACCTTTCTAGCAGGTGCCAAGCCTGCAGAGGCTGAGTGGTTTAATGATGAGGAACTTTGGGTTAAGTGCTGCATCTGAATCCTGGTGCTGCCACTGGATACAGACACCTTTGAGTTCTGGAGGGATTCAGTGAAATAATGTATGCAAGAGTTCCATACACCCTGAGAAAAAATGTCCAGCTCCCACTAGACATTCCCCCCCTTGGATATTGTAGAGGAACCTGAAATTCCTGTCATTAAATCAAAGTTTACCATTTTTTAAAAATTGAACTTAAAAAAAATTCTTTTATTTAGTGTAACTTACTCAGTTTCTGAAACCAATAAGGTTTCTAGATCAAAGAATTTGCAGTTTTATTTTATTTTGTTTTTTGAGACAGTTTCTCACTGTGCAGTTCAGACCAGCTTGAACTCGCTATGTAGCCTAGGGTGGCCTTGAACTCACATTGATTCTCCTGCCTCAGCCTCCTAAGTGCTGGGAGTACGGCATGTGCGACCATGCCCAGCTGAATTTGCAATTTTAAATGACCAACTTTTTCAAGTTGTTTTGCAAAAATTGACCTAATCATAGTATAACAGCTGCCATTTCCCAACACTTTGCACTGTGGACATGATTAGCCTTTTAATACATACTGATATGATAGGCAAGCAGTAGTTTGATTTATTGGCCACTTGTATTCTTTGATAGGTTGCCCATTATGTCATATTTGAGATGTTTTTCATATTTATTTGTGAGTGTGCACATACTTCTGCTGTTGCAGGGCAGTACTGTATCATAATCTTTGGCTCAAATCTCTCTGACACAGTGCAGGCTCCTTAAAGACTCATTCATTGTGTCTCCCCAGCATGACACACGTTTCCTGGACATGGAGATTGAATTCTAGATTTGGATTTGTGGTATTGGAATTATTATTACTCTCTTTTCGATGGGGCAGGGCAGGCTTTATTTATATTGAACATATTCACAGGTCATTGAATTTTAATGGCAGTTCCCTTGAGTACAAGGACAAGTTAAAATATACCAGGTTATGTTTTAATTTAGTAGCTGCAGTTCATCTAGAATTAAAGACATTTTTGTGTACTTGCTTAGCATCATACATAGGTAAACTTGTACTCTTCGAAAATCGAGGAATGTCTTTGGAATTCAGGACATGTGAGGTTGCTTATTACAATTCTATGGTTGAAAACATAGGAATTGATAATGCCTTTTTGTTTGCTCTAATCACACATAACTGTGAAGGGAGTTCTAATGTCTTATACTCACCACCATCAGAAATGTATAACTGCTTGGTAACCTGAAAAAGTTTATCCTGATATTAGCAATCCGTGAGCAACAGGTACTGGAGAAAACAAGAAACTGCTGTAAAATAGTCATTTTACCCTGATTTATTACTTTGGGGGTTGGGAGATAATTGCATAGAGTTGGGAGAGAGCTAGAGTTGAGATGATAAATATTCTTTCCCATACATAATTTTTCTTTCAAGGAAGCCTTGTTCTATCTTAAGACTCATTTAGCTCATGTTATCAGTAACAGCCAGTCTCTTTGTTTCCGTTTTATATGCAAAAGTGCCCCCAGTAATAGTTTTTCATTTAATCTTGACCACAGGTGACCTCAATAAAAGAAATTTATTTTTATTTAGACAGCCACTATTAGATCATCCTGAACTTATTCTTATTTATCCTAGGTCTAAGCCTACAAGGACTATTCTGACACATCTACTTGAATTTGTGGCTTGGGTTTAAAACCAACCAACCAGACAACCAGCTACCAAACAACCAACCAATCAGCCAGCCAACTAGCCCAAACAGGGACCTAACCTTTCCCCTTTCTTTTTAATTGGAAATTTTGAAATTTACATGCTTGCTTAGCTGATTTAAACCAAGGATTGGCAGGGAAAACTACTACCCAAGGCCCAAGTCCATCCTCTGGCTGTTTTATAAATAAAGTTTTATTAGAGTACAGCCACATACATTCATCTGCATATCATCTGTGGCTGCTTTGATGTTACAAGGACAGAGTCAAATGATTGCAAAGTCTAAAATAATTCCCGTCTGGCCCTTTATAGCCAACCCCTGGTACAGTAAAATTAAAAATGAGAGGAAAAAAATATGTAAACTCCATTTAAGTGAGTTTGTATAAATAAATAGATCACTATATTGTGTCCAGAATTTATTATAAAATGTTGCCTTGTTTTGTCCTAAGGATTGGTTTATTAGTTCCTTTTCTGAAGACCCCATCAGCAGCAGTCTTGAGTGTTACTCGAAGAAGGTGACACCTCGGCCAGTCCTTCTCCAAGCCACTTACACGGCAAGGTCCATGACCAGTGATGGACTTTTGTGCTGTGTGTGTGTGTCTGAGACCCAGTAGCTCAACCAGTTGCTTCTAGATTGTGGACAAACAAAAGATTTAAGAATGTTTGCAGTCCCCTGGGCACACTATTTATCCACACTGATACAAGGTGACTTTAAAGAAAATAGAGAAATAGACAAGATAAATTTCCCTCCCTTGATAAATTTTGCCATATACACATACTTGAATATAAACGTGAATACATTTTCAACAATAATTTGTTGATAATATAGCATTTCTCTGCATTTTTCTTTATTGCCAAGAGCATTTGCTAAAAATTAGGATCAGGGCATAGGGGTCATTGTAGAATAGAGAGAAACTTGGATGTATGATTATTATTTTGATAAATTAAAACTGGATTATCAATTATTTTAGATGTGGAACAAATTTATTTTATGAAAGATAATATTGCCTTCTCTAGGCAATAATTATCTCCACCAGCTTTGGATATTTTATTTTCCGTTGGTATTTTGCAGTTACGATAATAATGATCATGTGTGGCCCAGTAGTTAATGTAGTAAAAATCAAAAATTCACTCTTGACTTCTTTATGTCTTTTGATTATAACACGAATCCACAGAAAAGCCACAATATTCTAGGACATTGATCTCTTATTATATA
This sequence comes from Heterocephalus glaber, assembly GCF_000247695.1. Next base: position 18,235,553 of record NW_004624738.1, on the reverse strand, counting down.
CTTGGAGTATCCATAAGAATCAGGAAAGAATGTATAAAATCTCCAGGATTGGTAATTTTAGTCTGGCTTTGAGAAGGTTTGGCAATAATTAATTTAATTTCCATATTCATATTAAATTACATAAAAATGTATAAGTTCTTTAAGTATAAAATACTGTTATTTGATACTATTCCACTTAATTCCTGGCTTTGAAAATCTTTGTGTCTTATCTTTCTCTTCTGAGAAACATAAAATAGGAGTTTAATGTCCAAAACAACATCAAGTATTTATCTCCTTGGGATAATTAGTATTTTTGAATTAACTTAGAGATTTTTTTGGTGGAGGGAATGGTAGAATGCTTCTGGGCATGACGGCATGCCTGTAATCCAGCATTTGGGGGCCTGAGGCAGGAGGATTGCTGTGAGTTTGAGACCAGCCTGGGCTACACAGTGGGTTCGGGGCCAACCTGGAATACAGAGGAAGATCCTGTCTCAAAAAATAATAGCAACAACAATAACAACAAAAATAGTGGAATTCACTTTTATAACTGCTTTATTACTCACATCCAAACTATTTGACTTGAAGCATTGAAACAAGATAATACTTAAGTAATAGGTTATCTTTACTATTTGAATATTTTCACTTTGTATTTTCATTTATACTCAACTGTTTTCATTCTATATTTTTTCATGATTTGATTATTTTGAGTTTTAATTTATTTAAAATTCAATATATTAATATTTGAGTCTCATATAAAAACTACTGAATAGAATGTAACTTATAAAGAACAGTAATTATTCTTTTAATTTCCCTTTCTTTTGAAATTCTTGAGGATAAAGAATATTAATGGAGTCAGAGTAGATAACAGATGAAAGTATCCCTTAATTGCTTTTCCTAGCCTTTTTCCCTGACATTAGGCTTTGAAACACATTTGTTTAAAAGCCGCCCTGGCTGTGGAGATCTGTGCTCTTGGGTTAGGTGAGCTCGTGTGTAGAGCACAGCAGAGTTTGTAGCAGCGCATCCGAGTTTCCTGGCCTCCGGGATGTTGCTTTTTGGGAAACTGGTTGAGCTGGTGAATGTGCGCTGCATAATGGCGTGAGACAATCCTTCAGTAGTCCAGAAAAGAGGAAACACACTACAACTCTGTATCTGGTTCTTGTTGCTTTTTGGTTTGCACAGTTTTTTTAGTTCAGAAAGACCTCAAATTACCTGGAATTGTTATCTTTCCTCAGTTTCAGCTCTGGCTGATTTCTAGACTAGGAATGTCTTGTCTCGTCTTGTCTTGTCAGCCTCTCCGGCCCTTCAGGCTTAGGTCTGTATCAGTGGCAGTTTGATTTATATTTGGGGAACTTGATGCACTGGTTTTTGCTGTTAAGCAGAAAGGTGCACTTATTCCTCTTTGGGAGTGATATCCAAAATGTTATTCTAGCCTGTTTTTAGGAAACCATAGCTGAGACTTTTTGAATATTGCTATTTGCTGAGCACTTTGCTTAAGTGCTCTCCGTGGGTTGCCTCATTTTACTGTCACAACACCCCAGAATGAGATACTGTTGTCATTTCGTGACCGAGCTCACAGGAGCGGTGAGTGTTCCTGTGAGACCTGCAGAGCTGCGTGGAGAGGGGTCCTCGGCCTGCCCTCACCTGTCTGAGCTCCCCAGGCTTGTTTGTAAGGCTTGGAGATCTTGGCCCGTTTCTTTGTTTTCCAGATTTTTATTGGTTTTTTTTTTTTTTTTTTTTGGTCATCTTCTATGTCTTGTTTATACTTTGTTGCTCCTGGTTTTGTCTGAGAAAAATTTCCAGAGAATAACTGGTTTTGAGACTTGTAATACCAGCCCACGCCAGGGAAGGAAGCAATCCTGAGGCGATTGTGAATATTCTCAGGATAAATAATGTTCTTGAAGGCCTTGTGTCAAGTGACCCCTTCCCTTGTCCTTGCCACATTCCTTTGGCAAGTTATCGGCAGTGAGGGCAACAATAAAGTAAATACTGTAATGCTTAATCATCTTCCTGCTTATAGTTGGGCTCGCAGCGCATTCCATTCTGGGAAGGGCATTATATAAAACTGTTAACCCTCTCCTCAAGATGCCCTGGGAGATGAATGGACAGATTACAGAACAGGGCTAGAAGCAGAAGCTACGGCAGCTTTTCACTCTGAGTTTGGTCATTTGGATCCTTTACTTCGTATATTGGGGGGAGGGTAAATTAAATGTCAGGACAGTGGGTTTGTGACACATCTACTATTTCAATTAATAGCTTATTTTAATTAAACTGTAACAAATCTTTAATGTCTCTCATTTCATTCAGCATTCATAACCCTGAGACAGTTTACATGCCTGTGGTACTTTTACCATGAAAAATGCTCAAAAAAGAATGCTCCTACCCCCACCCCTACCCCATTCTCTTTCATTTTTCTTCTCCTTTTACTTATAAAATTTAGGCATAGAGAAAAATCTGCCCTCTGGCCCAGTTGAGCACCATAAGCATCTAATAATACTGCATCTGCTCTCAAGGTAGTAAATGTAGCATTTCTAAATGAGATGACGTTTACTAAAGAGGAAATTTAATTTGCCTCGGAGCTTTTATCTTTTTAAAATTCATTTTGCCTTCCAAAGGAGTATATTATATTTTGGAATTTATGAAGCAATTGTAAAGCAGAATCTATTGTATGCTCTACTGAGTGCTTTTCCTATTTCTTCCTACTCATGCTGCCTTTGTCTTTCTATTCCTTTATCTTTCTCCTTCATTGATCTTCTACTTGCTACTCTTTACTGTCCTAGGGATTTTATTTCTTAGTCACTCCACTGTTTTATAAACCATTCCAATAATATTTTATCTTACCTTATTAATCTCGTGTTAATTTCCTAGACTGGATTCTTCAGCAGGACTTCTCACAGCTCTGTGGTTTGCTTCTTTGACCAGTAACTTCTTTAAATCCTGTAATTTCATGTCGGCGTCTTCTGTTCACACTTAACTTATTTTTTACCTTTTGGCTGGATTGATTTCTCTCTCTCTCTCTTTTTTGCGGTACCGGGGGATCGAACTCAGGACCTTGTGCTTGTGAGGCAGGCGCAGCCCCACTGAACTAAATCCCCAGCCCTCTTTCTTCCTTTCTTAAGAGGGGTGATGGTGCAAAGACCCCCAAGCTCTATATCTCTTGGGCTCTGGTATTAGGAGTGCACCAGCTTTAGCTCAGCAGACGCTTATACGTGCTTGTTATACCCCAGGGCTTATGGAGTCATTAGCATCAAAAGATGAGTGAGATCCTTTCTGTCTCCTCAGAGTACTCATTTCCTCATGAGAAAATGAAGCCATTGGAGTAGACAGCTTGGAACACATCATCTGCCTCTGCACCTCTGTCTTTGTGGAGCACTTGGATCAGAGTCGAGTGTGTGTGTGTATGAGAGAGAGAGAGAGAGGCCTAGAGACCTTATGGTCCTGCATTGTTATGTATATGTGTGTGACTTTGCCCACTTAAAAAATAATATATTAATACATCAGATACAGTCTAATCAATACAGTAGATTCTTGAGATTTACAAATGAGGCCCTTAATAGTAATGTTGCCTGTTGATCTTCACTGTGAGAACAGTGCTCAGGACCCACAGTAAGTGGCAGGGCTGAGAGACCCTCCCTCCCCATCTCTGATTTCTAGCCCAGCATTTTTTTTCTTCTAGTTGACTTTTAAAAATGTTCTGATTCTAAATATTTTTGACTTAAGTGTGAATCCTGGTTTCATACAAAAATCTGCAAATATTTTACCAGTGAGAGTAGTAGGTACAGGAGAGTTTTGTAGTTTCAGTCATTGACTGTTGATCAGATAGATACTTCCTGTGTACTGTGGACTGGTTTGTGCTTTTTGAACATATAAAGTATTTGATTTGACCTTATTTTTATCCTTAAAGATTGAGAATTTTGTGGATTTTATGAAAAACCAACTTTGTTGAATTATGAAAACCAACTTTCTTTTTTCTTTTGCTCTTGTGTCCTGGAGCTCCTGTAAAAAGTGTAGTAGTATATACCTGTAGTCCTAGCTACTCAGGAGGCTGAGGCAGGAAGATCACTTGAGCCCAGAAGTTTGAGGCCATCTTGGGCAACACTGTGAGACTCTGTCTCAAAAAAAATTTTGGATTTGCTTACTACTATTAGACATTTATTCCAGTATATTCCAGACATATGTGTTAAGGATGTAGAGTAAATGTTATCTGTCCAGAAGCGTGTTGCCCATGGGGGAAGGATTGGGATGACAAGCCGTCTAATGTACTTTAGGGCAGTGATTCCCAGCCAGGCCAGTTTTGCTCTCTGTGGGGACATAGTCTGAAAAGATGTCATCGTTGTGACTGGGTGGGGCAGGGTGGAGAAAGGTGGGAGTTGGGGATGGGGCGAGTGCGGCTGGCACCCTGGCGAGCTGAGGCCCGAGATGCTGGCCAGCATTCCACAACTCACAGATCTGCCAGGCACCAACAGGGATCAACTCCGGAATGCCAGTAGCGTCAGGGTTGAGAACCGAGGGTCCAGTGTGAATAGTGCTCTATTCCAGACAGCCGCGGCGTTTTCTGTGCCTGGCACTGTTCTGCAGTGGAGGCGTGCGTGCGTCATGTTGCTCCTCATTTGGTTTGGTGCTCTGGGGGAGCTGAGGTGAATCCTGAGGGCAGGCAGACGAAGGAGAGGACGGGCAGAGAGAACAGAGGGTGCTGATGCAGCCACCTGGAGGTGTCGTGCACATCTGGAAACTGCAAATTGTTCATTTTGGCTAAAGCTAGAAGCTGAGGGAGAAAGCAGGAAGATGAGGGAGGAAGTAATGCATGAAGAGGCTGCCACAGATGGCCTGGCATGCCATTGTAAGGCATTGGTATTATTCGGGGACTGTAGGAAACCAAAAAGGGGTTCTAAGGGGCCAGGCAGTTACATGTTCAGATCTCCCTTTTGGAAGGGTAACTTCAGAGGTTCCAAGGAGAACTGGTTGGAAAGACTCAGCTAAAGATAAGGAGTTGATTAAGAGGCTGGTGCAGTCATTCAGGTAAGAATTGGGCCAAAGAAGTGGAACAAGGGATGGAAAATAGAGGCATTTCAGAGATAATAAGGAAATTGAATTGATTACTGGGGCACCAAGGGATGAGAGAGAAGTCAGATAGGGTTGGGTCATTGAAGACTGACTTGGGCAAGTCTGGTTGGTCGGCAGTTGCTGCTCCTATCCTGGCCCAGTGTCTTTGGGGGATGCCTGTCCTTCCCATCAGCTCTGGATGTGACTCTTGTGGTCCAGGAGTGAAGCCATCCAATCCAACACACCCAGCACACAAAGTGGGGGAGAGAAAAAGGTCAGTGCAATAAAAAACCTCTTATTGGCAAAGTGTAGTATGGACCCACTGTGTCACATCCTCCTGGATAAGAATAACAAGGCTTCCGCACAATGGCAGCAGGCTGAACCCTGGCATTGGCCAGTGGGACTGCTTTAGGTTTTCCTCTCTTAGAAGAGCTCCTTCATCGTCATCCTGGGTGACTCAGCTGGGACATGTATGTAATTTATGTCCTGCCTCAGTGTCATCTCTTTGGAGAGCTTTTGACTGCTTTCCCAGCATCTCGTTTTCCATTGCCTTAATTGCTTCATCAGTAGGACACATGTTACCTGCAGTTATCTAGTTCATTTACTGGTTCCACTTTTTGTGCCACCAATACATTGGGATGGCAGGTCAGGAGGGTGGGAGGGGCCTAACCAGCATGTTCACTCTGAATCCATTACCGGGAAGAGTACCTGGTTCCAAACATTTTTAAATGAATGAGGTATATAGTGCAGAGGAAGGAACAGGTTCTTTTAGTTTCTTTTAGTTTCTCATTTCGTGTGGGAGGGGAGGATGAATTCAGGATTGGATGTGATGGGTTTTAGGGATATGGAGGATAATATAGCTACGTCCAGTGGGCCATTACACATACTGTAGGTATATATTAAACACACAGTAAGTGCGGATGTCCAGTTGTCCATTGAACATGCAAATATGAAGCTCAGGAAGGACATCACAGCAAAGTTAGACAAGGCTTACTGAGCCCTTACTATGTGCCAGTCCTTGCTCTTCTTAGGAAAGTGGATCTATGGATTGATGGAAGCAGAAGTTGAAAGTGTCGAGTGATAATGTCCAGAAAGTGTGCATGAGAAAAAAATAGGGACAGAACCCTGGAGACACTTTGCCAATAATAGATGAATAGTGAAAGAGGCACTTTTCAGAAGCAACCAGGCAGGGCAACATCTGGGGGAGAGGGTGGCATTGAGAATCTAGGGAGAAAGTTCAGGGAAGGAGTTTCAGAGAGGTTGGAAAAATGTTGGTGGACTTCAGCATCAAAAGGAGCAGACTTGTAAGAGCTGTTTCACTAGAAACTGGGCAAAGGAAATAGGTTGAGGGTTTGGGAATTTCCAGTTGCCACTGGAAAAAACCCAGTTGAGAGGGAGAATTTGAGACTGTAGTGAAGGAAGAATGTGGTTTTTTTGTCATTGTGGTTGTTTTCCCAAGAACCTTCTGAGCCTCCTGTTATATAATTGTCCCAGTGGAGCAAGAAGCAGTAGAGTTGCTGGCTGCCGCATGGCTTCCCTGGTTCCCCTCTTGGCAGACAAAAGGCCAGGACCCCGTGGAGCCTCGTTGGCTGCAGTCACCACCAACAGTGAGAGTAGAGTAAAGGAGACCTTTACTTTAGCTTCTTCAGTACCAGTGATTGTTGGTGGTGTACTTCTCCAAACTGCCCTGGCTTCCCGATGGTTGTATTTTCCCCCTTTCTACTAAGCCTAGAGTTCTGATTGCATGAAAGTCATCTCTCAAAAGTAGCCAGGTTTCTAGTAGTAGAAATGGGTTAGCACTGTCCACACCTGCTTATTTAATTAGGAAAACCTTAATCACGTGGTGTTTTTTTTTTTGTTTGTTTTTGTGTGTGTGTGTATATATATATATATATATATATATACACACACACACTTTTGGTACCGGGGATTGAACTCAGGTCCTTGCGCTTACACAGCAGGCAGCGAAACCACTGAGCTAAGTTCGCGGCCCCTGTTTGTTTGTTTTTTGGAGGCAGGGTCTCACTTTGTAGTTCAGGCTGGCCTCATTTAGTAGCCCAGGCTGGCCTCACACTCATGGTGATCCTCCTGCCTCAGCCTCTCAAGTGCTGGGAGTACAGGCATGTACCACCATGGCTGGCTTTCACATATGTATCTTATGAATTAAAACTTTGCATCAACTTTCTCTTCTTTTTTTTGTGACAAGAATTAGGTTTCTGACTAGCAAAGTAAGGATACCGTTTTTGGAATGTGTTATCCAAATATAAAGTGTACCTTTCATTTCCTAATCTGTGAATTCTAAAACTTCTTAACTTGCTTGAGATTTTCTGAATTTATGTGTAGCTTTAACATGCCTGTAGATAATGAAGCCCGATAATATAAATTGAAAATAAGTATTTTTCTTTTTGTTGCTTTTCAAAGGAAACATATTTGACAGACTTAAAAAAAAAAACGAACCAACTTGTTTATTGAAAAATCATTTCCTGTAATTTTTATTGCAGACTCTGCAGCCTAAAATGTCACTCCTTGGATAATTTGTTTAAAAAAAGAGTAAACAAAGTATATGATAGCATGTGAAAAATGTCAGAACATGGTTATCTGTAGTTTTTCCTTGTGCAAGTAGCCTCGTTCATCAAAGGTAATAGTGATGCTCTCAGCGAAGACGAGTCAGTCAGAATACCTTGACCAGACAGGCGATTCTTGCTAGAACAGCACTGGTGTGAGGATCTGGGTCTGGGGGAGACTGGGGGGGGAGATGATGGAGAGGGAGGAGGGGCACAGAGATGCACGCTCCCCCATGGTGTGCTCCTCGGACTTCTGGTGTGCCTGATACAGAGGTGTATGGTAAGCTCCATCCGGGTATTTCTTCGATATTTTGTTGTCAGGGCATCGTTACACTTTTAACATTTATTGAGGTCCCCAGAGACTTATATGTATTATATTGATCAATATTTACTGTTTTTGAAATAAAAACTAGTAAATTTAAAATATGAATTCACTAAAAATACTAATAATGAATTTATGAGTTCTTATTTAAATAGCATCCTTTTATGAAAATGACTATATTTTTAAAAAACTGGTGAGAAAAATGTCATTGCTGTGCGTTTTTTGTCACTCTCTAGTGTCTGGGTTAATTGAAGGCAACTAGATTTTCACATCTTCTATATTCAGTCTGTATTTTGAAATATTTCACTATAGGTCATGAGAGATTGAGAATGAAAAAGACAAATTAAATCTTGATAGCATTAAGAAAATAATTTTGAGTTCATGGATTGCTGAGAGCAGATTTCAGGAACCTCCTGGGATATACCTGGACCGTACTTAGAGAACCTCTGGACTGAACTGTACATTTCTTGGTTTCTTTTCTCCTTCTCTTTAGGGCCTGCTAAAATGTTCCTTATGGTGCCTCCTTGAATGTATGTACTGGTTCAACTTTCCCCTATACAGTTCCCTGGGAAGGAAGCATCCTGTGAATCAGGCTGCAACTTCTTGTCATGCTGCCTTCCCCTCAGTTAGTCATGGTATAAGAATCCCTCTGCTGCCTCGGACTCAGCTGCCATGGAGGCGCCACTGGGCCCTTTGTACTGTGCCCCATGACACTGTAGACTGGTTACAAATCAAGATAAGTAGTTTAGGAAAAAAAACACTCTTTTTTTCAGTACAATGAATTCTAGGAAGTCTTGGAGGTTGCTGGGAGAAAGAAGCTAGAAGTGTTTCCTGGAAACGGAGTGGAAAGGCTGCAGATGTTTTGAGGGGCCCATCTGGTAAATAGGATCCACACTGCCACATGCTGTCTTGCACTTCACATTTTCTGCACGAAGGCAGTGGAAGGTGCCTGGAGAGTGAGTGGAAAGCAATGATCAGGTCTCCAAGGTACCAGAATTTTCCTTTGCCAAATGTTAGATTGATGTCCTCCAGACCGATCAAGGATATACACAAAATTAGGCTGAAAATATGCATACTGTTAGTATATTTTCAGACTTTTGATGAAACACAGGTAAACGGTATCGAAAGGTATCTTCAAAATTACATGGTGAATTTTGTATAAAACAATGAGGTCTACAAATGATGGCATCTACATTGGAACAAATTTATTTATCAGCTACATCAGGAAACATCTTCATAAATGTAGTAGCATACAAGTACTGACTTTTGCATTTGATTTGCAAAGGAATGGAAACAAAAGCATTTTAGAAACAGCATGATTGTATCTGCTTTATCTGAATGAGTAGTGGCATTTTTCTAACTGCTTGTCTCTTGGGCACATAAGTCATCACGGTACATTCTTACTAACAGTCTTTGAACTTCTTTCTCTGTCCTTTTCTGCCGGGCCGTATTTGCTGCCTTTAGCGCTTCAGCATGGAAGGGATCTCAAATGTCATTCAGAATGGCCTCCGCCACACCTTTCGAAATTCAGGTGGAGAGAAACAGGTGCTCAGTTATCCTTATTTTCCTCATTGTCTGCTTTTTGCATTTTCTTTGTAAGTAAAGATCCTGAAAGCTGACAGTTTTACTAATTTACTAAGACCATTGCTTAAAAGAGAGAAATGAAAGTTTATTATCTGTATAGCCTTAATGATGAACAATTTCCCTTTGGGAAAAAAGCATTTTCCAAATTGGACAGTAGACTAAATACATTCTTAAGACATATTTCAGAGCTCCATTTCTTGCTCTTACCTTTAAACAAGTAGATATTAACATATTGACAAAATAAATTGCATGTGTTGAAAAATCTATTTGTGAAAATAACTAGAATATGCTACTCTAATTCTAAAAATCTAGGAAACAGGATCTCATTTTAGGGGGAAGAAAGCTAGATGTTGGTATCTTTGACACTACAGAGTTTGAGATAAGAAATATGTAAAGAGTATATTATAACCCCCATTAAGTGAATTTTTTTTTTTTTTTTGGATGTACTGGGGATTGAACGTAGGGCCTTCACACTGAGCCACATTCCCAGCCATTTTTAAATTTTTGGAGACAAGTTCTCACTAAGTCACTAAATTTCCCAGGCTAGGTTTGAACTTTGGATCCTCCTCCCTCAGACTCTCAGAGTGCGGGGATTAAGGCATGTGCCACCATGCCCAGCTTAATTCATGTGTTTTTTTTTTAAATTCATGTGTTTTTAAAGCACATTATAGAGTCAGCCAAGTCAGTTGTCTACCAAACGAGCATGAGGCATCATTTATACAGTCATACATGTTTGACTGTATAGTCAAATGGTTAGCAATGTGCTTTTATTTACATTTTTGTGCAGAGATTAAAGGACATGGGAAACACAGCTACACTAATGAATGTGCTTAAAATTACCTTTCACCATTTGAAATTTTAACTCCCCCCCAAAAAAGTCTATTTTTGGGGGGGTGGCGGTACTGGGGATCAAACTCAGGACCTTGCACTTTCGAGGCAGGCGCTGGAACCACTGAGCTAAATCCCTGGCCCAAACAAGAGTCTTTTAAGTTAGTTCCTAAGTGAAGATTAAGAAGGGGTAAGACGGTAGACAGTTGAATCAGATTCCCTGGAGCTTCTGCTGGAGGTTGTGTGTGTCACTCAAGAAGGGAGCAGTCGAAATGAAAGAGGGCAGGTTAACACTGATCTTTGGAGTTTACAGGGGACCCATGGCGGGATGGGTGCAGTTTTGTTTTTAATCTGGTGCTACTCTCCTCTCACCCCACAAGAAGGAAAAATGACTTCTAAACTGACCCAGTGCAGGGGAGTGGGCAGGCAGCGCCGAGAGCACAGCCACTGGGCCAGGTGCCAGGTGCTGATTCCTGGCGCTTCTCCAAGGTGCCTGTCGCCTGTCGTGAGCAGAGCTCCTGCTGGGTGTGTTTCCGGATCCCAGGGGTGGTCCTACAGAGAAAATAGCTGGTTTTACACTTGGGCCCTGCCGTGGAGAAGTCCATTCCAGAAAGACAGTGGAACACTTAAGTTCCTTAAAGACTGGACAGTTTACTTTTCCGGACCTAAGGGTCCAGTTATTGTTAAGCAATCCCCTTTATGTTGTTTTTCAGTTATGACTGCGTAAGATTGCTCAGTGTGGATTAGGAATAGAACTGAGGGCTAGTGCAAGGGACTGACGAACAGACTGGGCTGAGGAGATTCCAAGGAGACCACTAGCTTTCTCCAGCATCATGTGCACATGGCACTCAGCTGTGTTTTGTAGCGGGGCAGTGAACAGGAGAATCTGGACAATACCTTTTGGATCATGCTTTCTTGTGATGTAGTTGTAGGACAGCTGTTGCTTGTGAACCTTTACAGATCATTAACTAGGTGGTTTGTCTCTATTTGAATCACTAACTTTTACTGTTCGTCCCTCCTGTAGGCCATTTTCTTCCACTCATTTCCTTTAATTTCTAAAAACACTTATAAATATTACACAATAATTTAAAATAACAACACTCATACACTTCTGAGACTATTTAATAAGTGTCTTTGTTAGCTTTGGAAGAACCTGTGATAAATTTTTTAAAGTTGTCATGTTATCCATATTGACTATTTTGTTCATCCAGAATAAGAGTGGTTTTGAAAGAGAATTATTTGGCTGTTGGAAATTATTTGTGTGTGTTTTAGTTTAATTACAATTTAAAAAAAATGTGTTGAAAAACACGCAAGGAGAATGTTAGATAAGACTTTAAAAATGGATGGATTGAGCAAATCATCCTCAGACCTAGTCCTATGAACTTTCCAATAACGGAAATGCAAATAAAATGGTTTCTTATGTTGACACGAAGTTAGTGTGAAGCAGATAGAGGTGGGCAAAACGGTGTGCTCCAGCTGAGTGAGATCCATGCCTGGGTTTTCATTACCAAAGTAGCCCATGTTTCATGTTGTAAAGTAGACCTTCTAGTCACTGTATAGATTTTATACAGTTAATTCAGATTTAAATGATGCTTTTTTTGTTTTTAACTTGGCAGTATTTGACAACAGTCATTCCTTATGAGAAAAAAAATGGACCACCATCTGTTGAAGATCTTCAAATATTAACAAAAAGTGAGCAAAGACAAAATTTATCTGTTACCTGATTTGCTTTTGCAGATTCTTAAATCCTTAGTTTTAGCTACCTGATCTTGTTTTGTTTAGTCAATATTGGATAGTAAATGATGGATGCCATTATTTCTTCCTTTGGGAACGAAACAGAAAATGACCGTAACATTAAATGCAATACTAACTCTAGTGTCCGATTTGTAATTTTTCTATTTTCCTTATTTTTTGAGATATTTATGAGGTAAAGTTTTGGGAAAAAAATGTAACTTGACTCCCTAGCAAAATGCTTTGTGGATCTCATGCAGCTGTGACTGTCAGTAACTGATTAGGAGAGATTTAGGGTAAGCTCTCCCTTTCCTTATGAATGCAGAGCCCGAGGTGGTAGTTACAGGTAGAATATAAATTGACAGTGACATTTTAAGCATATGCGTTCATTCAGCAAATACTTAGGGGGAGGCCTGCTCTCTGTCATTGTCTCAGTGCTTCGGATACTTTAGTGAATAAAGTAAAGACACTTCACTTTTCAGGGGCCTGCATTTTAAGATAATTCATGAGATTTAAATATACATGACGGGGCTGGGGATTTAGCTCAGTGGTTTTGCCACCTACTGCGCAAGCGCTAGGACCCGAGTTCGATCCCTGGTACCAAAAAAACCCCAACCAAACCAATAAATATACATGATGTTGGGTATATCTTAGGAGAGTGGTAAGTGAGCCTGAAATTCTGGTTCTAGCCCTGCTGTTTTCGGGGATATCCTTAGAAGTCACTTACCCTCTCTTGGTCACATTGAAAGACTAGTGTAAAAAATAATTGCTCAGTTTACTTCACAGTAAATGAATTGTGGATAATGTGCAGTAATTGACAGCCCTTAAAATGAAGGGATTGAATTTGCTAATCAGCTAAGTTCTTTCTAATTGTAAATATTTATGATAACTGTTAGATAGGAGGGACCCAAATGAAAGAGCATCATGTGGATGGATATTAACGATGATATTAATTTGAAAGTTTAGACATGGAGGAATGGGCAGGGGAAGATAAGAAGGGAGGACAGTGTTGCACTCAGCACTTGCTTGCCCACTTGCATTAAGCCTTTATTCTTTCCTCTGGTGAACAATACTTGGAAAACATTTTATATTTACATACTGATCAATCAAGGGACACCAGCCAGTCCAAGTTAAAAAATCAAGGCAGCCCCTTTATTTTCAGGAAGAGCTTGCAAGTTTCTGAGTGTCCAAGATCACACGGGGAATGGTTAATTACAGGGCTAGGTCTCTTTAATTCCTCAGCAGTTCTGCTTTTAATAATGCTGGCTTTTGGTAAGTGATTTTATATAGATGTTAAAAAATTGTAAAACATGATTGAAAAGGAAAGTACTGAACATGATAGTCCTCCAAGGAAGGGAACAAAGGATTGCTCAGAGGCTAGAAATTATGAAGAGGCCTCAGCTTCTCAGGTCAAGGACAAGCCGAAGTCATTGCATTTCCATCATCAGAATGTCCAGGGCTGATTCTTAGACAAACTGACACAGTTTTGGAAGTTTTGGAATCTCGGGATGAGGGAATTTCCAAGTTAAGACTGTTCCAAGGAAGGTATTGTTGTGAAGACAATAGAGAGCAGGATGACCTTCACTTTGAAAGTGAAAAAAATGGTTATCTCTTGAAAAGTTTAGAAAGGCTCTTAGCCTCTTCTGCCACCACCTATAGATGAAGACCAAAGAAATGCCCTGTGGAGACAACAGGACTCACAGACATGCAGCCTTCCTTGGAAAAGCTCTTAGAAGGGGAGCATACGTGCAGTGAGAAGAGTAATGAGAATTACATTCGGGGTGTTCTTTATGATTGATACTAGACACTCTTCTATGGCCTTCACATGTGTGTAACTTCATCTTCATAAGCTTTTGAGATAGATCGAATTATTATTCTCATTTTACAGATGAGGAACTTGACATACAGACCAGTTAGGTCACAGAAGTCAGGAACTGTTAGAGCCAGGCTCTAAGTCCAGGAAAGCTGCCTTGATAGTTACACCATGCTGCTTGTCATATGTCTCGGGAAATAGTGAGGTGTTTTCACCAAGATATTCTGGAGGAAGTCGGAAGTGGCAAGCACTGTACAATACTTGTTTGTGAATGCTCGCTTTGGCAGCACATATGCTAAATACTTGTTAGTGAGTTTATCTCTACCTGGATAGTCTGGATTAAAAACCCCAAACCAAAACATTACAGTGAATGGCTGCTTTTTCCTGTTTTGGTCTTTACTGAGAAGACAAAATTGTCAGGCTATGGTGCAGCTCAGCAGAATACTTGCCTAGCATGTATGAGGCCCCAGCTTCAATCTGTAGCACCAGCCCAGCACAACACAGCACAAAACAAAAACAAGTCAAGTTTCCCTTTCGGATGAGGTGAGTCTCCCAGGCTCCTCCCCAGTGGAGAAGGCGAAGATAGCCTGGTAGATGTCGATGCTGCTTTAAGAAGGTCTGATACTCATTTTCTCTTCACGTTTCTAAGAAGCTGACAGATGTGCTCCTTGCAGAGTGTAGGAGACTCTCCAGTTTTTCCAGTTCACAAGATGGACAGTGCTGAGGTCCTCCTGATCCACGTCAAAGTGGATCGCAGTAATTCAATGCCTAGTATTTCTTACAACAAAGTGGAGGTGTCACATAAATAGCCCAATTCCTTTTTTCTGCCTCCAGGGTTTGGACATTTTAAATCAGGGAAGTAACTCTCAGGAGTTCCTCAGTTTCTAAAATTCTTGAGCCTTCATTTTTGTATTCCCTTACCCAGAAAATAACCTTTAATTTGTATGATTCATTTACTTAATATTAAGGCTCCAGTATTTGAAATTATTACTTTTGGTCTGAGTTTTAAATTATCTTTCTCTTTTTTTCCTTTATTTTGAAGTTCTTCTTGCCATAAAGGATGATAGTGAGAAAGTTCCAAGTTTGTTAACTGACTATATACTGAAAGGTGAGTTTTAAAGTGGTGTGTGTACAGTGGTTGGGAGTTTTGATTAAATGGGTCCTCTTGCTAAAATTCAAAGTAATTTCCAAACACACAGTTTTATTAATCTTATTGCATGGAGGGAAGATGAATGGTGACTGGCATATGCTATGAACATTATTGTTATATAAAATTTAACTTCTGTCTGAGATCCTGGACCGAAAATACTTCCCACAGCTGAATTATGAACATTGAGGGAGGCAGTAAAATTCAACTAATAGAACATTGCCATGGTTATGTGGGTATCAGTGTAGACATGTTGACCCTGGGCAGCTTGAGAAGCGGAGACTCTGTCATCTTGGGGACAGCAGGAAAGGACACATGATCAGTGGGGACAGAAGGAGGAAAGTCAAACCAGCTACCAGTTTCAAGGGGTACAGAAAAGAGACTGGTGTGGAGGGCAGAGAGGGGAGGGAGAGTATAAAAAGAATGACTTCTGGACACTCTGGACAGTGGAAAATGGGTCATAAATCTTAGGAGCAAGACCGAGATCATACACGATAAGAACACTGATAAAGCAAAAGGCGATCAAGAAGTTACAGGGATCACTGCTGAGCAAAGAGCAAAAATTTGGATGATAAAGAGGGGACTGAAGCACTTAAGTCAATTATAGTCCAAACTAATACTTTCCAGTGTGATTATTTTTTTTAAAAGCAGCAGTTACGTGGTGCAACAGATTTTGAAGGCATCTCAAAATGCATCTGTAGTGTTTGGTCAGATTTGGAGCATAATCCTTTTCTTTGGATTCTAAGGCAGGTTAGGATTTTTGTTTAAGACTTTGAAAATCTCTGATGGGCCTTTTCTTCACCCACAGCTCCATAAAAAGGGGAGGGGTTCAAAGTGAATCATGCACGAGTATTAGTTATGAGACTGGAAGTAAATGTAAAACTCAAGCCAGTCATTAGTGGGGCTAACACAGGGACAGAAAAGACTATTAATACTGGTTTTGAATACACTATTGTTTTTTCTGATGGACGGCTTTTTCTCCCTATTAAATTCTGAATTTTCTTTTATACCTGACATCTTTGTTTGCTTTTGGGTTTTGCCAGCATTGGTATGAAAGCTGGATTGTTCTGAGGTTTGTTCTTCTAGATTTGGAACAGGAATGAGACAAACATAAAGAACATGTCTTAGTTTTTAATTAGAGTGGGGTCTCTAGGGTACTGCCAGGAGGCCCAGAGAGAGAGAGAGTGCTTGGGAAGAATTCTCTAGCTCTCTCAACATTTGTCTGCATGGAGGGATGTTAGGACCCCAGGAGCACAGTGTGGGCTGGGGCAGGGGAGATGATTTTTAATTCTTTACTCTGAAAACCTAGGACTCTAACTGTGAACCCATCCCGCATGCCCTAGAGAGGCAGCATCTGCCTAATTCTGCTCATGCTCAGCTGCTGGCTGTAAGCTCAGTTCCATCACTACTGTC
Organism: Heterocephalus glaber; assembly: GCF_000247695.1. The sequence goes on along the minus strand of NW_004624738.1, from coordinate 18,219,132 downwards.
CCTGCTTCTGAAGAGCTGTTGGTATGCATGTGTGGTGCTTTATGTCTTGCGTCTGTATTGTGAGGTCCAAGTGGAAAGGAAGCTAGACTCAGACTCAGGCAGTGACTGCAGTCCAGAAAATGGGGAGGCTGTTCAGGTGTGGGTGGGTGGGTGCTGACGTGGGGTAACTGAAAATGCTCTTTTCCACCTATCCTCGTAAACACTCATCCTGTCAGCCATCCCTCTTCCCTGGGGACAAGTAATAGGACTGTCGGGAGGGGGATACTGCTCAAGGGAATACTCCTTCCCCATGTTTGGCTGGTCTGTGTCACTGTCTTAATGCTGATGAGTGTGGCTTGGCTGTCTAAATGAGATGTGCCATCTTAGTTTTAATGCCAAGGTCAGAAGTGAAAGAAGGTGTAGTGGCTTCATTTGGTCAGAGGAAAATAGGATGGGTGCTGTGTGCACTAATTCAGCATCTCCTCCTCACACCTGCCTACTTATCCCACTGCAGCCTGCTGCCACCCCTGCTCCGTGCCTTCGACTATAGTGCTGAAGGCCAGAAATGTAGGTATGGCTGCTGCTGTGCTGATCCTAGGTAGGAACAAAAATGTGCGCACAACCCCATACCCTTCTTTGACGTCACGAGGGAGCCTGTGTGCTGTTACAAACCTCATGGTACAGGGCTAAAGTTACGGGATTATGTGGATCTCCTAAGTGGTACCCTAAGAGACATGACCTTTTAGTGTTTCATTTCTGGGAAATTCTAATGTGTCTTGAGAGTACTTCTCTTTGTTGGGTGTAGCCTCTTAGAACATTTAAAAACTTGACTATTACAGATCCTTGTACTAATCTTTAGTCCTCATTACTTAATGGTGCTTTTTATATACATACTAAATGTAAATAAAATGAACATTTGATGTAAATGTGTACAAGATACATTTCTTCCTAAAAGTTTTCTTTTTCTTCTAGTTCTGTGCCCCACCTAAAGCAGCATTGCTTCAGGAGCAGCTTTATCTTCCGTGGACTACAAGTTTGATTTGCTACAGCATTATTCTGAAAGCTGGCCGCCATGTCCTTCCTGCTACTGGAAACCCAGCACACTTGAGCTTGGGTTTGTGATTCAGTATTAACAGATCATGACTTCACTAATTCTTTGTATTATAGAATCAAGAAAACTATGGCAAATTCTAGAGATGGTTTTGGTAAATCTGCTAACAAGTATTCTTTCTTAGTAGAAAGAATATTATTAATTGTGCATGTGCAGTTAGTTTTCAAGTATGCCTCTTTGAGTTTTTATGGCTACTTTGAAATTGCACTGAATAACTAGCATGAAGCTTTGAGAGATTTATGCTGTAGCTATTCTTCAATGATGGCAAGGACACACTGAGTTTTATAAGACACTTGTCAGTATAAATATTACCTACCAGTATTGTCCAGAGACCAAAACTTAAAATTTGTACTGTTTTGAAGACACAACACCAGAACGGACATTATTTTGGTTACTGGTGAACACTGGCCGTTGGATGGCTGACCTGGTAGCTTGCTGCTTGTTTCCTCAGTATTCACTTTCACCATGAGGTTACCACTGTTAGACTCTCCATTAACTGTAGCTGTTTCAGTTTTATCTGTCTGTGAAAAAGTATACTTTAAAAGGAGCTTGTATCCTTCATGGTGCTTAAGAAACTGTATGCTGCAGCACTGCCCATGCAGAACCCCATGCCAGTTCTGCTTCTTTGTCCCTGTGTACTTCGCCCATTTCCCATGACTCCCATATCTCATCCTCCCATATTTTCCTGTAGAACTAATTCCAGACACAGCTACTCATGGATATCACTCATTGTGAGCCATGTTGCCAGTTTCAATCAAGTTGATGGTATTTAATAAATGTAAAAACAATACACTCTTAAAAGCCTCGAGTTTCTCTTGTATTTTTTTCCCCCTTCATGGTACTATCTGTCCTCTTGCACTGAATACCACCCAGTATCTGTCACTGAAGTACGTGAGCTGGAAAAGCCCCGCTTAGCCCCATGATGCTGAAGAGGAAGGGGGCACAGGCGCTTTCCTAGATCTGTGAGTGGCTGTGGAACGACAGACGTCCTGCTTTTCCTGGGGCTGCGAGTCTCACCAGCTGTGGCACCGTCCTGACTGACCCAGTGTGAGGAGTCCACATGGGACCTGCATCAGGGGACTTTTAAACTTCCACCTGCACCTCTGTGTGCACACAGGCTGTGTACGGATTCCTTACCCCACTTACTGAGAAGGAGGCCTTTCCTACTTTTCCTCTCTGCTCAAAGTCCCCTTGTAACTACTGTTCCACTGATTTTGTTTGATAGATGCTTCCTCAGTAGTAAACCCCTGTAGGTGTTCCCACCACACTCCTTTTCCTGAACATGATGTGTCAGTTTTGAGACAGGCTGACTATCCGTAACCTGAAAGTCAAAGCCAAAGTGCTTCCATATCTGAAAGTGTTTAAGCACTCACATGAGCCTACAAATGGAAAAGGCCACACCTGACGTTAGGTAACAGGTCACAGTCAAAACACAGTACCTCTAACAATACTGTATGAATTACCATTAGGCTATGTGTAGACGGTGTGTATGAAACCTAAGTGAATTTCATGTTTCCATCTGGGACCCACTCCTAAGTTACCTCATTATGTATATGCAAAATATTCCCAAACCTAACCCTAACCCTAAAGATATCCGATGTCTGAAACACTCAGGTAAAGGAGACCCAACCTGTACTGAGGGTGAGTGATTTCCAACTCGTGACCGGTGGCAGGCAGGCCTCTTGTCTCCGTAAAGAGCAGCACCCTGTGCCATACTCGGGCACTGTTTCGACAAGAGCTTCTTGGGAAAGGGCCGCTTGCATCTTGTGACATTGGAGGTATGCTGGACTGAGGATCTCAAAACAAAAGTACCATTTGTCTTTCTGATCCTAGATAAGGAGTCTTTTAGAAAGTTCCACAATATGATTTTTGACTCAAAGTGTTTATTTGCTGCCAACAACCAAGCTGTAAATCATCCTGTTAGAGCTTTCCTTTTCGAAGAAAACAAAAACAAACTGTAGAACTACGGTGCACTCCAAGTGCCATATATCTATTTTATTCTTCAGGAAATTGTATTTGTTTTTCTTTTACAAGAGCACAACAGGAACCAAAGTAAAAGAGTAATAGATACAGCACTCAGGATAAATCATATCTTTAAAATAATAACAGAAAAATTTACACCTTGTCCTATATCCTGTTAGTATTTTCATATGGCCATGATTGAAAAAACAAAAAGCAAGCATTTACAATTTTTTTTTGATAAAGGCTTTTTATGCCAGGAATGGATTAATTGTCAACAAAATTTTATACTAATCAGACTGATGTAAAACTATTTTGGTAGCATACCATTAACAAATTTATTTTGGAAATAGATAAAAATATTGCCCCTTGATAATAAATCTTTTTGTTCCTTTGATGCAAACAGCTACAATGCCTTTTTCTTTTTTTTTTGATATTCTAAGACAAAAAAATGGTTAATCTTCAGATTAATAAATTAGGTCATTATAATAATAAATTAATTTTTTTTAAAGTTCAGCAACCTCTGTCCAAGTATTTACAACAATACTTGAAAGTTCCTTTACAAAACAGAACACATTTTCTTTTCACATTAAGCATACTGGGTATCTGTGTCTTTCACAACAAGCATTTTTAAAAGAAAAATCAATGCACAAATGGGTCATTAGTATAAAAGTGCTAAGAGCTGTTTGAAAAGTTAACACTATAGTATACAGTCAGTTATATTTGAGGCAAACTACAACAAACTTCCAGCTTATTGTGGACAATATTCCAGTAGTTGTTTCAAACAGTTGTTTGAAAAAATAAATCCAGGAGCTGATTAATGATGCAGATAAAAACTGCCATCAATATCTCTGGCTAGTGAGCAAACTGAAAACCAACTGAAAGCAAATCCAAATGAAGAAGACTGTAATAAAGGAATATCTTCTCCACAGCAGGTGTGATGCTGGCTGCTCAGGTGCGTGCGTGTGCACGCGCGCACGCACACACACACACACTCTCACTCACACAAACATCTCCCCAATTAAACTGCAGGTAGAATGAGATTTTGTGTTATTCAAAAAAAATCTAAGTGATCAAAAGCACTGATATGGAATGCCTGTTTATCTGCCTTTGTTCTGGTTAAAATCTCAAAAATACATTCAACAGGAAAACATAAAATGTATGTGTATAAATATATATGCATATATATATTATATACACATGCACACAAATACTTTTGTTTTTCGAAGCATAAGATAGTTACATAAATATTCCTATAATTGCTAAAGTTTAAAGAGGCATAATTTTTTTTAGCTTCAACAAAGGTGCTTGAATAATATACAATTAAAATGAAGTAGTTTCTATTTTGTAGAATCAGTCTATAATAAGGAAAAAAAAAATCCCCAAACAGTCTTTTTTAAAAAAAGTTTCTTCTTAAGCTAGAGCTTTGACAAGAACTATGAACAACCAACAATAGAACAGAACAAAGCAACAACGAACACTGAAGTTTAGCCCCTGGAAATGCCTGGTGTCCTTCACCTTCTCCCTCCTTCCTGCCACATTGCTGTAAGAAAAGCTCCAGTGCTCACACCAAGAAATGACTTAGGTCTTGTTCATTCGCTGTCTCTCCTAGGAACTGGCTGATTGGCTTGGAAGAAAACAAAAGCAGCAAAAAAGTATAACTGTATATATCCTTAATAACCCGCTTTAGAGAAATGTTGCTATCACATTTCCCTGGCTTCCTCACTGCCTACTGCAGTTGTGACTGTATAGAAAAGAAACTTGTGGCTTTAGACCTGGGATGGCTATCGTAAGTTCTGATGCACTCGTCTCGTAGTTCTAAGTTGGTTATGGCAGCTGGGTCGCAAGGCCTTTTTGTTTCCTGCTCATTCAGGCCTGAGCGTTGCAGCAACCAGGGCAGTCTTCAGAGCAACAGGAAAAAATATCCTCGGCCACTGAACTGCTTCTGTTTGACTGGATTTCTCCTCGAGCTAAGCTGACCAATTTTTCTTCCCAGTACCACCCTCCCACCCATTTCCCCAACCAAACTCACTGTCCCCACCCCCAAGAATCTCTACAGCTATATTACAAGCAAATATACCTTAGCAACTTTAAAAACTTTGGTTCTAAGAAAACACTTGGTCAGTTATCTTGAGGAAAATGGGAATGCTCGTTCTGCACACTGCTGTAGGCAGAGCCCATCCCAGTAAGTTCTTAGCGCTGTACATCAAGTCCCAATCCAATCCAATCCACTAAGCAAGTGCACAAATTCTAGTTTACTTTTAAGAGCAGATTTAGTTGTTTTCTGTCTTTTAAAACCTCAACCATGTTGACTTTCTTCACACAGTTTGGTAGAAATTATCTGCCTGTAGATGGTTCTGTTTTTGCATGCTGTAGAAGCCACTGAATCTTGCATCGGGTTCAGCAATTCTTAGCATTCTCTGGGAACTGTCCACCTGCACCCGGGTCCCCTTCTTGCAGTCCACAGATACCAACTGATTATTCAAGGAAGAAGGCTATATAGTGAGAGGAGGAAAAAAAACCCACACGTAGAATTAGTTGTCTTACATCCCCTAAATGTACAGACATTTAAGACCTAATCAGGTGAGAGAACAGTTTCATAATTACCCGATGGTCAGACTGTATGTGGGGTGTCACTCTCAGTTCCATCTATGCTTCTACTGGTAAAGTGACATAACTATCTCCAAACCCTTGAAGCAAAGGCTTATGTTTAAGGGGGCTGGAAAATTAAAGGAAGTTACCAAGCAGGCAGACTTGAAAACAAAGCCATACTTTGTAAGGCTGAGGCGGTACTGCAGCCCCGTGTCAGGCCAGCCCTGCTGTGTTGCACTGCATCTCAGGTTCTTCGTGTGTGGGTCTCTCTTTCCAGCTTTGTACAGTGGCAACTGTATACTGCTTAGCAATACACAACCCAGTATAAACTCAGAATAGAGGCTGTGCTCCACGCAAAAAAGAAAATCTGAGGCAAGATATCTGACAGAAATTTTATATGTTAGAGTTAACTAGATGTTAAGTTGGGTAAAATATTTATTCAGACTGTTTCTAATTCTAATTCTCAAAGGTGTATGATTATTAAAACTAGAAAAGGTGGAATCAGAGTTGGAAGAAATTATGACTTACGACTTATTTCCCTTAATATAGTTTTTTCCTTTTAAACAGGTAGATTCAGAGGCCTTTTGTATTTGTATTCAAATACATGCATATTTTTTTTTTCTCCCTTGCTAAGAAGTCTGCTGCTTTAGCTCGGCCAGTGGCACCTTACACAGTCTCTGCATCTTGTGCTGTCTCTCCCCTTTGACATATCTACCTGTCTTTTGGATTTTTGTATATCCTCATTATCTTCAAGCTCTTACTGCCCTTTCCGAGTATTATCTCTCTCCCTTTGTGATTTCTTTTCTCTCCCAATTCTGGATTGGTAAATAATTGAGAAATATCGGTGATCAACTTTTGATTTCTAATATAAACACTAATTTAGGAATCAACCCACAGGTATTTGTTCATCAGAAAACTAAATTACATCAGGAAGTTGATCCGTGAGAGATTAGGACTCATTAACCAGTGGATGATGAAGATCACCCAGGGATCAATCCAGTCCTGGCCAAGAACTGTATTTTTGATTGCTACGGCTCGATATACATTTGAGGTTGTGAATAGTAAAGTAAAAATTTCATTGGCTCATATAAAAGGTATTCGACAATTTTAAGGAAATATAACAATGTAAGCTTCCCTCATTTCATCATTCAAGAGGCTGTAACTTTCTCAGGACTGTACCTTAGTTGGTGTTCGATACCAGCAAAGCAGTGGTATCCACTGTTTCTTCTGATTGATGAACAGGAATGCTATTATAATGGAGAGGCATATTATCGTGGGAACCACAACGGAGATGATGGAGTCCAGGGAGGAGTCTTCGCTGGGGTGCAGCCTGTTACTGTCTCTGTAATCCACCTGGAGGTGACCTACATCTAGGAGAAAACAAAAGCCAACCATTTATTACTTTAACCAGAATTTGTAAGGATTATTTGAATTACACTGCAAATAGAGATCAGCAACCTGGTTTTACTGCTTCCTAGTACTCTGGCTAAACACACGATTAAAGTCTAATGTTGATCCAAAGAGCTTTCAGTAGAGGGTAAAGTTCTTAGGGGTGGGTTAAAAGAAAAAACAAATTAGAATGAGCATGTTAATAATTGGGGAGGATGATAATGGCCCTACCTAATCAAGAAAATAAAAGTGGATAAAATAAGTAATTTAAAAATATTTTGACTAGTATTAAACATTGTGATTACAGTTAACATATATGGCCTAAAATTCTGAAGCAGAAACAGTAGCTCCTTGCTTACTGGCAAATAGGAGACTAAGACAAAGTATCTTCTAATTGGTGTAACAGCTAAGATTAATTAGACCAAAAATAAAACCAGCATCAGAAGCTTGGGCCTTCGTTTCTTTCTGGTTTGCTTAGTTTTAAGAAAAAATGCTGTACTTTCCATAAATTTGTTGAGAAATTCACTAGGTCTATATTTTCCTGCCTTAATTAACTGTACATGCACGGGGGACATTTAATTTTGCTCTTATGAATGAAGATCTGTTCTTTTAAAATACCATTCTTACAATCAATATTGTAGACAGGGTTAAGGTCAAAGGGCACTTCATCAAGTTTCTCTGTTTTTATTTTTGTTTCCAAAAAACCATTCTAGTCAGGTTCTGTAAGTGTCAAAGACCAGTTTAGTGAAAGGTACAGGACACAGACAATCAAAGAACTACTCTTTGATTGCTCTGGGGGTGCTACTCCTGAAACAATGCAGCTCTGAGATACCAAGGCCGCCCTAGTGTAAAACCCAGCCTTTTGGTAATTGTTCGTGTGTGCGCTCTGTGGGTGGGGGTGGGAGGAATGGGAAGATAATTTTCCTACTCATTTTAGCCAGTTTGGATGTTAATACTTTCTAGGAAGGGGAGAAAAGAAACATTTATCAGCATCAAGAAAAATGCCACAGATAAAAGCAACACTGTATTGATGAATTCAGGTTTTAAATAAAAATGAACAAAAGAATGAATCTTTACACTGTTATATTCCCAATGATACAGGGAATGGTTTTAGGAATATGTTTTATAAGAAGATTAAAAAGTAAATTCGGGGGCCGGGGATTTAGCTCAGTGGTTCCACTGCCTACCTCGTAAGCGCAAGGACCTGAGTTAGATCCCCATTACCGGCCCCCCTCAAAAGTAAATTAGGGAAAATCTTGGTGACAGGAAAATTAAGCTGAACCTGAAGTTTCTGTACAAAACTCAGCCTTTCTGTTCTGTTTTGATGCTAAAAGCAAGTGAACTTTCTAGCAGCCAAAGCAAAAAATGAAAACTGGTATCACCAGTAGGATTTATCATCTCTTTTGGATTAAATCGGCTGCATGGGAGAAGCATAGACTGACATGTATGGAAACTTCTCTTCAAGAACTTTAACAGGGATACTGTCCACAAGTCCTCCACGTACCACACTGAGTAGGGTGATTTCTATGACCAAAGCTGGCATCTACTACAGGGCTGGGCACACAGCAGGGACTGATGTTTGCTGACTGAATGATTCTAAGCATGATGCTAATGCACATTTGGGCAGAGCAATTATACAAGGAGCCAAAACTTAGGGTCCAGGAATTTGGCTCTTGGTCATCTAGCTCTAAAGTAAGACCATTTATCTCTCCAGCAATGAGTACTGCTTCTCCCCAAAGAAACACAAAAATTGTACAGGAATCATCTTGCAAATGTATATGGTGTTGACAGGAGGCAGTATTGAGCCATGGTTCAGAGCAAGTTTGTACTAGTGCTCTTTTAGAGAAGGCAGTAAGGAACTTGGCTTGCTTAGCTATCAAGAAACAAACTAACCTCTTTATCATACGCAACTGAAAGGACCCAAAAAGAAAAAAGTCATGGAATAAAATCTGGTGACTGGAAAATTCAACACATGTAATAAATTGAACTCTGCTGGAGTGAAAACCACCCAGAAGGAGAGGCCAATCTAATGCATTTGTGCTTAGGAAAGAATCCAAAGGGACAGTGAATAATTCACTATTAACCTGTTTACACAGTTTATTCACATAGACTTTTGAGAGATGGCATAGAAATTCCATACCAATCACTTATGACTAGGAACACATTTCTTTCCATCATCACCAAGTCTCTGAGCATGCAGGCCAGGACATTTATCCAATTACTTGCTGACTTATTTTATCAATGTTTGGTATTTAATATGTTCCAGCCAAGCAAGCCTTCCCTGTAATAGTTATTTGAACTTACTTGGGCAAGCCATTTAAAATACTCAAGGGAAATTTTAAAAATTAGGAAAAAACAAAGTAGTCCACATGGAAGATTAGACAGATCTCCAATGACTTCGATGTTTACCTCTAGGGAGATGAATGATGTCATTTTCACTAGGTGTGGGCCACAGGGGGACCTCCAGGTCAATCTCTCCACGATAATTTTTCTTCTCAATGGGTATGTTAGTCGGTTCTGGGACATACATTTCTAAAAGAAGGAAGCAATTTTCATAAGAGATGATAAAGAAGCTGCCTTTCTGTTGGCTTTTATATCACCAATCCAAATGGAACATCCAATGCAATACTGTGTATCTCAGGACATGGAAGGTCCAGTTTCTGCATCACTAGCTCTGCAGTGGTGGGAAGCATTTCTCACAACAATGAAAAGAACAAGGTTTCTTCCTGTGAAGTGGTGTTGGCTCTGGTAAAGATCAACTAAATCGGAGTCCTTTACTTTGGGACAGCTGAATACTCTAATAGCTGTGGCTCTTTACTCTGTAAGTGTTCACTTACATAAAATGTCAGTGGAATTGGACACAGTTACTCCTCTGCCATCTCCCACTAAGGGTAACGGATGGAGGCAGACCTCTGAGCATGGCCTGCGCCATGTCTCAAGTGTCTGCGATGGCATGGACATCAGTGGAGCCATTCTAATTGGAAATTCATCCAGTCACCATGCCTGCACTATCTGGTTTGACTGTACAGGCATCTTGATCAACACAATACTATAATGTGAAATGAAACTGTCTAAGAAGAATATTCTTTATCCTCACATTTTTTGGAAGCCAAATTCTAAAAGGGATCAGAGAAGAAAATTCAGAGCTTTTCTCAGTACATTTTTAGACCTACAATTCACCTGGCTGACAACTAGCCCAACAGTTTAATTAAAAGAATTCTTAACCTCTATTTTCACAATGTCACAATAAAAGTCTGCACCAGTCATGTACTTTCTTTTGATTAGATCTATTCCATATTAAGTGATTTTTAAGATGTTAGTCAACATTAATAATCCTAAATACTCACAATAACCCAAAGGTCAAAATAAAATACATAGAATATAAATTAAACAGGATTAATGATCCTCTTTATTTGATTGTTTTCAATCCCAAAGCTATGAGGCTTTCAATAAAGTAACAGAGAAGAGAGTACCTGCTAAGCTTCTCGTGTGAGTTAGCAAAACACAGAGCCAAGGAAATAAACTCAGAGAGGTTAAGGAAAATCACTCAAGGTTATGCACTAGTAAGTGGTGGAGCCAGGATTCCAATGTACAGCATTCCAGGGTTCTGGGATTCCAGAACTCAGGTTTTCTGCTTCACCCAAGTATAAAGCCACTTTAAGTCTTAGTCCTCTAATCTGCTTTCTTACTTACAAGGCCTTTAGGCTTAAAAGGCCTTTAGTTTCCAAAAGTTCAGTGGGTCCCTGCAAGTGTGTGTGTGTGTGTTCTCCGGGCCCACAAGTGTGTGTGTGGCATTTCCGTTTAATTCGAAGTTGAGAGAGAAATTGTCTCTGAGCAGTTTTGCCAAAAAAAAAAAATAAAAAAAAGAAAGAAAGAAGAAATCAGCAAAAAGCTGCTCCGAGAAACAAAAAGGAGTGGAAATGCTATTGGTTTCCATGCCTGGATCCAGGCCTTGTAAGGCCAGAGACTGCATTCAACCCCAGACTCTAAAATACAACCCCGTCCTTCCCTGGTGGGGCCCCTCTTAGCTGTTCCTACTGCAGACGGACACAGCCAGGAGACTCGGACCTCCCTCCCTCCACCACGACAGAGCTCAGCGTCACAGGCACCCAGTCGGGGATTGCTCCTGTGGTTCTATCGGATAGGAGACAACTTACTGGTGAAGTATTTTATTTTCTGAGGCATCCGGTCATTTTTAGAGTCACCTTCCATAAAATGTCCCTTTCTGGAATCTGGGGCAGAGTGCTTGAGGCTCACAAGCTGAGGGCGCTGCTTTTTAGGAGGCGGCTTCCTGAAGTGACTTGGGGCCCAGAGTGTCCCAGACCTGCTAACCAGGTACATGACCTTGGGAAACTCACCTAACTTTCCCGAGTCACACTTTGTCCCGTAAAAGGGACACTCACTAACCACTCACTAACCACCTCACTAGCTCACAGGCTTTGTGCTCACATCCAAAGACTTCTGAACACACTACTCTCCTGCTGGCTGGAGAGGACAGCGAGTGCCCGCTACTGTCACTTCCTCTCTCCTCACAGCACTTCTGGGAGGCACGCGTGCTATCCAGATGAGAAGCGGGAGCCTAAAACTCTGAGGAGCTTTCCCAAGGGCACACAGCGAGCTGTCAGAACATGGGACCAGAATCCATCCCTCTTCATGAATGCAACACAGGAAAAGCTGGACGGCCAAATCTGCTCAGAGAGAAGACGGAGAAGTGATTCCTCCACAGCGCAGCAGAAAGGAGAGCACAACAGCAGAAATTAAGTTTCAGTCCAACGCTAACTCCTGAGAAGTCACTGGAGAAATCTCGAGTGATGAACAAGGATGTTAGCAGTATCTGTCTTCGCATTAAATGGACAAATCAAGGAGACGGAAACCATCCCTACACCACCGCCTGGATTTGGGTCCTTGGCCCGCTCCTGTGACATCTGCAGTGCATGTCACAGCTGTCCTGGCTTCTTATGCCCTAGTCCCTCCTGCACACAGCTCTGCCAGTCTCCCCAGATACACTGGCCATTCATGTCAAACACCTGCTCAAAAATGAGCCTCCCCACTCCCACAAAGGACAAACCAATGCTGATCTTTGCTGTCCTTGCTTCCAGATACTAGAATTCACATCTCCAGGGGGACTGGCTGTGACCTCTCCCACGTCGAGGTCATCGGTCAGACTATCTTCTTCACTCCGACAAAGAGTGTACCTATCTTTCAAGATCTAGTGCAAATCCTTTCCCTGTGAAACCCTGCCAGGTAACTCTCCCTTAGAGTAAAATCTACGCACAAATTTGGTATTCATGGTCTGTATCAGAGTCATTTAATCTTGGTTACCGCTCCAATTCTCTTTTGGAATACTACCAACACTCTTGTCAAGATGATTAGGACAAACTTTTGCTTTTGCTCTTTCAGAGAGTAGGCAGGTGAGGAGGGTCTGGCAAAAGGAAACCGAGAACGAGCACGAGGAACAAGGGAAGAACACAAGAGAGCTAGTGCTTTGGAAGCCAAGTGGAGAAAAGGTTTCAGATAGGAAGTAGCAAACAGCTGCCCAGGAGCTGCTATTACCCAAGACAAGATGGTAAGTGGGAACTAACTGTTTTGCATTTAACACTATTCTTTTTAGGGGATAAATGGATATTTTTGGAAATGCTCAAACAGGGGTAGTCTGTACAATATCTAAATACAAGGCCAACGTGCACTGTTCAGCTAAACACTCTGGGTTTTATAACTGTACAGCATGAAATGTGCTTCTAAATGGGCAGAAATCCCGGGTTACCATTCTGAGTAGAGCAAGACTCTCTAACACAATGCTGCAAGAAGACAGGAGAAGTGAGGGGAGATGGAAAGGTTCCTGACGCACTGGGGACCCCTCTCCATGGGATCCAAGCGTGAGCCCTCACTCCTTACTGTCTGTGCCATCCAGGCTGCGTAGGAAATCCCTGTGTTTAGGGGGTCAGCTTGGAAACGTTGCCCCAGGGTGGGCTCAAGTCCTCTGCTTCTGGGATTAGGAGCAGGGGATAAAGGGCTATTTTGGCAGGAGCTACAGACACAGAAACTAGGAGAAGGCCTGGGTAAGGGTCTTCAGGTGAAACGAACAGGCTGAATGATGCGAGCACATGAAGAGTGGGATTTTGGGAGAGTTGCAGGCACGGGGGCCAGGACAGCCAGCTGTGGGGTGTTCACTGGTTACTCCACGTGGGAAGAGATGAAAAGGTCATCTGAAGACTTGAGACAAGGCTGCATGTGGTGGAAGGGTAAAGGCTGGAACTGATGAACTGAAAAAGCAATGAGCCAGAACTGCATTCTTTAAATGCCAGTCTTCCGTGTAGGTTCTGATACACATTCACGTTGTAACAGCTCTCAAGCATATTCCCTCCTGTGTCTGATCTTGGATCTTTCTAACAAGGCTGGTTTGGCACAGCACTGAAACGGCTACTCCGACAGGGCAGATGTCATTAATAGGTTAGTTCACCTGTACGGCTTTACTCCCAGGAAACGTTAGGGGACGTAAGTCAGGAGAATCACAGCAATCCTGACCTGGAACCCAAATCAGCCCTCACCTGGCCGGTCAGTTACCCTGGGTGTCTGTGGGGGACGATTTTAGCTGGGCCTACACTGTGTGGGTCATGTGAACTCATGGCTGGGTGAGCAGGTTCTGGGTCTGAAGCCAGCATTCCAGCTTTGTAATGGAAGGATGGCGGCTGCGGTACCTGGACACATCGGGCAGCAACTCCCTTCCACGTTGATGGGCTCCACGCAGGGCAGAGCGGGGCAGCTGACGGTCGAGCAGAGGGTCTGGCCTTGCAGGCAGTAGCAGTGTGTGCAGCTGTCAATGTCCCACCGTTCCTCATCGGCGTAGGCCTTCCCACCGAAGTGACACACCGCCTTCTTTGGAATTATGTCCTCTAGTGAAAAGAACAGCACACAGTGGAGTTGCTTGAGGTGGCAACAATGACAGCTTTGTACAATCATATCATGCTTTTAGATCACCAGGATTTAGTGACTCATCTGTTCCCTTGGTTCCTTGCTGCCCTTCTCCTACGAGGCCTTCAGAACCTGCGGCCTGAACCTGATTAAAGGCCGCACAGGCGAACACAGGGCGGTAACTGAAACGGCCAGCTGGGCATGATACCCCTGTGGGAGTGTCACTAGACTGTCACCTAGAGAGAGACAGACACGGAGAAAAAAACCCAGGAAAGTGTATTTCTGCCAGAGACAGACTCAAGAAAGCCCCACTTTTAGTCTAAATCTTTTTTTTTTTTTTTAAATAATTGATGCAAGGAAACGGAAGGACAATGGCAACACTGTAGGGAAGTGGCGGTTTCCTCTGCCACCCTACAGGGGAGGTTAGTGCTGGGATAACCATTTTCTTCATTTTTCAGAAATGCTGCATGGATTTCTCTCTCATCAACAAAAACATTTCCACTTCATAAAGAAGCTTATTTTATCTCAAACTAATTTTTTGGAGGGCAAACTATGGTTCTTGGGAACAAAATGTTTTTAAAGAGAGATTCTGATGTATAATACAGGAATTTATAGCTGAAACATTCTCCCCCCACCCCTTCGCCTTCCTCAATTCTGCTCTCAGCCAACTTTTTCCTTAAAAGTTCCTTTCTCTTATTAACTTATTGATAGCCACTCCTTTCCCTCCACAGCTCAAGAACGGTGGTTCTGAGTGAGCCCCACTGACCCCAAGTGACCCACGTGACCAGATGCCAGGCAGAGATGGGGCAAATCAGTGGAGAAACACGAGCACTTCCTGTCACAGGCAGACCAATAACCAGATGACTCCTATTACTCAGGGGAAACTTCAAACGCAGCTGCACTCACCCCCGGCCACTAGTAAATGAAAAACTATGCAGGAATCTGAAAGGAAAGCTTCTTAGAAAAGGAGTGGTCCCCAGGGCCCCACACTCTTCCTTCTGGAAGGCAACTGGGAAGTTCTCCACAGGGGAAATGTCCACTGAACAGGCACAAAGGACAGAACCCAAGATGACTGAGCACAGGAAGCCAACTTACATCAAGTGTTAAAATGCGTGGTCTCTGTGTT
This sequence comes from Heterocephalus glaber, assembly GCF_000247695.1. The sequence goes on along the minus strand of NW_004624738.1, from coordinate 18,204,064 downwards.
TTTTAACACTTTCCTACGTTTCTCCTACTGCTGCTTAAGGTTCAACAAGGAATACTGAGTAATTATGCTAAGTTCTAGTTATTATCAGAACTTTTTCAGTATCTATTAATATCTATTTAAAAAGGACTTTACTATGTTTGTACATGTTCCAAGGAAATATCCTGGTACGCTATCAGGTTAAAACCAAATTTGGAGCCCTTCAAACCAAACCCATGACTCAAGTTTGCACTGATATGGGATCCTTCAAGGAAGTGACTTCATTACGATGCCCAAAACGTTCCGGCCCAATGGGCCAAGCAGAGCCTAATTCAAGTAGAATTCTGACCTCTAGTCAACATCTCATTGAAGACACTAGTTTTGGCCATCGAATCTAGAGTCTGTTAGGCGGAAGGGTGCGTTCCTTTATAAAGCAGTATTACCAATTAATTTTACATAAACTTTGTAATGGCTCATGACAGACCAATACCGCTGACTAAAATGAGAGCAACCATGTCACTGTGTGAGCAAGTTACAGAAGAGAAGGTGAAATTCCTTGCCACATCTTGTCCATCACTCTCCCCGACTCTTTCCTTTGTGACCTCTCTCATCAGAGCTGCTCTTGGAGGAGAAAGTAAAGGAGGGACAGACACAGAAAGCTGATGACTCTGCAAACGGGTCTGACTCAAGGCCAACGACTGGTCTGTATTTTCTTAAGATCTTAGCAAGATATTGAATGTTACTAATGTTTATAAGGGTCAAAATTATCTTTTCAAATTAGGTTAAGATGTTAGAAAGAGTAATTATATGCTAAACATCAGAATAGCATTTTTACATTTTACAAAGTCGATGCTAAAGAAGCCAGGACCTTGGTCCAGAGGCCAACACAACAGTGGTGGAGATGGGCCTGGAGGTTCCCGACCAGTGGGAATGAAACACAGCCAGACAACACAAAGGGCCAAATGACCACTCTGCTAGGGAACTGAGAAAGCTCTGCCCAGGATTCGATGCTTTGGTTTACCCTGAGGAATGAACAGGAAAACACGAAGAAGGCAGTCAGTCAAAGTAGGTGGTGTGTGCGAGTTTGGCCTGTTGGAGGGACAGTGGGAAGTGTCAGGGTATACGCGTGCATCTGTGTGTGTATGTAGGTGAACTGTGAAGGATCTTCAATAACAAGTGAAAAAATTCAGATCTCTTCCTGTAGAGGAGAGAGGGACCTTATTAACCTTCTTTTTCAGAAGAGAAGTCTGGAACATGACAGCGTAGAAGTCCTAACGGTGAGGTCACATAGAAACATCGTTAAGGGGATGTGATATGGGCCTAGGTCAGGGCAGAGGTGCTAAAGATGGAAAGGTTCGGTTAGACCTGAGAGCTGTTTCCGAGAACTGTCAGGCCATGCACTGGGAGGAGGGAGGCATGAAGGATGACCCTGTCTCTTGCATGGGAGGCTAGGCACAGGTAATTCCAATAATGAGTCATTTTCCTGTTTTAAGTAAACAGTTGGTGACCTTGTCGGGGGCCTGGTGAGGCCTCATCAAATACTTCAGATATCCCAGTGGGTCAAGCAGAACTGCAGCAGATGACCTGCAAACTCTTAGCTTCCCTGCATGAACATGGCCAGAAAGCTGTTACTAAAGCAGAACAGATTTGAGGCTTGCCAAGGTAAAAGAGGGCAAATTTCAGCCAGTCATCGGGAGGTCCAGGCAGGAAAAGCCCGTGAAGAGGGTGTGGGGTAGCAGGCCATGCTGCTGTTACACCCTTCACGTGGCTTTCAAGTGTTTACATTCCACTAGTAATAATTCTACTTGTAGTAATCTAGCCCCAGGAAATAATCAGAAAAGGCCTGAAAGAAAGGTTGTTTATGGAGATGTTCATCACAGTATTATTTATAATAGCAAGAAATTAAAAACCAACAATAAGGGAATACTTCAAAGACTCAGACATAATTGCCTGAAAGAATACTGTGTTGTTGTTATGTGCAGTCTAAACCCAACCTTGAAAGGAGAACAACTAAAAACGCTAGAAAGGAAGCAAAATCTTAAGTGATTATTAGACAAGGATTGAATTTTTGTTTTTTAACAATGAAACAAGCTACTCTTGATAATAACTCAAAAACATATAAAGCAGAAATCTCCTACACGGACACACTCACATGCAATACTCTTCTCCCACAACCCTGGCTACCCGCCAATACGAAAACAGGGAAGGGAAAATTTCACACTGAGCTTGGTTCTAAGAAACCTGTCCATGGAATGTGATGCTTGTTGAACGACACCAGCCCATTTAGAAGAATTTCAACAGACTGCAAGAAAACTAAACCACACAAGCAATGCCAAAGATCAAATGCTGAGCTATAGCCTAACACAAGCATCTATGTAAACACTCATTCGGCAATCGTATGAGATCACTGTCTAAAGGCATACTTATAAAATGATATGGGAAAGAACAATTATTCTGAATGCTTTGGAGGTGAGGGGTGGAAAGAACGTTTGACCACCTAGTAGGTGAAATTAACATTTCTCATTTTGTCATCAAAATAATTCCTTAATAAAGCCCATGAAGGTTAAATATTCAAAGCAGCAGGGTGATGACCACGAATGTAGTGGAACCTGTTACTTTGGGGCCCCCAGGGCGTCTCATGGTGCACAGCTGCTCAAAGGAAGAGATTCCTGGAGCTGTCAGGACCCTACACAGCTGAGTGAAACTACTTCCTTGCAAGGGATGGGCTGACTGCCAAGGACCTGGTTTCCAGGTATTTCTCCCAATTTATCTGTTTCCCTCAAGCTGTACTTGTCACTGATTAACTTGGACGCATCTCACCTTCAATTTCAGTTCATCTACAACTGTTAATTCAAACTTGATGTTAGGAAGTTATCTTACTGGGTTTAAAACTTGGGGGGTGTCAGATGGCCAGAGGACAGAGATCAGTGCCAACCCACTGCCAGCAGGCAGCACTGGCAGGATCCTTTTCATGTTGGCTCCAGTGTGGCTGGGGCTCTCTAGAAAACCTTTTTGGCCATCTAAAACATTCAGGACCCATGGAAGGCTGAGCTGGTATCAGTGCCCAATGCAGGAAGTGTCAACATTAGCGGTGGTTGTTCCGTATCGGGGTGGCAGGGACCCCAAATGCACCAGTCACTAATCCACGATGAGCTCTGTTTCAGAGGTTGCCACAGAGAAATGCTTGATGTCACACTTAATCAGTTTGAATCAATAACACATTTCATAACTGTAAGTGTTTCTTCACACATGGAATAAAACCAAGCCACAGTTGTCCCTGAGACACGGGTTGGTCACTGTTCTACTGAATTTTTGTATGAATAACAGAAGACTCTTTTGGGGTTCTTTTTAGAAAAGCCTGGGGTAATCTTTACCAAGGTGGTTGTCACCTGGTCAAGATTAGATTAGATTTTAGTTAATAAGGCTTCATAGAAATATTGTTTTTGAGTAAATTCCCCTTAAAAGGCCAATGACCTGAACAAAAGCTTGAAAGAGCAAATTTTGGCAGATGGATGGCCTTCGTATCCCCATTTCTTACATGCTCGTACCTCCCCTAGGTACCCTGGCTTCTTCCAGGAAATATTTGGGTTAATCTGAGAAAACTCTGCTGGAAGGCTTTAGAAACTTTTAGAAGCAGGGGAACATGAGGACAAGTCTAAGTAATCTGAAGTTCTAAGAGATACACTAATAAAGTCACTGTAGTCTTTTGGGGGAACAACCCAGTCTAATCAAGAATACATTATACAGTACAAGTATTTTAAATACTCAGCCTAAAGAGTAATGTAGAAAAAGACTGGAATAAGACTAAGAATAATCTTACACAAGTATGTGGCCATTGACTGGGCTGTGGCATTTAATTCTAACCAGTACATTTATCACTCCAACAGGTCTGCTTAAGCGCACAATAACATTAAGTTCTATTCTTCAATACCTAGTAGTACTCGTAACTTCCACTTATTCAATGCCTGCTGTGTGTTAAGACCTACGCTAAACACTTTTTAATGAGTCAATTCCATTTGAGCTCCATAGCCCAAGGGACAGGATACTGTTTAAATTCCACAGCAATCTGAGTAACAGGGAAGTTATGTCACTTGTCCAAGATGTGTGGCTCAGAAGTGTGAGGTGAGGACAGGAACCTGAGTGGGTCTGGCTCCACAGCTCCATGCACCTCCTGGCCACCAGGCTCACAGTGGGGTGACCTGAGGGAGGGCCACTTTTTGGGCAGGCACAGGTGGCACACAAACAAAAGTTACTGCTTACTGAATCTAGGAAATGGGCACCACCCTTTCAACTGACTGCATATACATGCCTAGAAGAGTCCTGTTGAGGACGGAAGATAGCAAAGTGATTACTAAGGATTCATGGTCCTCCTTGAAAAAGTCTCCACTGGCATGTCTCTCCCTTTACAGTTCTCCCTACCTCTCTCTCGGAGGAAGAGGATTTGAGCAGAATGTTCCAAGGAAAACATGAGGTATGACACTAATTTTATTTTTAAAAACACATCAGGTGGGGCCGGGGATTTAGCTCAATGGTTTCGCCACCTGCTGCACAAGCACAAGGACCCGAGTTCGATACCTGGTAACAAAAACAACAACAACAAAAAAACACATCAGGAGTTATATCTCCAAACGAACGTGATCCCCTTCCAAGAAGTCCTTGGAGCAGGCTATACATGCAGTCCAATGACAATGCCCTTGCTTTATTCAGCCTTGGGATTTTCTTTTGCAAAGGCCTCCAGGGCCAATTATTGAAACATGCAAGGAAGACAGTTACTATTTTATGGTCACCCTTGGTTTAGATTAGCCCTGGTTTCCTTATCTGTGGCCTGAACCTCACTCATCAGGCGCAGCTTGAAATGACTTAGGCCTCTTCCCGAAACAAAGCTGCTGCTACAGGCTGAAGATTTGCTTCTGTAATCATAATCACCATTGTGTGTCAAGAGCCCAGAGCCCTCTGCTGCAGGGGCTGCATCACAGGGATGCTTTGACTCATGAAATGTTCACGATATGTCCTTTCTTTTTTGGATTCAAATATGAGCAACATTATCTTGAAATACCTATGACTACAATAAAAATACACAAGGTCTTTCAGTTACAGAGGTGAAGAATTTTTTCCCTTCCATTTTTCCTGGATTCCCGTTGCTGCGAAAAGGGAAGACGTGTCCAGGTCTTGAGACGTTCTCTCCTTCCAGGCTGACTTCTTCAACTGCTTAAACTTCACAATCTCAAGTCTTTTCACATTAAGAAAAGACTTAACAGGCTGCAGAGATTGTACTTTTTTACTTTTGAGCTATTTTGACTACACCATAAAGCCAATTAACGGCTGGGGAAATCTAAAAGTGTTGTTTTCTTCCTCTATCAAAATCCAATTAATCCAACTTAGAATCTCAGGAATTGCTGATGTGAATGCACAGCCTTTGCTGACTCTGACCATGTATGCCCCGAAAAGACGGCATCTCCAGACTGTTCCCCGCTTTCCTTCATAGAACGATGGAGAGAGATCCCCCAATCTACTCTAACCTATGTTAAAGTTGGCTTTTCACTTTCTGCCTTGGACGGATACTTCAGGTTCTAATTCTGTTCTGGTGGTCACGGTGTGGGAGTAACTTCCTGGGAGGAAGTTAGGCAGCTTTAGAAATTGCATCAGTTCTTTCAAATCTCCTGTGTACTATTCAGAGTCCGGAAAAGTAATTTACTCTGGAATCCTGGTGGCCAAGAAGCTAAATGCAGTTCTCATTCAGAATAAGTTCTCTTGCAAACCAACCCAACACAGTGGGATGGCGGGGCATTTATTCCTCTTCTACAGGGAGACAGGGCCTGACAAAAGCACTATTCTGAGGCCTGGGACACAGCAGTGCAAAAGGTGCTCAAGACCCGGCTGCAGGGAGAGATGTTTGTTGATCCAGAGGGCCTCATAAGCCTTGTGGGAGTCCACATCCCAAAGGATGCGTAGATAGCTGGCCATGTTCGTAACATTCCATTTTAATGTGGGTCCTGAAATTTGAGGTGGGAGGGATTTAAGGAAAACTTTAGAGAAATCATTTAGACAGGTGTAAAAGGTACCATGTACACTATGGGTGATAGAAGATTTAGAAAAGGAAGTGGAAAAGACAGCCAAGTATTACCAACTTCACAGCTGACTTGGGTAGGGGCAGAGAAAGTACTTTAAAAAATGTTAAGTGTATACCTGTTATAATGCAGTATAATATTCTTTCTGTAATCCATAAAGGAACAAAATACCAGTCATAAAGATATATTTTAATTTTTCTTAACTGATAAGACACCTAACTCCCTGGCCTGCGATACCATTTTTATTTCTGCATCAAATGCGAGCACACAAGCTTGGGGGATATATGAAATACGAGCAGCCCATTTCAGAAAATACTGTAACTTAAAAAAACGTAAAGAAGAGACAAAGAGAAACTGCAGTGAGGTAGGAATCTGAGCCAGTAATTCACAGGTGGACACTGAGCTCCATTACACTGGCTCAGGGCATCATGGGCTCGGGGAGTGTGAGGTCAGAACTCAACCCAAGTTTTGCCAGAATGCTGGGCCTGGACAGTTTGAATGAGGCAGAGATCTAATACACTGATAGTGACTATGTCAGGAAATGATTAGAGATTTTTGTCTAAAAAAAAAAAAAATCCAGAAAATGTTTATTGATTTCATTTACAGTTTGATAATTTTATCTTAAAACTTTCAGTTTCTAATACAGAAAACAGCTGTTTTTTATCTTTTAAAAGAAACAAAATTAAGACAAATATTATAGGAGTTGACTCTTGCCTCTGTATAATGTCTTAATTGCTGTGAAAGCCAGTTTGGCTATGGAAGTTTGCTTTGTTTTTTTTTTTTATATAATTTCTGTGATGGGAAATCGGAGCCTATTTATAAAGGTCAGAGGGCCTTTTCTGGTTTCTTTAACATACTGGAATGAACAGGTGATTGCCCAGGGCTCCAAGTCAATAAAAGAATTATAAATTTCCCTGTGTTCCATAAAGAGAAACCTTACCAAACTGGTAAACACAGTGACTCTTGGCTGGTTCCTACTGTATGCAAAAGGGCACAGTTTCTCAGTAACACAACTCAATGCTTGCCTTATCCAGCTGTTACGGGTTAAGTACTTCACAGACTTCCTTGAAATGGTTCAAAGGAATCATTTCATTCTCAACTTTAAATGCAGTCTCATTCATAGCAAGGCCTATAATCCAAGGTACATTCATTGGTTCATGGAGGTTATACACAGAAATCATTTGGAAATAGATAAACGTAGTCTAAAAGGCAAGCAGTTGTGAAGAAAAGACAGGAGACTACAGCAGCTCTTCCCCAGGAGGGTCTGTCCTGGTGACAGGTGTCCTTTCCTGGCATCATGGTGGATCTCGACTCCTCACATAGGACCAGCCTCTCAAAGAAAGCAAAATATGAAGAGTCACATTTTTCTCACTGCTGACAATGAGTGGAGATGGGACAGGACAGTGAAGTTTGAAAAGCATGCTGTTTCCACCAAGGTCCCAATAAGATGACAGCTGGACTTTTAAAGCACACCACCAAAGCATTATCTAAAACATTCTCATCCTTCACAAGCTCATCACTGAGATGTTATATCCAGGCTTTCCTCTTGCAGAAGCCAAGTGCTACATTTAATAGTAAGACATGAGGATCTATCTACCTGATGCACATTATTCAGGTCATCCCAATCTGTGATGCCTGAATCAATGCACATTCGCACTGTGTTCCCCATTCATGAAGTATTTGGCCTTAGGTACATTATGTCATTTAATTTTCATAGCTCTTTTTGTGAAGCACAGGATAACAGTATTATTTTCATTCTATAGAGGGGACAACTGAGCCAGGATGACATCCTATCACAAAGATAATACAGCTAGTATGTGACACATTTGTGATCCTAACTCTTTGGCTCTAAGACAAGTCCTTTCCATTGTGCAGAAGTTTTTACTTTAAAGAAATACACTGGAAAAGCAGCTGTGAAATGTTCCAATGAAGATGCCAGTATCAAAACATTATGGCTTAAAAATGTGTAACACTGAATTCCATGAGTTGTGTATTTTAAAGATGTTGAATTAAATATTTACTATATATTTGATTCTTGGGCTGAGTTGAATACACAATGATCAACAGATGTTCCAAAGATATACTACATATGTATATGTGTGTACATACACACACACAGATCTAAGATACTGTTTTGATACAGTTAGCCTTAAACAGAAATATAAGCAAGAGGAATGTTGTATAACAGACTGGCTTAATATAAAGAATAGACCTCTTCCCTAATACGGAGAAATCTTATTGAATCATTAGCTCAGTAAAGATCACTATATAGTTATCACAGCCAAATGAGAAGAAACAGTTCCAACGTGAGCCAGGCCAGTTTGATTCCATGCAACAGCTCTATTTCAAATATAATATATAGTATATATTATAAATTTTAAAAATAGCTAACCCCTTATCAGATGATATACAATCTACAAGAAAATAGTCTTTGTGTACCATCATACAGCTCATTTTCACAGATCCTTAAATACGATAAAGACGTTCTAAAAAAAAAAATGATTCAGTCATATAATCAGAGTATCTTAATTTTGTTCAAATGAAAACTATAAACCACATATATATTTATATCATCCATATTATATATAAGAAATCCAAGTAACTATTATCCAAAAATAACTAGCTTTTGACAAAAATTTAAGTGAAAAGGATGCACTGAAACTCAGGGATTTCCAGCCAACAAATAAGTCTCTAGATATCTGACATCAAATACCTTCTGAAATAACACACAGTTCACAGTTACAAACAAATACATCCTTGCCAAACCATGGTGCTCTATGTACTAAGTAACGCTTCCAACTTGGCCAGCACAGAGTTGTTTCAAGATCAGTCCTGTGACCGGGAGCACAGCTGAGCATCGTTTTCCAAAGCCAACAGATTATGATGCAGCAGCAGGCTGGGCTGGAAGATCCCATACATTAGACTAAGGAAGGTCTTCATAGTCCAAGTAGTACTCCTTGGGTGTACCATCTGCCCAATGACCCACTGACCATGCCTGGCATGTATGGAGGCTCCATCAGAGAGCTCACGGTTCCCCTTCCTCAAGTAGCTAGTGTGCCACTCAGTATGGGCAGGATGCATGACCCCAAAGTGTCCCTGGTGTAAGGGCCAGCTTGTTTGCTGTCCTCCAGGAGGTCATGGAAGTCATATGTCATTCAAACACTGTATCTTTGCTCTGGAAAGGATCGAGAAAGGCATGTAGCATGTAACTAGTGATAAGGCCAAAGATGCTTTAAACCAGCCTTATCTTGCATAGTGAAGCATGTCTGAAGCATGTCTTAACGGAGGGGTCTTCTATTTAATAGTAACCACGTATCTCACCTACTGTCACACATAAGAATTCACACCAGACCTTCGCTCTCCAGCTGATTCACAATCAAGTCATCTCTTAAGCCATCCTTACAGCGAAAGCAACTGCAAAGATAAAATCTAAGTTTACATGTATCTGTGTAGGAAGCCGGGGAACAAAAAATTAGAAAATAGGATGTTCCATTAAAATGATTTGGTAATTACTACTTAGTTTCTTTCCAGTGGGATGAATTCCCTAATGAGGGGTATTATAAGTAATTAGACAAAGCTGTTCACTTTTCAAAATTAATCATCAATCCTATGAATTATGTCTGTATTATACATTCTATTAATGTAGCACACATAATATGGGCCTTCACACATCAAGAGAGAAGCATTATCACTGCACATTAGTGACTTGATAATCTGGCTGAAAGGAAACCAAATAGCAGTAATTACAAGGCTACTTTTAGTAGGATCACCACTTGTCACTTCCTTTACGATAAGAACAGTAAAAGCAAGCTAACTTTTTGCTTTGATCACCTTTAGAACTTTTTGCTTTCACCCTGCCAGCTGAATGGCAGGTATGAGAACATGACCCAGGCAGGAGTCCTGCAGCCATGGGGAGGTCCGCACCACAGGCTGGGCAAGGGTTTTGTGCAGCCTGACCCTGAGGCACAAGTGAACAGATCACCTGGAGGAGAACCAGGAAAGCCAGAACCAGGAAACTCCGCAAGCTCTGACCCTCCGTGTGCTCCGGACAGACAGTCGGGGCAAACAATGGCATTCTGGGCTCTTTCTGGAACCATGAACTGATTCTGGGTATGTTGGCTTTGCCCAGGCTGGATGCCCTACAAACAGGGCCCAGGCTCCCTGAGCTGCTAAAAGACCAGACCCAAAAAGCAAATTGGAGAGTTCAAGAGAGGAAACCCCTAAATTGCAGTCATGAACTGAACTTCTAACCCTTGAGCACAGCAGGGCTATGTGAGCAAAGATGAAATCTAAGTGACTTAAGTATGATGCAGACAGAAGGGGCTTAACGACTATTTCGATGGTAAAACAACATGTATGAAACATCGAGATGAATAGGTGAACACAGCACGCAGTTGTTTATCAAATGTTCGGCCTGCCCCACTGGGTCCCCTGAAGATAAGTCACAGGTTTATAGGATACAATTACATTGCATCAATGGAGGTAGGTAGCTGTTGAGATAGAGGACACCGAAACAAAATTTCCACTAAATCATTATGTCCTTATAGGAACCCTAATTTAGTGAAAGTGCTTGAAATCTAACTTAAAACCAAAATCACACATTTGGGCCCAATTGGTGTTTCCTTTCTATATTACAAATAATGGATAGTCTAAATGACCTTGGAATTGGAAGTAGGGAGGAAAAGGGGAAAAAAAGCAAATGACAAAAAGGGTGGACATAGAATACTACGATTTGCAGGTTTCTTTCCACAATTTTGATTTTAAATTGGTGTTCTGAGAAACAGAAGTGATTTACTTTTATGATGTGGAAACAAATTCACTAAAATGAATAATTTACTAATTATAGATTTACCAATCAGGCAGTAAAACAAAATAGGACCTTTCATCCAAACAAATACCTAAGAATTCTCCACACAGATGAGATCTATTGCTAGATTATTTTTCTGAAAAGTGACATGGAATTCTTAGGCCTCCTGGGCTCTGGTTTCACAAGGATAATCCAAGCGCTACTGGCTGATTTAAAAATCCTTTCTTTTAGTATTGACATTCTGATAAGTAGGGGGCGTGATGCTGGTCATACTTTTCCCCCCTGCAGCCTAGTTGTATCTGTCATTTAGATCTCACCAAAGGCAGTGCCATTTCTTGTATAAATTTTGGTCAGCTCTTTGAAAAAGTAAGCAATGCTAAACTGGATGTATGCCTTGATATATTTTTGGCTCCACTGAGGAGCTACAAAGCTTCCGGACAGCCTCTGTCACTGGAGCTACTGTATGTCCTGTTTTTGTACAGACACTCTTGGTCTGCGGTTGTTGTCCCGTAATTATTAATACCCTCCATAGGGCCGGGGATTTAGCTCAGTTGTTTTGCCGCCTGCTAAGCAAGCGCAGGGACCCGAGTTCGATCCCTGGTACCAAAAGAAAAAAAAAAAGATCAATTATTAATATCCTCCATTTCATTCTTGAAAGTATCATGATTTGAAGAAACAATTATACAAACGGTCACTCTAAAGGAGAGAATCCAGTGTCCATAACTTCAATGCTATGGTTATTACATTGTGAAAGTCTAGACCCATAAAATTCCTGAGAAGAGGGCTTGTGTTTTTAACTGTCATTGAGCTCTGTGGCCAGTGTCACCCCAAACACTTGTGGTTTGTGTCCGGGAAGCACGCAATGGCTCCAACAATACATGTGCGACACCTGTAACTGTAACGGGAGTTTTCACTGCTCCTCTGATTATGGGTTCACTTATGGACTGAGATGTGCCTGTCTTTCATTTGACTTTATGAATATCACTGGATCCAAAAGCAATAAAAGAGAGTGGGCGCCTTGGGAGCGGGGCCTGTCCTTGATTAGAGATGCCAGCTGTCTCAGCCCTGCCTCTGGTGCCTGGAACAGCTTCTGGCCCAGGTCCAGAAGACCAGTTTGGTGCAGATGTTAGGGGCTAATAGACACGTCCTCTGCTCACAAAATGTATCACCGTGGGTCACAAGGAGGAGAGGGGTCTGTCAGCTACTCAGGCCTCACGCTTTGAGCCTCGGCTATCAACGCTGACAGCCACGTGGTATAAAGAGACTCAATTAAGTATCGTAAGACATGAAAAATGGGGAGATTAATATTGCAGTTAGCTAATCTCGAGCAAAGGCAGGTTTTATCACTAAATGGCGAATCAAAAGGCCACTGCAAGGAACTGGGTGGAGAGAAGAGTTCTGATAATGAAAATCCTAAATCAGCAAAGGATTCCAGGAGAGCATGACAATGCTGGAGCAGCATCGCATCCTCAGAGAGCACTTCTTTATCCTTAGCATGTTTTATCTTGGGAGCACATTGTTCACGTCTTTCCCCCGCTTGTGGGTTCTACACTGGGGCTGCGTGGCATGTTAACCAGAAAAACCAATTTCAAAAATATTAACTGATCTAGGCAAGTAGCTGTCAAAGTTGATTTAGTGATCACTGGCAGAGGAGGATATGTTTTTTCTTGATCTTACCTAGGCAGTAGGGACAACATTGGCCTTTTCTCAGAACAGGTCTTTCACAGGATACAGAAGGGCACGACTCAGAGTAACAGCTAATTACGCCATCCATGCATATGCAGCTAGTACAGACGTCAGGCTTCCAGGACTCAGCTGCCAGGAATATATCCCCTTCATCATTTCTGCAGTAACTAGGCAGGCTCTCGTTATGGGATGAGGAAGGTTGAAGAGGTTCATCTGGAAAAGTGAACGTACAGGTCAGCAAAGGAGACAATGCAGGCTGTCGCTATGCAACACAGACTCACACAGACTTATCCAAAGCACACCTCATTCCTGTGGCTCTGGGTGCCCCCTTAAAAAAAAAAAATTTAGTCACAAATCAGGAAGTCCAATTCAGGCACGTCTTGAATATTAAAACAAAATAACAAAGATTAAAATAGGTGTATTACAGAGATTGCTGCTTATTCCACCATTAGTCTATGCTTCTTCCTCAGCTTAACAGTCTTAATTTTCTGCAGATGGTCCAGAACTTGGTTCAAAATTGGTGTTAAGTTGATCAGGACAGTCCTGTCTCCCTTGCAACTATGCCACAAGTCGCCCAGTGGTAGCTCATGGCTAATGAGAGGATTTCTGGGAAAGCTCTCAGTTTCCTCAAAGGCTGGATGTGTTTTTACCACCACCCTTCCACTCTCTTCCTGCCTTGGGTATGTGTGTGCTGACTGTAGCTTCAATACCTTCACCATATCTGTAAGAGAAAGGCCTCAGTGTCGAGCCACTGAATCAGTGCTGATGCACATCTGCCTCCAGCATTCTTGTAAGGTGAGTAAAATGAACCCCTATTTGTTTAAAAATTTGTAGCGGGTTTTTTTCTTACTTGTAGCCACATGTCCTCCTAACCAACCGATACCTGAACAGACTGTCATCGTATCAGACTTTCAAAACACACCCATCTGTAACATCCCAATGTTCAGGCATTCACATTAGTGGCTGAAAGAAATCTGAATCACACATAAGGGTGAAATCACAGAGAATGCAAGTTGTCTGTGTCTTTCCTATTAAAGATGTAGATCCCTAGATCAAGCTTTAGCATGAAATAGAATAGCATATCACCAGAAAGTGTGTATCTCTCTTGGGGTGTTGTTATCCACTGAAATCAATGAGAAATGCAACCCCCAAGTAAAAACCCGACTGAGATACGAGAAAGGAAAATGTTAAGTTAGCGAGGGTCTCACTTTAGAAATGTCAGTTTCTCTGAAGAAAGAGAACACTTCCAACCACCTTCAAATAGTCATGACAGTTGTACCCAGCAAACCTCTGAAAGAATGACATTCTTTCAATGGCCACACCATTGAGCTACACGTTCTCCTTTGAATCAACTGCATGAACTCTGCTATTTTCAGCCATGAAGCAGAAATAACTGAAACAGACATGCAGTTATCACACGATGCAGAAAATCTAAATGTCATATTTTCCTTCCATCTGCCTCACAGATACACCCTACAGAGAAGTCTGATTTGAAAAGAAGTGCCTCTAGGAGGACCAAGGAGGCTGCTTCATTTGGAGTCTAGCATAACCCCATAGGCCCAAACCTCCTCTTTAAACTGGAATCAGCTCTCCTATTACCAGTCCCAACACAGTGCAAGAAGACTCATTGATTCCACTCTCCTCCAAAGCACCTTGGATCCTATTTCAATCAAGTAAGGTTCTATAGATCTCATTCACATCCAGCAGATTAGGGCAGTAAAATGGGGTTACTTTCTCAGGGACTTCAAGGTCAGCTATGCCTATATGGAGAGTTTCTTAAGACTCTGGCTAGTGCTACCTTTTGTTGGGCTGGAAATAAGGACAACTCATGCTCTTCCACACTGGGCCTGCAAATCACCAGGATTCTATGAGTTACACTGGCTTACCACTTGCAAGTAATGATCAACTTTGGGTCTAGAAATTTAGGAGAGGAGGCAGGGACAGCAATGGAGACGCAATGGAATGACAGTGGAAACGAACACTCTGGAAACTATGCAAAGTCCACAAAGATCATTGGGTGGGTGGCTCATTTTAAAGTATAAATTATCCTAGGTATGCTCTTACCATTTTAAGAGCAACCTCTGGAATACTGACATACAGCACAAAACAGTAAGGGTTTAAGATGAGGGTTATCACTGAAGTATCCTCAAGTTATATGGAAAGAGAAAACAGACATCCAGGCCTAAGTTTATCAGTGAGAAGTCACAGAGCACACAACGCTGTGCTCCACACCAGCTGTGCTCTGTGCTCACTGTGCTCGGTGGATCTGCAGGAAGAAGGCAGGAATGTCACACCTTGCCCAGCAGACAGGAACCTTGGGGCTCTTCGCACACACATCTGCCCGAGGTGCACTACCACAGAGACCACTCCTGGCATTCTCAGGAGGCCCATCTCCAGGAGCACCCCTCTCCTCCTGGCTGAACCCGAGACCAGTTGGGCGTCCTCCAAGGAATCTAGGGCTAGCGGTCCTGGAGGTGGACCCTTCCTTCTGCCTCTTCTATGGCCATTCCTGCATTCTATTAGTGCTCGCCCCAGTGGCTCCAGGCGCTTCTGACTCCAGCCAACGCTTCCTGGGCTACAGCACCCTGAAGCCCGCCTCTGGCACTCCTCTGCCTCCCTTATCATTATTTACTTGAAGTGGACCACCGGGTTGTTGGTTCCCCTCTTGGGACTACCGCTCCACAGGACAGGAGTTGTTTCTGTTTGAATTATTCTCATGATCCTTGTGGTTCAATTCAGGAATTCCATGAATGTCTGCTAGGTGAATAACTTGGCATAGACAAGCTCACTGTCACCAGTGAACAGGACACTCAAATGGTTTCTACCAGGAAGATGGGGCAGTCACAACTCTTCGCTAATGGAAAGCATGAGTAAAAATGATAAGGACACAAAACACAGTGCGAATACATCACAAAACTTAAAGACTCAATACATACGAACTATTCCTTACATTAGAAAAGATGCTGCACTAATTAAGCTTGTCAGATTGATGACACCAAAGATTTTGTACTAAGATGCTAACATCCCGGCCACAATGCGCGATGACAACAGTTAATGACACGGCTATCATTCAAAGATCAGCACGAGCCTGGGAAGGATTATGACACTGAATATGCTGAATATAATGACAGATTCGGGACAGCCACTGTGAAACAATACTAATAAAGTACAAGGGTTTAAGGTTTACTGAGCAGTAGCACTTTAAGGATGTATGTTCAGAAGAGAAGAAGTTATTCATTTAAATTAAAAAGATGGGAAGATTAAGCAACATCAAAATAAAACCAGATGTTCTGCCCACTTGTTAATTTTTTATATCAAATTAAATGTTTTATAAAAGTCATATATTCTAGTGTTAACTAGAATTAGTATCTTAATTATAAAACCAGCAACATATTTAAAATCGTGCCAAATTTTTATTATGACATATTTACTTTATGATCATAAATGTACCAGCTAAGGTCTGAGAAATGATAACAAACATAATAATAGTCCTTACACATACACAGTGTTAGTCACTTAATACTTTTGAGCCTTAACATATTCATTGTAACAGCTTTGAGGGGTAAACATCAGGCATATTTCAAAGTACCTTATATTTCAAATAATTTTATTTATATTATCAATAACTATTCCTCACATTTGTTACAGATAAAGATGAGTTTTTTACCTTAGCAAAATCATTTCTGGAATAATTCCACATTCAGGAATTATCTCTATTAAGGGATATTCCTGGAGTCTGAGATGCAGGGTTAAGGAAAAAAGTGTCAGAAAGAAACAATCTCCTTTCTCTTTCAAAGTCACAAAAGTCACAGCAGCGCCAGGGTACACTGCATAACTATGTGGTGACAGCAGGGGATGCATCCAGGAAGCAGGCTGTCAGAAGCGCCTGCCCGGGCCCCTGAGTGCTGCGCTCCCCAGGTTCAGCTTGACCTGAGTCCTGCGGAGCGACAGTGCCCAGGCTGCCCCTTCCCCGCCAAGCGTGCCAGGCACGGCGGTGGTTACCTGTGCACTGTGGGCAGCAGGAATCCTGGGTGCGCGCAGGGTTCTGGCAGAGCAACGGGGGGCACACCTCTGTCTCACACAGCACCCGGCCGCTGTGGCAGGTGCACTGAGTGCAGGAGTCGATGTTCCATGTTTCTCCTTCCACGAAGTACTCTCCTCCCGGCGCGTGGCAAATGGAAGGAGTGCTGAGCTCTGGCTTCTGTACCACAAAGTCATCTGGGGAATGGCACAAAATCAAAACAAAAAATTATTCACCTGTAGGTTTTCTGGCTCTTGAAGAACCTGGTGGTATTTGCTTTAAGGGAGAGAAAGATGAACTGTCTGAGGAACCATTCTTAAGGAGAGACTAGCAAGGAAGAGAAAAATATTCCATGCACAGAAACAGAAGACAACGGCCAAAGAGCTAATCTCAGGAAGTGAGGTTCGAGTGGCTCAAATCTATCAGTATCCATAAGAGGATTCAATACAAGAATTAAATTACTGGGAGTGGACTCTCGAGCATCCCAGGGAATGCGCAGGAGTTGTTTAGAACAAAGATCTCTCACTTACTGAATGCTTGCTGTGCTCCAATTATTTCCAGGCTAAGCACTTTACATTTATTCATTTCTTTTCTTTACCATCGACCTTGTGAGGTAGGCACTATTATTCTGTTCTACACTGGAGCAAACGGCGAGCTCAGAGTATTAAGTGTAGCCAAAGCCCCGGAGCCCAAGTCTTTGGTTCTCTGGATGATGGATACGGCTCCAGATTAAACAGAACTCCCAAATGATGTATGCCCTATCCACTTCATTATCTCTGGGAGCTCAGTCCTTGCATTCGTGGACACACGGCTGCTGTCAACAGGCCACACCTAGACCTTGGCCGGCTGCCAGCACACTGAGCAGGAATGCTCCCACAGAATCACCAGTCTGGAAACCCTCACCTGAGACTAAACATTTGTTTGGTGATATCATCATCCACAGAGGTAAATGCTGAGAGGCTGATGATAACTATGATTTCTTTCCCCAGAGGAGAGGAGGTTTCGGTTCCTTGGTGAGATGATAATGACAGGGAGGGAATTTAATGTTGAAATGTCTGGAGAGGTACTAGGATTTGCCCTGAAGTTGTGCTGGGAAAATGAGAAGTATGAAGACATTAACCATATTCGTGTAGGCCAAATATAACAAGCACTTCAAGGAGGTGCTGACAGCGTTGAATCCTGCTGAGAAATAGGGTGGAGACATCATGGCTAGCTCAGTCCTGGAGCTCCATGGAGAGGAGCCCCAGAGAATTACCCCGTCTGTGTGGATGATCAGGGCTGAAATCGCCTGGGAGTGCATCAGTGCTGTTACTTTCAAAGCAGTGGTCAGCAAAAGAGTCACCCACACTCAAGAGAAGGCGGTGTGGGCCGACTTCAGCGAAGGAGCTAAGTTTCCATATAGCTTTGATCTCAAGGGAATTAAGAAAGACTGGGACTTTGACCAAGTGGACATGTCACAAAAACCAACATTAAGGCTTACATTCACAAGCAACTGTACCAATCTTTACAGTGAATGCACGGACTACAGGAAGGTAATTACAAAGAAAACTAACTTGGGGAAAGGGGATAAAAATGTATTTCCTGTATTTTGCAAAGAAAGAAAAAGTATGCTTCAAAGAGCATCAATATATTAATATTGGTAAAACGATCCATAACTGCATTCAAAATAGGCCTCAAGAGAACTGATAAAATTGCCACATGTTAAATGCTGACATGAAGGGGAGAGGTCAGGAGAAAGAGCATGTGCCTGGAGGTGGCCTATCTTCCTAATTCCTGTGCCATCCTATGTTTCTCAGCCAAAACACAAGAGAGGGGCTGGAGAGATGGACAGGAGAGAAAAGGGTTGTGGGTGAGAAAGAGAAAACTAAGACGCAGTATCGTCTGGTGACTACTGTAACAGAAGAGTTCAGGAGCTGCTCACTCATCCCAGAACTGCCCCCAAACAACAGCAGCAGCAGGACAGCAACAACAACAGCTGGCCTCTGAATGGAAGAGGGGCAAAAATACTCCTTAACGTTGGAATCCACGAGTTCAATACCTCTAGACTAGTCCTGGCCTATGACCTGTGAGGAACCGCGTTGCACAACAGGGGGTGAACGGTGGGCAAGCAAGCGAAGCTTCCTCTGTATTTACAGCTGCTCCTGTCTGATCCGTAGCAGCGTTAGATTCTTACAGGAGCTTGAAACCTACCACAAACTGTGCAAGTGAGGGACCTAGGTCCTCAGGAGAATCTAAGGCCTGATGATCTGAGGTGCAGCTGGAAAGATTGTCTTCCATGAAACTGGTCCCCGATACCAAAAAAGGTTGAGGACCGCTGCACCAGTCTCTGATAGTACGAATCCACATGTGAAAATCTACTACAGTGAAGATTTTGGAAAAAACAGACCTCTACACAGACATCTACAGAACTGTGCTTGTTACATGTATACTAGACAGTCACACACTCACAATAATTTGTTAATAACTGTGTGTTTTTATAAAATTTTCCTTATTTCTGGTTCCACGGACTTTTACTTTTGGGTCACTCGTCTGTTTTTAGTCATGCCTTTGCATTTCTACCATTCTGACTCTTGGACGTTCTCACTGAGGAGGACATGTGTTAACAGAGAGCCAGGTGCACGTCCATGCTCTCTACACTCACACTCGTGATTAAAGAATGGGTCTTATGGGGGAAAATGACTTTTCCTTCCCCCAAAACAGTTCTAAATCATTAAACTGCTGCTTTGCCTTCCAATGTGGTGGACATGGTGGTTTTGGACGTTTAACTAGCAAAATACATGAAAAAGAGTTTTGATTTAGAGCACACACAAAGGAACCATGAGGAAAGAGAATAAACTTTCCACTGTTATCTCCCTCGGCTTCCCTACAGGGTGTGGGAATTCCATCAGCCTGCATGTATGGTTACTGTGGTGTGCAGAATCTAAGAGCTGAGAGGGACTTCACTTGTCCTTTTCCCCTGTCCCCTTCCACAGCAGAGAATGCAGGTGGAGCCTGGCCAGCACAAGCCACTTTCCTTCCCAGGCTAGTCCTGTCTTACTGCAAAGGACCAGGCCTCAGACTCCTGGCTACACCTGCTGCAGAGGGACTGACCAGAAGAAAGGTAAGCATGACTCCAAAACACAACAGTATATTTAAACTTTAAGAGAAATCTGACACAGGAGCCGGGGATTTAGCATAGTTGGCGTCACGCTTGCCTTGCAAGCGTAAGGTCCTGAGTTTGATTCCTGGTACTGAGAAAAAAAAAGAAAAAGAAATCTGATGTGATATTTGAGAGACTCTGCTGCTCCCTGGCCTTCCAGCTGACTTTTTTACTTTGGGTAAGAGTTAATTTTTCTGTCTTTTTTCCAAAGGAAAGACAGTCTAAATGTATTTTCTCCCTAACTCAAAATAACCTGCACATAGATATAAAACTGTGCAGAGCTTTTTAACTAAAAGGCACTAGTGCTACTGACAATCACAATTCAAACCCCCATGAATTACAGATCTGTTCCATTCTTCTTTTTTTTGGTACCGGGGATCAAACTCGGGTCCTTGAGTTTGCATAGCAGGCGGTGAAACCACTGAGCTAAATCCTGGCTCCCATTCTTCTAATAACTTACCTTGATTACCATTATGATGTGACATGTCTTGAGGGTGAGGTCTTGGTCACTTTACAGTTTTTCATTTGGCAAGAGTGCCACAGGTGCATTAATTTATTTGTTTTTTGTTTTTGTTTTTGGTACCGGGGATCGAACTCAGGTCCTTGCGCTTGCACAGCAGGTGGCGAAACCACTGAGCTAAATCTCCGGCCACATGTGCATTAATTTAAGAAAAAGCAATCACCACAGACTTCAATACTTCTCTCCCTCTCCAATATTACTAGAAAAGCTTTTGTGAAATAAAACCAGAACCAATTGCCTCAAATTAACTAAGGCATTCAGCCTTAATACACCATTAGTGAAACGCAGAGGTGGATTTAAGCACAGATACCCAGAAAACTTTACAAAAAACCAGTTCAAAGATCAATATAACCGAGTAAACCATTCAAAACTAAGGAGCACAGTCCCTAGAGCTTTAGCGTTTTCTCTGGTGTCTGGCTAACCTTTATCGTTCCAGGGTGATTCTGTGGCTGCTGTTAGGAACAGGAAGACCTCCCAGGTGCTACCCTGCATCTCTCACAGGGGCACAGGGCTAGGAGGCCCCAAAGGCGAACACTGTTGGCATTTGCAGCACACAAGAGGGCAGCCAGCTCTTTACCTGCACATGACGGGCAGCACTGTCCAGGACGGATGGTGGGGTTGCCACAGGCAGGCACCGTGCAGGTGATCAGGGCACACATTTCCCGTCCACTGTGACAGTAGCATTCCCGGCACCCATCATGCCAGCTCTCCTCAGTTTTATGATGATGGCCATCCACGGACAGACATGTGCCTGACAGGACAGGTGGCCCGGCTGAAGCAGGGACCTCTGGACAGACAAAGGCAGCCTGGTAAAGAAGCAGCTACAGCACAGGAGAAATGGCCTGTAGTGTCCTCACATGGAATGGAACCCAGCCACCGAGCGCTATGTCTACAGAGAATGGTCAGTGACACGGGAAATGCTCAGGAAAGGAATTTAAGTCAGCAGACTCTCAGCTTTGATGAAAAAAAAAAGATTGCAAAATCGTTTCGCATCTACTGATAGGATTATTGCTGATTTTTACTCCTTTCACTTTATTTTGTCATATTTTCCACAATAAACAAGCACTGGTTTTATAATGGATGTCACATACTCATGTATGTTTGCTTGATATGGAGAATCATCGCTTCACAAGCTTTACCCCATGGAGAAATCCCAGGACCCTCTCAACTGATAAAGATTTTTATCCCACAGAACAGCCGAGCCAGTTGACTAGATTTTTGTTAACTGCAACCCCTTCAAACACCACTAAGGTGGCAACTGTTCAACCCAGGAGAAAACACTGAGCAAACTTCGGGGATCTTCTATTGCTTAATCTATGTCTCACGGTGATAACTACAGCAAACCAGAAAGGTATGAGTGGGGTTGGGGCTGAGATAAGGGCAGAAAATGCAGTCTGGGTACAAAGTGAATGGCTTCAGGAATGCCCCTGCAGCAAGAGTCTCAGGCAGAGGGGATGCCTAGGGTTAGTTCTGGGATGGCATGTGCTTCCTGGAAATCCTACAGCTACCCTCGGGGGCAATGAAATGAGACTCTTTGCTATATCAGTTGTATCAATAACACTCCTGAACAGAAGTAGACCTTGTAGAGGCTGAGATAAACTTTAGCTTTAGGCTAACGTTCCAGAGACAAGTAGAATTGCAGAGCTAAGAAGTCATTACTTCGGCAAAAGTGCTTATCCATCATATGCTTACTTGAAATTCTGTTCTGAGCTTTTATTCCATTAAGATGAAAGGAAAGGGTAGTCCTATGGGAGGGTCCTACAGAGAGTGACATCGTGCCAGAGTAGGTAGCAATCACTTAAACCATTTCATTTACAAAACTTCCTTCTATTCTTTGTTTCCATCATACTTACCTCTGCATCTGCAGATAAGACAGCCGTGACTGTCTTGCTGGAAGCCCAAGGGGCAGATTTTACTGCATGGGAGCTCTGGACACTTCTTACAGCGACAGATGTCACAGCCGTGCTTATTCTTCCTGGGTGATTAAAATTTGGCCAGAGGTCAGAAAATCAGAAAGTCTCAAATGATGCCCAAGCTTTCAGACCAAGGGTCAAAGAAGGGATATTGCCACTTAGGCAGAATGACTTGACTTCTGCTATCAGAACTACTGGGGGTGGTGTGTAATTAGTTCCGTGCAGCTATGGCCACTGCCCATCCAAGACATGACCATTGATTTAATTAGGAAAATCGGTGTCACCAAGGAAAAGATGAATGTCCAACTCCAGCTGAAGATACTGGAGATTAGCATTAGGGACAAAGGTCCTTCTTTTGTTTGAACTACCAGGGTTCCTCACAAGATACATTCTCTGAGAAATTCCAGACTCTAGTAAAAAATTTAATGAGACATCTACTGAAGCTTATAGAAGATATAACTTAAGGACTCATAGACCTCGGAAGGCTTCATAAATGTTCACAAAGAATAAAAACCTTCAACAGTCAGTATTTACTAGTTATTTCATTAGGTCTGATTAGAAAAGAATATGGATTTTTAAACCCTCCAGCCATGAGATATGAACTAACTGTGTTGGAGATAAAAGAAAATGTTGGAGGAACGTTCTTTCCAAATTCTGTGTTGATCAGGAAGATGATGTAAAATGAATTAAATAAGTAAAGGTTCAGAAAAACCATATCCTTTTTATTTCCCTAAAAAAGAGACTGACCCAAAAGAAGCTCACCCACCCGCCCACCCACATCTCCCTCACGCTCACAGCTGCAGGGCTGAGGACTCTCAGGCCACCATCTCCTCAACACAGTTGGCCCTGACTGGTCTCCTCTGAGGAGGAAGAATTGCTCTATGTGTGCCTTCGTGTTTCATCCCAAGTAACACTAAGCGGCCAGCTGTGATAGCCAACTGAAAGAAAATACCTGTTCTTTCTCATTTAGGACCAATGAAGGGGTTGTAAAAGATGACAGACCTGTGAGAAACCTTTAATATGTGACAACTGTCTAAGTGACAAACATTTTGCTAAGGAAGTACTGAACATGAAGACCTCATTTCAGCATAATGAAAACAGTAAATGAATTATTCATACTCATGTCATATACTGTATCATTTTCAAGATCTACCAAGGCTTTGTTTGCTCTTCTTGTTTGTCCATCCATCCATGCATCCATCCATTCCTATCATAAGCATATAAAGTTCACTCAGTAGATAAGCCAAGCGGCACCAATGGCTGCCTAACACTCCCATAAGGAATCTGGTCAAGATGTCTTTTTCAGAGGCTGTCCTTAAAAACAGTTTCTAGCCAGTTCAACACTCAAGAGTCCACAATAGTCAAATGGGTTCTCCTTGAATGTACTTACCACCAGGAATACAAAGTGAAATATATCATCTTCCAAGAGATTTCTCTCCAAGATGTGGGCTGGATTTCAATGTGGCCTTGATTCTAAACTGTCATAATACTGTAGCAAGTGGCTGCAGCTACTACCATCAGGGTAATGATCCTTTACATTACAAAAAGTGATGGGCTAATTATACTTTTATTGGTACCACATTCATATTTTAGAACTAAGAACAACGAAGATTTATGTTTTAAGTTTTAAGAGTATTCCCATCTTAATTATCCAATTAAAATGAGAATTAAAATCTACCCTCCCAAACCTAGAATTTTCAAAAAAATAAGATGACTGAAAGATGGGCAAAAGATGATGATGGATTAAATCCCTTGTAATTTGACATTAAATACATAAAATCAGAAAGGCAGAAAGATTGAGATGAAAGACAGTAAAGGAAAAAATGATAGAATAAGGTTTTCAAAGGTTATTTTTCTTTTTTCGGTACTGGGGATAGAATCTAAGGTGATTTTTTAAGGGATCGACTTGATATAAAGGTAGAAGTAAATGTTAATACAGAGCAAAGAAATAAATATGCTTTATTTTCCCCCATGAAATTATCTACTTGGACTTGAAAAATGTTATCAAATGTGGACCATGTTCAAAGTTAGAGGTCACAGTATAGAGGGTGGGATGTTCGATATTTACAAGAGTGACCTTCAGCTGATCTTAAAGTTAGGTCAATTAAATTAGAACTAGTGCCTGCAACAGCTATAAAAAGTTGCAGGACTAACAGCAGTGGGACCTCATGATAAGTCCATTTCCATCCCCGCAGGAGTGTCCACAGGACCTCGCTATGGGGAAGCCTCACACAACAGGACCAGAGTGTATTTGGCTCATCTCCATAAAAGAGAACAAATAAAACTTGATTCTTATCTTTGGAGACACAATCCCTTCCTTGTGAATTACCTAACAAAACCAATACAGATGTTCTGGACTTAGAACACCGCTGATTCAGTCACTAACACACGGAACACTAACAAAATGGGTGAGAACACTTCAATAAGCCATACTTGGTAGGTTTTGTAAATTAGGGAATACGTACAGGTATCCTAGCGGACAGTACTTGTCGCAGACGATGGGCCTGCACTTCTTGGGCCGCGGGCGACACTGACAGATCTCACAGTTGTGGGCATCAGTTAGGAAACCCGAGGGACAGTCCAGGGTGCAGCCTTGTTTAAGGCTCAAGCACAGCTCCTCCCCTGTGAAGGCACACGGATGGCTCATTTCTTTTGAAGAGGAACAGACCAGAACACATTGCTGCTTCAAAATCTCCCCTGAGCCCTCCGATCTTTCACAGATTCAAATTTCTCAGCTGGACAATGGCATCAGTCATAATTAAAAAGTAAAGGTTGAGTTATTTCATGGTTTTGTAGTAACACCCAAATAAAGCCTTAGTTTGAAATGCATTTCTGAAGCCCAATCCAACCTGGTAGGCTTCTAGTGAAGAGTAGACTGCTAACTATTGATAATTAATAACCAACTGTGTATTTTTCATATATTTTTAAATAGTCACTTGAAACCACTGATGACATTTATGTTAAAATGTGAGCATTAGAAACTTAACACTTTGAATTTCATTATGTATTTTATTTCATGCCATTACAGATGAAGCTGTGCTTTATGGGTATTAAATGTATCATGTGATGCTGCACATTGTATGTAGCAGAATGGATTTCTTACCTTTTCTTTTTTTAAAAAAGTAATCTCTTACAACATGATAGAAAATGAAATACTCAGTGCTCCATTTAGCTGTCATTTTCCCTTCAAGGTTGACAAATAATTCAAGCATTTGGATACTTATTGACTAAAAAAGTATGTGTTGAAATATTCATATTAATGTCTAACTAACTAACCATTTGAAAGTTTAAACTGTCCCGTTAGCAGAATCTGGAGTGATTTCTAACCATCCTCTGTTACTCAGTTATTTTACATTATTTTAAAAGGGTGGGGGGGAAGGATAGAAACAATGGTGACTGTCAAAAGAAACTACTGAATATATTAGTTTAAGAGAAGCCTTCTAACATGATTTTAAAAGGGGATACAGAGCTTAACAGAAAATATAGGGAATAAAAATGTTAAGGTACTGAAAGTGTGCGTGATGATATAAATTAAGCAAATTGAGACGTGTGTGAATCAAATGAGGATTTGGAAAGAGCATCAAAGGTAAAGCAGGTGATGGCAAATGTGGCAGTGTGGAATGCTGTTCCACGTGGACTAGTACAATGGGAAGCAGAGACTATTATTGTAGGAATGATAAATGCATTTTTATTTTATTTGGACACCTCTTAAGCATAAATACTGCAATAATGCATAAGTCACTTGGAAAACCAGAACACATTTGTCTCCTCCCCAGACAGAGCTTGTACTTTAAAATTAAACCTTAACTACAATTAATAGGTGAAATGGGTCTATGTTTTACATAAATATTTTAAGACAGCATCTTTTGTGAATCTTAGCTGGCAATATTTGCATATATAATTTGCTATCTTTTAAACAGGAAAATGTGATTTATGGCATAATATTCTACTTTGTCATTTTCATAAATCTTTCATTACACATAACATTTAGTATAACCTCATGGGCCTGTACCATGCTATGAAGCAAGTGAATACTAATCTGCATCCTTAAGACAGAAATTCTAAATGGCTCATTTAAAAATTTGTAATTATGACTTGGAAGGAAGGCCATTATTTTTCATCTTTCATTATTAAGAGAATGATGAAAGAGGGGAAAGGCTTTCATAGCTACATTTCTTTCTCTGACGTAGATCTAAACTCTTTTTTCTATTATGAGAATTTTTAAGTCATGATACCAAGTAGATTTGTTAGGAAACAGACGAATTAAAAGCATGCCTAGAACTTCCCAGAGTCAGCATTCTTGGGAATTAAATTCCCTGAACCTTTAGATTCTGAGCACATTTGTGCCTTTGTTTTTCTGGTCCTGTAAAAGAGGGCTTTTCCACAGACCTTGTTCTAGAATGCTCTTCACTTACCCTTAAGAAAAGATGCTGTATGACCATCTGAGTTTAAACTGTTTGATAAGAACTCAGTTTGTGTTTAACCTGTCTCCGTGCTTCATTCTGGAAGTGTTCCCCATGGCTTTGCTGCCAGCCTCTGGTGCTATGGAGAGGTGGTGGAACCTTTGGGAGGGGCGCCCTTGTAGACACGTCCCTGGGGGATGCCTTGGAAGGGTATGTTGGAATCCTGGCCTCTTCTTTCCTTTTGCTTCCTGGCTTGGCTGCCACAAGGTGAGCAGCTCCTCCTACCATGCATTTACACCATAATGCACAGCCTCGCTATGGGCCGAAAGCAACAGGGCCACGCAACTCTGGAAACCTCTAAACTATAAACTGAAATAAACCTTTCCTCTATATAAGTTCATTATCTGAACATTTTTGTTAGAGTTATGGAAAGCTGACTATCCTATCTGCTCTGCGATGCCAGAGAATTCTACAAGGCTGTCATGTCTAAACAAAGATACATGTTATTAATTGGAAAGCATACTAGCCACACCACCTCAAGCAAAATGTCCTGGCACCTTCCTGATTTGGGACCATTCACCCACCTGCAGGGTCTAGTCTGGACTATCTCAATTCTGCTCACCAACACAAGGGAGTTCTTGGGCAGGACCCTATTTTCTCTGGGTCGACAGGTCAGGGACTATGCTGGTGTTTAGCACGGAGGGGGTGTTCAGTAACTATTTGTTGAATGAATGCGTCAACTAATGTTCTTGCAACTTGCCCCTCTACTGTCACATCAGGACTGTCATATTAACAGAGAAAAAGATCGACTCTGATAGTACTGAATATTTTTCAAAATACTAGCACTTGCTTAACATCTCAAAGCACCATCTTCTAGTTCAGAAACAGGAAACATTAAGGACTACAAAGTAGTCTTAGATTTACGTGTATGAATTATGACTTTTTTTTAAAGTAATGTAGCCTCAAAGTAAAAATTCAAAGAGCAGAATAGGCAGATTAGAAATCCTGTGGTCTTAGTGGGGGTGGGGTTATACGTTTGTTTGGAAAGCTTTAGTACATCACTCAAAGCAATTGCAGGAAAAAAGCGGGCTTTATGTTCCTATTTTTTCAGCGTTATGACTTTACTGTGATCTAAAAATGCTTTATAATCCATGGGGAGAAATTACCATTCAAGAGAAAGTGATAAAAAAAAAATGGCAAACTACAAGGCCTGCACATTATGGCTGGTCAATAGCTACTACATAGTAAGCTTTCTGTTCATTCTGGAAGAAAAGAAGAGTTTTTCATGCTCCTAGGGCCAAGATTTAGCACAACTATAAGGAGCATCGTTCAAAGTTTTTTTTGTTGTTGTTTTGGGAAGGAACATCATTCGTGGTTTTGTTTTTGTATTCTGGGCTGGGAATCAA
Organism: Heterocephalus glaber; assembly: GCF_000247695.1. The sequence continues at coordinate 18,176,125 of NW_004624738.1, read as the reverse complement.
ATCTAGACTCTTATAAACCTTAGACAAGCACTCTACCACAGAGCTGCATCTCCAGCCCCTCATTCATTACAGGATTATGAGTGAATACAATGTAGCTTTCATGCACATCATAGGGCAGGTGGGGGCTCCTAGAATTGTGCTGCACACGTCTTTGCTAGAGCACTTCAAACTCTTGGAGACTGGCAATTTCCACTAATCTGTTATTGATTAAGGAAGCCAATGAAGCTCTTGAGATGATTAAATTTTAAAAAATGCAACATTGCAAATGGCCTCAATCTTGACCCTGATAGCTGTTGGTCTTATTGCAGAAGCACAATGAAATGGAAACAAACAGCCCACTTCCCTGTGTTTGATGCCATAAGCTGCTTGGGATGTTGACTGAGGTACGTATTTCATGAAACATATGCAAGTTTCTTTCTCCGTGTTACCATTAATTTTACCAGTCTGCAACAGTTTGTGAATAATTCTAGACTCAAAGAATGTTAAAACTAGAAGAGAAGTTATTAGTATCCCAGCTAAATCCACCTAAAGATGTGAACAAATAGATGCCAGAAGATTGATGCCATTTAATTCACATGTTGTCACTTAACACAGAGTTTATATTGTTAGGTGAAGAATACTACGTCAGTCTGAGAGTAATAAACATTTTTGCTTGAAAAGTAATGTTATTAACAGTTTCCATCACTAAAAGGATATTAATAGCTTAAATGATTTTAATTTTCTGTGGCAAATGTACTTTCCTAAACATTTTCTACCATATTTTGCTTTATTCTAAACATACCTTTTAGAAACTGAGTCAGACATGACATAAATTCTCCATATGCCCTTGATACATTACTTTGCTTAGCAGTTTTACAAGAATGCTATTGCTACAGGTTAAAAGCAAAACTACAATATGTTCAAAGAAAAAAAAATCCTTTGTGATATACTTTCCACATAATCTAAGGACATATTTCCACAGGGTTTTTATCTTAATCCTAATGTGATTGTCCATAATATCCCTAAGATTATGGTGTAATGTCATTATGACATATTAGCTTATCATCAATATTATCAACTTATTACTAATATTGGTCAAGACATTTGTACCTTCTTTGTATCCCTATAATGCTCAACCCATTGTAGGCAATAAACAAATCAATAAAAAAGGAGAAACATTTATCTGGTATTGGCCTTTGGGAAATCTGATGCAATGAGAACTAGGCCTAATCCTAAGAAAAACCTTAGGTATAAATGTTTAGGACTGCTGGATGTTAAAAAGGTTTTGATGGGATGCAGAAAAACAATGCAAAGGAGAATTTTGGCCAAGATAAATAGTAAGCAATTGCAATGACAAAAAGAACTATGCCTCACTTTCCTATAAGGAACTTGCTTTTCCCTACAACTCTGAAGGAGAAAGAGAACACTGAAGGGTTAAAATTAAAAAGTAAAAGGAAAGCTGTTGGTCCAGGTGTTGAGAGAGTACAGGCAGAACCTGGGGCAGGTGTGGGACCAGGGAGGAGAGGAAGCTGGGGGTTTTCCACGTCGGCTAGCTTAGGCTGACTCAGAAGAGCATGTCATCATCACACGGCAGGCTATGAAGACAGTGTTGTACTAACTCATTTACTCGGTCCTCAAGATAACCCAACTGTTGGGTTCTGTCTCTGTCCTCTACAGATGAAGACACATTGGCCCTGAGAAGTAAGGCAAACTGCCTGGATCCCTTGGATATATGGCAGTCCCAGAGTCTGAGAGGAGAGCTGAGAGAAATCACAGCAATCTGACAATCTAGGACTCAGTAACTGGGTTTAATCTGACCCATGGCCCAAAGGTGTGGCCTCCAGTTGTCAAATAATCAGCATGGCTAATAGAAGTGGGGAAGGTGAGAGCAAAGTGCATATGCTTAGACTTCTGTAAGACGGAGACAAACTGACAAATTGCAACTAGCGCTTACATTTTTTAGTACAGGGTGACAGAGAGTGAGATGGCAAGACTAATCCAGGGCAAGCATCTCAGTGTGATGAGATGGATGTATGACGAGAGTGGTGAGACTTCAGAGCGGGACTGTAGACGAGACACGAATGATGTCCACAGTATCCTCGACCCTGAAGGTTCCCTGCTCCTTCACTCAGCCAATGACCAGGGAGCACTAAGGGCTGAGCACCAAGGACAGACCTGAGGAGGTCGGTGACTTCCTTACTCTGGTGTGAGCAAAAGCCTGAGTTTTCATACGGCACCGATGTTTCCTCTCAGAAGATTCAGTTTTGTAAAAGTTACAGTACTTGGCTTAACATGGTAATTATTTTATTAGTGTTTTAGCTACTGGAGATTTTCTTTTTAGAGCAGATCTTGCATTTTTATTAACCTTTGTGGCCTTAATGCCTAATAAATTATCTAGAACACAGCAGGTGGTGAAAGAAAAGAGAGAAGAAAAAAAGAATAAAGACTAGATATTGCTATAACTAGGTAAAAGATGCAAATAATGAATGGTTAATAAAGATTTACATGTAAAAAATCCTTAATACAGAATGCAATGTCCTCCTGTATGTATTTCTTTCTAAATATGAATGAGCATAGAGCCATGCTGCAGGTGGTATGCAGGGATGTTCATTTTAAAAAGTCAGAAATCAACACTAACTCTAAGGCAAGGTAGAGAAGGTGTTCCTAACCATCTCAACCAGCAAAGATCAGTGACATCTTCTGACTCGCTCCAGTGACAACTGAGTGAATATTGCTTCTCTGGACTTAACAATAAAGTTCCTCATGAAGCGATAGGAATTTTATATAAGCATGATTAGGGGCCAGACTTTTATAACAGCAAAACTCAGGTGAAGGACATGAGTGACATGACTAGGCATAATGAAATCCGTACTTTTAGACTTTTAAAATGTCTAGGAAAAAATTTAGGTATAATCATGTGTTTAAGAAGCAACTTGAAGCTGAAGAGGCATCAGAAGGACTGAAACATAAACACTTCATGATGTAATTATCAATTATCTTAGTGTTAAACTGACAAGGCTGGTCATTTAAGTAAACAAGTGTGGCTGCCAAGGGAATCTTCCAGTGAACTTGGCTCTCTAAAGGGAGGTACAAAAGACAAGAGTCCAGTGCAAGAAAGCAGGCCAGCCCTCAGTGGGTGGAGGCTCACAGAAAATTTAAAGGTGGCAGCAATTACAATGCAAGCACAAAAACTGTTTCATAAACTCTTTTAGCACTAATTCCACTGTTCAGATAACATGATGCTGACATGGAACTGGGAACATAGAATTACTCAACTCCTATTCAGTATCTTCTTCATCAAAAATATCTTACAAGAGTGATGAACAATTAAGTTTAAGAGGAATATTAAGCCCAAGAAAACTGATAAATCAAAAAGTGAACATCTATACATGAAGCCCAAATCTCTGAGTCTAGGATTATTACACCCAGAGGCCCACAGAAAATCTGCTTATTATAGAACCACTATCTGTCTATGTTTGGGAGACAGCAGAAAGAACAGAAAGAGATTTTAGAAAACAGGCCAAATGTCAAGTCAAAGTAACACAGATTTCTAAAAACTACAGAAAACGAAGCTTGACATTAACAACTAAGAATTCTTCAAAACTGGTATTCTTCAGAAAGAAGTGTTATGCATATGATTCTTGACAATTAGAAAAGAAAGCACAGAACACCAAGAGGCAGCACAGGTTCAGGAAGAAAAAATCCCTTCCCTACCAGCTTCAGCTTATTTACAAAGTAAGGTTTCCAGCAAAGGAAAGCTACACATGTAATTCATTAATTCATTCTGATTTCAGGCAAGAGACCAGGCTCCGTGTCTTAGGCTTTCTTGTGGAGAGGGAGATGATACATTGTCAGCTAACTAGAACCGCTTAAGGAGTAGAGATTATCGTCAATGTCACATTACTGGGCTCTGTTCTTGATTTTATAGAGTTTAATTCAATGATTTAGCTGAAGACATATACATTGCACTTATTTACTATATGATGGAAGGCATAGAGAGTAAGATCATACTGTCAAAATTAAAAAATATCCCGACTAGTTGGAGAACGGTTTAAAACTATTAGCATAATTTCTTGCTAATGTGCCCCTAAATTTATATGATTAAAAAATGCAAATGTTCAAATACAGAACAAATGAGAACAATCTAACAGCAATGGATATAAAAAGCACCTAGTGATCCTAGCTGCTTATAAACTCAGCGTTAGCCCACAGTGTATAATTAAAAGAGTTCATGCTAACTTAGGCCACACAATTGCACTACACTGGTCAGGCCAAATTTTGGAGTATTTTGTTTCTGAGCCATATTTTATGTAAGGACAATGACACAGTGTGTGTCAGAAAATGGAAAAGACCCAGTAAATTCCAGAAACCCTGCCACCTGAGGGATGGTGAAGGATACTGAGGAAATTCATTATGGTAGAGGAATCGGGGGAACTCAAAATAGTTTTAAGCCTGTATGGCATATACTACCCACCCTGGGAGAAATGCAATGTACTCATCTAATTTCAGAGGTCATGTCTGGGAGCCCTCATAGAGGTTGGGATGGTCATGGAAGAAGAACTGGAGTCAACAACCTGAAGCTTGTTCTAAGGCTCATGACTGCCATATGTGGAAAGGGACTTCTTTGTCATCTGGTAACCCCAACAAGGGTGCTGTCGAAAGAGCTGAATGAGTGGCACTCTGAAGCCTGTTGGGACTGTATCCCCAAAGCCAAAGGAAAGCAAAGACTATGTGAATACAATGAAGCAAAGATGAAAACCAGAATGAAGGAGCGGCTCTTCCGCCCCAGATGGTTGTGTATTTGTTTGTGTTAAGTTTAACAAATTTCCCCCTTTTTTAAACACTGTCAAGTGAATGTGTGAACAGAGTGAAAAAAGATATTCAATCATATAATATATTTGACAATATCATATTAGGTCTCAGAAAAATACAGTCTTCTGTCTACTCACTGTTTTTGCACTGACAAGTTCGACAACCATTGTGATCAAGTTTGAAATCATAAATGCAGTCCTTCTCCGTCAGAGTGCAGTTTGATAACTCCCCACACGCAGGTGGATCAATTGTGATATAGGTTGGTTCTAATAATGAAAAAGGGAGAAAAAAAAATCAATGCAACACATGATTACTTCTTAATGCTATTCAATCTCTGAAATCTCATACTACAGCAGGTTACAAAAATCTAATGAATAATATTCATCGAATTCTAAACTTTTATACTTATCACTACCCCTGAAACAAATATTGGTATTCAGATTTTTGAAAATGTGAACACTCCACTTCTTTTTTGTTTTTGTTGCTGGGGGTTGAACACAGGTCCTCAGGTACACAAGGCAAGTGTTCCACCACCAAGCTGTACCCCGGCCACTCCGCTTCTTTATGTGTGAGCAATTTGGGTATATTTTGGTTGCCTCATACAATCCTTCTGATGGTCACCACTATGGAATACAGACAAGAGGTTAAAATGAACTCCATTACAATTGTTAAATGTTCTTCTGTATTTTTTCCTGATGTGTTGGGAATTATCTTTTATAATTATCAAGACACAGCTGCCAAGTGTCAATGATTTCATGCTGCATTCTGCAGTACTTCTGAGATCTGTTAGCATTTTTTCAAATTAATAAACCAGAGATGTTTTTGAGAATAGTTTAAAACACCTGGACTTCTTTTATCTTTCATGTGACACTCCCTTACCTATGATAGATGACATGATGGGTAGCAGTGACTAAGAGATTACCCTCCAGGTCCAGGACCTTGTGGGAGTGGCATGGTGAGTACAAGAACCCAGGAGAAAGAACAAGCAGGCATGCTGGGAAGAAAGGCATAGAAGAAACCAAGATCGAAGCGGCTGCTTTAACTTTCTTCCACACTGAGAGTGAAGAACTGCTCTGGGAAACAACAGTCATTACACAGCTCGACATAAAGCATACTGTGTTTTACACAATGTCTACTGTCCTGTTCATAAATGCTTTAACCTTCTGCATACTCCAGTAGGTGACTGCTATTATCATCCCCATGCTCGGGAAGCCAAATACACTGACATGCCCATGGTCACCACAGTAGCAAGTGGTGGACCTAAGATTCGAACTCAGGCAATCTGGCTCTAAATCCCATTCTTAGTTTCGGCATAGCCTTTTTAATGGTACCTGCGTGTTATGCACGGATATCGGACAGCTTTTATACTGCCAGACTGTAAGAGTGTTCCAAAGGCACCAGAGATAATGACATATTGATGTGTCTGTCATCTTTCTGACCAAAAGGTACTATAAGCTTCTTCAAAGTACGCTGTTTCTCACAATATCTTTGTGAAGCAGCCAAGGACAGAATGTTTGTACCTATGTTTTCACAGATGGAAAATAGGAGGTGCAGAGAGGGCAAGTGGCTTATCTAAGTTTACATAGCAACCAGGAGCAGGCTGGGAAGAGAACAGAACAGTGGTTCCTGGCTTCCTGTCCAGTACTCTATGCATCAGTCCACACTGTCCTCTCCAATTTCATCTCCTGTCACTGTGGAAAACAGACCAAAATTAGCAACCAAAATTTAGCTGCTGCTCCTAAGATCAAAGTTCTACATTTTTATCCATCTACATTTTTATCCACCTACTAAAAGGGGACAGGGATTCAACACTTCACAGGTAGGAGACAATGATGACTTAAGAAAGAGATGCTCTGACAGCATTCTCCCAGTAAAAATATGTACGACATGTGGGCTGTGTTTTCTCTGCTTTTATTGCAAGATATGTTTTAAAGAACATCTTCCTGAAATTTTTATATAAACTTTCCATTACTATAAAATTTCTAATTTTTCAATGACTAAAGCATTCTTTCTGACAGATTAACTGTAAACATAAAAAGTTTAAGACACTGTTTCTTTCCTACATTCTCTTAACATTTACCATAAACATTTTTGATTTTCAACCTCTTCATTTTTCTTTTTATTACTACGCTTGTTAGCCACCAAAAATAATGCTTCTCTTCCAGCCCTCAGCCACAAGACTGCCATTGTTTCTCAAAATTATTCTCTTTTCTTTTTTTGAGATAGAGACTTGCTATGTAGTTTAGGCTGGCCTTGAACTCACTATGTAGCCCAGGCTGGCCTGAACTCGAGGCGATCTTCTGTCTTAGCCTTCTGAGTGCTGGGATTACCGGGCTGTGCCACTACACCCGGCATCTCAAAATCATTCTAACCACAAGTGTTCAGACAGGAAAACTTCTAAGTAAACCAACCACAGGTTGTCCCGGTGAGAAGGAATTCTATGTTCTAGAGTTCTTAGACCGAGGATTAGGAGACTCTACATGTGCTGCTTTAGTGGACAGTTTAGTGGATAAAAAATAAGTCTGAAGCTTATTTACACAGACCAGCATCTTGTACTCTTTACTGACATTTAAGATGCAAAAAATATAGTATGGAGAAATATATACTGGGAAAGATTAAATTGACACCGAAAAGCAGTGTAATTGTGGGGCGGTATGGAATTTTACTTTCCCTAAGCTGTGGGGATTTGTTAAGAGAACACATTGTCCAATGTTACAAAGATGGTCTTCCACCTCTAAATGGTATTTTCCCTCAATAGTGATGCCTGTGCTATCCTGAGGACATGTGATTAATGAATAGGATCAGGATTATGAACTTTGGCCAAAAGATGAAGGAAAAATACAACCACAACACTGATTTGAACAGTTCCATGTTTGTTCTAAATGGTGTGCAGCCATAGCCATGCATCTAACACTTCTCTCCCCCGGATGGGAAATGTTTCCCTGTCGCATTCCATGTCATAGCTTTTATTCAGTCAAACCAATGAAAAACAAATGCATCTGCTGGAAAGGTGCTGGTCCTGAGACGTGCACGGTAAGTGTTTTGGTAAAACGAGTCTTATTACTGCATGGATGCCTTCTGGGCTTCTGACAATGTGGTCACATGCAAGAGGTGAGAAATTATTTTGTGTCCCTAAAAATTAACATTTTCCCATTCGTTTATGACCTACATTAATGAAAGAAACTGGCAAATGTACTGCAAACTCTGACACCCTCAATATTTAATATTAAAACACAGAAAACCTGAACAAATCATTTGTTTATGAAAACTGTCCATTTACGCTGGAACTATTCAATTTCCCCTTGATACATTAGGCTGAACCCATCAAATATTCATTTTGATTCAGCAACTGTAGATAGAAGTCTAATTCTTTGAAAGGCATCTTAATACTTGGTCCTTCATTTTAGCACACTTAACAAATAAATATCCTCTTTCCACTTTGATAGAAATTAGAGCAAATTTTAAAAGGCCACAGGAGTGGTGACACACATTTTTTGGGTCCCTACTGCTGTGATTCTGTCCCTTGACTAACCTGACTCACAATGGATGCATCTGTAGGCACCTCAGTGTCACCTAATATTTTTTCTGAAATCATGTCCTACATCCTATTGCTTTTCATCATTCTCCCAACATTTTACGGCTATTTCCCAACACGTAAGTCTGTATCTGTAACAGTTCAATTTCTGTGAGATCAACATTACAAGAGGAACATGAAGGAATAAATGATCTACAAAAAAAATCTGGTCTTATCCAACACATTTGAGAATTTGATTTCAGTCCAATATATTAATATGTAATCTCAGAACTAGTCATATTACATCAGGGCAGTTCTTTGAGAAAGAAGTGCTGTGAGAAGCTGAAATTCAATTCCTTGTTTTGAGTAATGACACTACAGTGAATCATATTTGATATCATCCTGAATGAAAGCATTTTACCATCAACACTGCATTTACAATCCTGAAATAATAATGACCAAAGAGATGGTTGGATTTTTTAGACATAGATTTTGATCCAAGGAAATTCTCAGTGGGAAAAGAGGTTATTTTAGAGAATCTAGAATCACAGTATCACAGTATGATTGTGCATAGAGGACATTAGGGAAATATATAAGACATGTACTCTGCTTGTCACTAAGTTTCAGTATCCTGGAATTTGTTTATCATGAATGGCTGTTCACACTTTTCTCCAGTCTATGGAACGGTGCTTTGCATATGGAAAATATCTGATGTCCACAGACCAGAAGATTCTCATTTAAATCCTACATTTCTATGCTCTTATATTACGTGGGAGTATGGCATTGGAACTGTGCAGAGAGTACATGCCTTTCTAGACACATGATGGCAATCCTCTGTCCTTGGCAAGATCAGTGAACAGTTTGGTTGAACAGAGGCCTTGCTAAAACTTCTAGAGACATCACTGTACAGCAAAGAAAACCGCCCCCTTTAAACTGGTTGGGTAAGGAGATGTATTAGCAGACCTTTTTCAAAGGAGAGAAATGGTTTAGGCTGTCCTTGTTTGGGAGAATGAGGAAATGCTTGCATAATAAGGTGGGGCTTGGCCAAGGGAAAATTCAATCAAGTAGGCTTACAGGATCACCCTGAAATTCCATCTCATCTTGTATTGAATCAGCTGAGGAATTGAAGAAATACCTTAATGTCCTCCAAAGGAAGAAGGCTTGAAACAGCAGGAACTCATTGTCTTTGGCTACAACTATTTCTAAAGGGAACCCTGGAACAGCTTCTTTGTGGAGAAGAATTCTAGAAATAGTTTCTGAGCCTAGAAGCAATAAAGAACAAAAATGGGTGTTTGTTACATCTACATCCAGTTTGCTGTTTCCTACTCTGCATCTGAATGGGAATCACTAAGGTCTTCAACCTGTTGTTTGGTTGAATGAATTTTAGAGTCTTTAAGCACCATATACTACCAAGAAGAGCTATTTTTACAACAATTGTTGGGATTGTGTTAGAAATATGGATATTCAGCCACCAATGTTCATCCCAAATCGTAGAGGACAAAAGTCTGGAAGGAAACCTCTTGTAATATGCAATAACATAAACTAAACATATTGGTCTTTTATATATATATTTAAAATTTAGATTTTTTTCATATCCTAGGGAGCCCAATGAACTCCTTAGCCATACAAATATTTTTAGGAAAATGTTGGTATTTTTCAAGAATTAGCCTCAGACACTAAGTTTCTGAAAAATAATGTCGGTATTTTAGAATGACGTTTAAATATTTCCTAGAGCAATTTTCTCTACTCAATTGGGAAATTAAGATACTGTGATCATTAAGAATTTGATCAAGAATACAAAGTTAAAATGAAAATCATACTTCTAACTTTCAGGCCACAGCAACAGATCATAAAATAACATATATTTGATTACGCAGGTATTACAAATGTGTCAAGTAAATCTCAGCTCTCTGCTTTCTTGCTTTTTGCTATTTTATGGAGAATTCTCCCAAAGGCAGCAGGAAAAGAAGGTAAATTCAAATTCAACTTTTAAAGATGCTACTTTAAAGTTCCATAACAATCTTACTATCACATCATAGAATTAAATGACTTTGGAAGAACAACAGAACAAAAAAGAATATATTCTGACTGAGCTATATTAAAATATAAAATAATTATGTTAATTTGCCTCTGAAACAATCGATACAATCATTGGTATTTATGTTTCTTTCAGGTACATGGAGCTTAAATAAAGATTAATAGATGCTTTGAGCTTAGTGTTGAATCTGTATGACTCTACTTAACTTCTGGTTTTGAATGAATCCCTACCAGATCCTTCTCATACCTTGATTAGTAGGAGTTGGTTCTCTCCCGCAAACAGTACTAATTACCGCCACTGAGGAAGGAGCGAAGCTTCTTTCTGACTAGCAACCTGGGAAGCTGCAGCCAGTCAGCTGCTCCCGTGGGGGGGCTGTGCTTCCGGAGGGAGAGCACACTGTGGAAGGCAAACAAATGGGGCGGCCTCTCGGTCAGGGCAGTGCTGCTGCTGTGGGCTCCAGCTTTGCACCGTATCCAGAGGTGCAGCCTCCTCAGCTGTGCTCTGGGTAAGTGGCAGGGCTGAGCCACCTGGTGTGGGCAACAGCTGTCTAGAGGCACGGTGGCCTCCTACACATCTCCACAAAGCAAGTCGCACTGCAGAAACCTCACATAGGCAAATTTCTAGAAAAAGTGCTTTTTAAAGACCAATACACTCTTACATGTGTTTTCGAGGTGAGACAAATTTCAAGTAGGAGCAGTAGGACAGATGAAGCTAATTCATATCTGTCCCTCAGTTATTGCATTGCCTCCTGGGCTTTAATGATGTTTTGCATATGTTACATAGCTCTTCACTATAAATTCCCAAGCCTACTTATTTGATTGTGAGAGACAAAAATGAACAATTATGTTCTCTTTTCAGACTTAATTTGGGCACTCTCTTTCCTAAATTGTGTTTTTCTTTTGGCTGGACTTGGTTAAGCCATGTGAATATCCATAGAGTGGGAAAATTCCAAAGCTTTATTCACTTTATATGGCAGTTCAATGGCTAAATCCATCAGGCCTCCTCCAGCCCCGCCAGTAAATGGTAGCCTGTTCAGGGCCATAAAACGGGAGATAAGGCTGGTCAAGTCAGAACTGAAGGAGATAGCTTATCTGCTTCACTGTATCTTCCTATGTCATTCTGTTACCACAGTTGCTTTTCAAATGTGACCCATAACTAGACAGAACACCATTCAAATAAATCACCAAGCTGTCAACATAACTGAGCCTGGGAAGGGAAGCACAGCAAAGATCAAGTTTTCAAAAATGAAGTGGAGAGAAAACTCTATTAATGTAGACAAGAAGAAAGAAGTTGAGGATACAAAATTCCCTAATCTGGAAGTGGGAATTTCCATGGGGTATAAATGTGTACTTAAGAGAGTCTCATTAAGTCATGGAAAAAAAATCCGTAGTTGGAATTTTCAAATTCTTTCAACCACTACACATTTAGTTATCCTTTTTCCTTTGTATATATTTCTCATAACAACACCTACAGCCTTGTAATTTCTGCAGTACTTATCTTTGTTTTATTTTAAAATGAATGGTGTGAAAATGTTCCCAAGATTTGTATTATTTTGTGGTCAGATAGAGAAATAACCATATATTTATTTTAGACCTATTTATTAACTTTGTATGCTTTTCTTAGGAATCTTGGCTGTTAAGACATATTTTTCTTCCTTTACCAATCTCATATTTAATAAGAAAAGACAGTAGTATGATTAAGAGAATATTAAATGACCACAAAAGACAAATGTTAAAAATTCTTATATAAAGTGGGATTATCTTTTTTCCAGGAATTCAGCTTGAGACAACTCACAAAATGATGACTGGATTCCAAGAATAATTTAGACATTTTATATGTCTTATATTTTTATTATATTCTTTTTTACCATTCATTTTAAAGGAAATGTCTTGATACCCATTATCTGAAAATATACCACATCTCTATTGCATATGTGTGTGTGCACATTTTAATAGTTATATTCAACCCAGCTAGGGAAGTCAGATGGTCAGAATTCTGGTAATTTTAACCCAACCCTCTGGGAAATAGTACCAGAAAGGAAGGGCCTCCTTTTAGGGACAATGCCTCACTCACTGTACATGAGCTCAACAGCTAGTACAGTACTTCATCTGTAGCACTGCTTAACGAATGATCAAAGAGGAAAAGAGACATCTAAGCACTTAAAGTCAGGACACGTTATTTGACAAAGAAGGGGTCTACTCAATATTGTCCCTAAGAAGCCGAGTGTCTGATTTCCTTACTTTTGGAGGATTGAACAGTAAGTTCCTTTGGGCTCTCATCACTGCAGTGGTGCCCTGCGTACAGTAAGGTACCCCACCAATGAGCTCCACTGAGGGAGAAGTCAGATCTCTGCAAACTTGGTACATCTGTGATAGTGAAAATGAATGAAAATCCCCCAAATCCAAGCAATTCACAATGAAAAACTCAACAATATCACTCAGGTTCCTGCAATGAGGTAAAATATGATCTCTATCTTTAGCTTAAGAATGGATGGAACACAAGGCACTGTAGAAGGCCTCCTATCAAAATTCTTTAATGTCTGGCACCCCAAATTTGAGTTATTTGGAGAATTCACTTCTGAGACTATCCCTTTTCTTAATGCTCCAAAATGGAAAAAAAAAAAAAGTTATTAAAATAGACCTGAAAATAGCTGGGCGCTCATCCAACTCAGGAACTCATCTCGTACTGGATGAAGTATGGGCCCTTTTACCAACTGCTCAGCAAATTTACTGCACAATTAAGCAAAGGCTGGCAGGAATCAGAAGAAGAAAAGAGGAGAGTCCAGACCAGAATGGTAAGTGCCCTGGCACAATGGCAGGGCTGAGTAGCCCTTTGATTTTACTCTGTGGGGACTTGAGTGGCAATGGTCAGGGCTCGTGGCCTGCAGTCTGGCTGGATGTGATCAATGCTGGGCAGAAGGCAGGCCAGAGAGCAGAGAGAGGTGAGGAAAGCAGGCTGGGGCTCTTAGGCTGATCAATGGTCCTAGCTTGGGGAAGGAAGCAGCCACAGACAACTGGAAGCAGAAGAGTCAGCCTGCCCACAGGTCAAACAGCCAGGTCAAAATTCTAGGCAGGGGTTCAGGAAAAGCATTGGGGATCAAAGGCTAGGCCACAGAGGTCAAAACAACAGCAACTGCGCTCAACAATGAAAATGGAGCCAGGAGCAAGAATGGCTTTTGAACCTGAACCACAATGATCAAAGACTTCCATGTTCCCCATCTTATTTCTTTACCCTCTCTCTTCTGCAGAAAAGCAATGTCAAGGCCATAGATTTGGAATCATGACAGTTAGCTTGAGACTTAACTCTTCATTACCTGGCACATGATGATCCACTTCTTTGGGCTTCTATAAAATGGGACTCTTAATTCCTACCTGGTAACATTCCTGTAAGGCTCAAGGAAGGTTGTAAAGAGAAGACCAATCCTCAGAGTTACACTGTTGCTCTAATGACTGTTGTAATGAAAATACTGCCTGCTCAGAGCTAGAACCTGTCTCAGATAATGACTAATTAATGAATTACAAATTCTTTTACAGACCTCAAATGTGCACCTTTGAAATGGTATGACAATCCCTTCAGCATTCTGAACCTTGTCCTCTGTAACTTAAGTATCATTTTCTATCACCACTGAAAATATGAAAAGCATCTGGGATGTGGGTCGGTCTGTGATGTCACTCCGTATGGTCTGGTAAGCTTTGGAGCATATTAGTGACCAGCCACTGGTGCCTTTCACCTTTGCTGAGTAGCAGTCTGAGACCATTGTTTCACATTCTGACTATGTCTGTGGTATCTCCAAGAGAACAGAAATCTCTTAGTCATCAGCTCATCCAATGTGAGTTGGAACAATGACTCTGTGTGCCTGGCTGACCTCGTTCCTCCCCTCTCGCGAGGGAGGCCTTGCTAGATCTTTAGGGACAAAGACAAACTCATCACAGTATCAGTTATACCATTTTAGTATCTTTGTCAGCAGCTCTGCCATTCTCAAGTTAAAAGAAGACACAGGAGACCTATATTTAAAAACTATCTTATCAGCAAATCTTAGTTTCAGTAGACCAGTGATTTAAAACAAATGTGAACCACAAGAAAAAAGTTCAATTAGTACTTTCATAATAACAATATTGGGGACCTTTCACTCAAAGAATGATGTTCTTATTATCTGTCCCACAACTTAAGTCAATTTAATTAGACCCCTACTCCCAATTAAATTCATCTCTATGGAATCTTTTTAAAACGGTTCCCAGGAAGGAGGACAAAGTTATGGCTTTGAAGCGATCAGAGATAGCTGATCTCTCTCAATACCCAAGCCTGGGGCCATCCCAAACCGAGAACATATTTTAGCTCTCCTGAACGTATTTTAGCTTCACTAGCAAATAGAGACTCCATGAACTGTTTTACAGATAATACGAAAAGCAATAGGTGTTCAACTGGAGTGAAAAAGAACACGGGCTCCAGCCTTCCCCTGTAGCCCCACTGAAGGTAGCTCCACTACCACCAAGGCCCAGGCGTAGGCACACAGTGGGCACGGAATACACAAACTACCATGTAAACAGACCTCACGTGATTCTACAATAGAGCAAAGGCAGACTCCAGTTATGAACAAATGCTTTTAAAAGGTACCTGGGTTCATCTTAGGTAGAAAATAAGCTGCAGCCAGGGCTGAGACCAGCACACAGAGTGGACGCTACGAGGCTGGGCTGGGCCTCGAAGTCGGTTCCAGCAGCCAGTGTGAAAAACAGACCCAGAATGCTCCTCGATTCTGAAGAGTCCACAGTAAGCAAGTGCCTGTGGGCCTCAGAATTTTTTTAGTCTTAGTTGTGCTTCACTCTAGTGCAAAACAGAGCTGAAGCCTTGACCGCAATCTTATTTCCAACAGGCAGCTGGCATTAGAATCTGTCATCTCAAATAGTCTGGGCACCTGAACTGGGCAGTTTTGAACAAACCTGATAAATCCAGCTTATCTCTCAGAAAGTAAAACCCACCTGATATATAAACAGGTATCCCACTTATAAAAATACGGTTCAGCTGCTAGTAACTCCAACTCGAGTCTAACACAGAAGTGTCTTCTGTCAAAGTTTAGAAAACACGTTAAATGTTCAGTATTATTATTCCCTATCAAATTTGGATCGGACTGATGGTATGTCACTCAGACAAGGACCTGGCATTGCTAAGTCCCCTACTGTAGCAGACTCCTTGTCTACACATGGACTGATGTAGCGAGCATGCAAGTCTCAGACCGAGGGGCTGAGACATGAGAACGATGCTGTCATCCCTGATGACAGGGACATCCACTAAGGTCAAGGGATGTCCCTAAGAGACAATGTTTTTCCTTCAGTCTGTCCTGCGGCAGACTGCAGCAGACATTGTATACACTTGCATGGCATTTTATTTGCAGAAAGCAGATAAGACACGGAACTCAAAATAGTCCTAATAGGGCCTCAGCAACAACTCACTGGAACAATTCCCTATCTCCAATGCTGACTCTCATGCACTAAACAAAGTGAAATCATTTTTTTCTTAGATGATACAAGTAAGACTGTGCCATGAAAGAGTTTGAAACGGTACAGTCAGAAGCAGAATTAGAGAATGAAAATATTAAAAACAAATTATACTGAATCACTACTTATTTTAAGAGTTATTTCCATGGGCAAATTATTTTAGTCTAATTTTTTTGAAAATGTGTGTCCCTGAATGGAACCCCTGAAATTTCACAAAAATGTTGCAATATGACCATCTCAGTGAATGTCTTTAGGCTCTAGAGGTCATAAAAGTACTACACAGTAGGCAATTTTTAAAAAAATAAACACACCAGGAGTTATACTAACAAATAAGTGTTAAGTGATAAAAGTACTCACTTTGGAGACTATAAGACAAAATGCTGTTCATGTTAAATTTCTATTTGAAACCTGCCTTCAGAGTTGTTTTCAGAGCAAGCTACTATGTCATGGAAGACAAAGTGCTTTTATTTTCCTGTCACTTTTTGCTTTTTCTGAACAGTTTTATCCAGCTTGATCACTCACTTTTTTCACCAGATTGAGACACGAATGACTTTGGTTATTTCCAAGAGTTTAATAAACTTTCAAAGTCGGGGGTTTTACAAAGCTGCAGATACTCTGAGGGGTTGCTGTGAGTTCAAAAGAGAAGCATGGACAACATTCTGAATGATGGCATTCATGGACTAAGTGTGCAGTTTTCCCATATGACTATTTTGAAAGAAGAAACACTTTATTGGAGTATGTAAATCTTGGTATGTTTAAAAATAATTTCATTCTGTAGTCAGACCTTGTAGTACTGGTGGGAACAAACAAACATGTTTCATAGCAGAAGTGCCATGAGATACGTTAAATATAGGCAGGGCCATAGCAATCCATTCCTTAAGAGCTGCCACAACCAGTGAAAGAAGATGAAGATGAGGATTTTAAAGTAAGATGGCTGAATACAGCCCTAGGTAGGTAAAGCAGAGTACACCTCTTTAAAGTTGGAAACTGATTACTAATTAAAACGTTAAATCCTATTGGATTGACAAAAACAAAACGGAAAGCTGATCAGCTATTTATCAATGGCTGTCCAGTAGAAGATGGAATCTTTCTTTTCAAAGTCCGAAAGCCCTTTCTGAAGGGTGTATCTCTTAATAACCTTCATTAACTTCTGTTTGGTTGCCTAAGAGTTGTCTCTTATCCAAAAAAGTTTAACATAGTCTCAAAAGAGATTGTGTTTATTTAAGCTTGTTGGAAAAACATTCCTATCATTTCAAGAATGACTAAATATTTTTCATTCACATACTTAGCATTCCAGACTATGTTTTCCTGCCTCTGTTGATTAGATGAAAATTAGCAGGCCTCAGTCTGATCTATCAGATGCAATTATTATCTTGGTAGAAAAATCATGAGAATCCCAGTAATAATGCCACTTTAGGTATGAGGGATGGACAGCAGGGGAAATAAAGAGTACCCTACCCCCCCCCCCCCACGCTACTCTGCACACTCAGGGGGAGAGGACTTTCTGCATGTATTTCAGAATCAGTTCTGAGCAATTCCCAACAGTTAATGCATTAAGCAGTTTGATCATCATGTATATTAAAAGCTTAAAGCCAACCTGAATTTTTATTTGCAAAACTTTGGTCATCCTGGCAGTGTCACCAAAAATCAAGCACAAAGTGCACACAGCAGCCCTAAGAACCAGCAGCAGCAGTAACAGAATTCCTGGCGATAAGCAAGAACAAGCACTTCTTCGCCTTTAATCCACTTCCAGAATGTGTGTCTTCACACCCGTTTACCTATTAATGTAAGTGATGGGTTGAACAACTAAAGAAAGCCGCTCACACGGAATGAACACAGTATATTTCTGTATAGCCTGAAAACCATACAATCTTGAAAGTGATACTTGGAGGTCAGATGGGAATGTCTGTTAACATTCATCTTATCTACAGTCTAATGTTACTTTAAATATCTAGAGCTATTTTAAATGACTAGAGAATAATGAAAATATTACAAAATTCACCACTAAAAAATTTCTGATGCTTAGGTTAAAGACCTAAGCTTAATACGTGGTAGTCTGCTATGCATTTGTTACTCCACATATGGCCTTATTTGGACATCCAGAAAACAGACTGTTATATTTTAATTTCCATTTATGGAACTAGTTTCCTGGACATTTAGAGTTAAAGGATGAAACAGCATGCCTAACAGTCTTTAGGATATTACGAATATTTTATTATTCTTGGCTTACTAATAATAGCACAGTACACGGCACTGGAGCACTACCACCCATAAAGTGAGTTTTGATCCCTGTTATGTACCAGAATGTTAATACAAGTGACCCTGTGGCATCTCTGGCTTCACTGCCTCTGCAGGGTCAGCCAAACTATGCTTGACTCCTCACCACAGAAGCAGTCATTTAATCATTTCAGATACTGTTCGGTGAGGAAGCATTATGGGTAGGGCTGGAAACATTTTTTTTCTTACTTCAAGGAATTCCCACCCAGATATGTGCCTGGTACAGATTTTTCTGGCAGCCCAGTGGAAATCTTAGTTGAAGAGCAGCTTGATTCAAATTATAGCAACATTCCCAAGAGAGAATAAAGCTCTTCTCTGAAACTCGGACTAAAGATCACAGGTGACAGCTCATAGACCCCCTGCCACGTGAAGGAGCACAGCGTGCAATTCCTTGGGTGGGCTGACGGTAAGTGGCTTACTAAATAAACACTGATCAAGACACGTCTAATACTCATCTTCAACACTGGCCCAAGCAGGGCCAAGATTCCCCAAGTCAGAAAGAGATCTAAGAAAGCCACCAGGCGGTGGCAGAGGAGATAGTTGATTTTCAGGCTCAATTACATTCCATTCTAAATCCAGAGAATTAGAAAGACTCCACACATAGTGAATTTTTCTTTTCTTTCTTTCTTTTTTGTTTGAGAAGGGTCTTGCTATGTAGTTCAGGTTGGCCTTGAAATATGTAGCCCAGGCTGGTCTTGAGTTTATGGTGATCCTCCTGCCTCAGACTCCCCAGTGCTGGGATTACAGGTGTGTACCACCACACAAGGCCCACAGTGAATTTCTTATTCTTCTACTTTAAGAGAGGAGTAAGTCCAGAAGAACAGAATTATTAGGCCTTCCTGAAACTCAGCTTAGTACTGGACAACAGCTTGGCAAATACACTGCTTTAGAGTAAAAACAATATGATGGAACCTTATATGCTCATCACTCACCTTTGAAACTTTACAAATAATTTTGACATCTTGTCTGAGATAGAAAATAAATTTTGTTTTAGTGTCAGAAAAACACAGATTAAAGGAGACTCACCGTTTACCCAACTACAAGCGTGGAATTTATTTACTAGCAACATGAATATGCTTTGAATGTTATCTTTTAAGTATTACCCGAGTGGTTCTTAGCACTCGTAAAGTGATAGTCTAGTGTTGACTCCACAATCTCCAAGGCTGTCAAAATCATCAGTCCCTCCCTGAAGGAAGCTCTGCACATGACACCACCTGAGGACCCTCGAGTCAGCAGCTACCTGAGAGGGTCCAGTGCAGCCAAGATAAAACAGCAGAGCGGGTCTAACACATCTTAACTCACGCTGAAATGCTTAATCTCTGGCATCAGTGTCCCAACTAAGTTGGCCTACAGCTGTCCATGTCTCTTGTAAGTCATACAGACCTCACAGTCCTTCCTTCCCCAACATCTTATCTTACCTTCATCTTATCAATCAAGTTCTTCATGGAAATGCAGCTTGTCCTCAAGATCCTTCTGACATTAAATTGGGAGAAATTTAACAAATTATCCTAAATACCTATGACATTAACAACGCTCTTGCCTGTGTGACTGAAATAATGCAGTGGCCCCTACACACACGAGGCATGTCTTTAAGACAGTTAAATGGGACAGTGAGCATTTACAGTGAGGGAAGCCACTGAAATTCTGTGATTTTAGATTTGAAGGGATAAATCAGGAAAAGAGACTGCAGGTTACACATCAGTCTTGGAAGGCCCATGATCAAGCCACTGGCACTGGAAGCGAGCAAGAGGCGAGTGCTCTGGAAAGGGAGAATGGGCCCCACGATTGCATGGGGCTAAGTGACCTGGAGACATGTGGGCCCACTGCACGTCCAACACACAAAACACTCCGCTTTCTGTTCTCAAATACAAGTATCCTAACAATATTCTTTCTTCAACTGATCAGGGGTCCAAACTGCTGATGGCTTTTTAAACTTTGGTTAAGGTAATCATATATGTTACCTTATGTGGACCTATCTCAGTTAAGAGCTGCTGTCAGGACCTTTGCATTAGGACATCCTACTCCATTCGTTCTCTCCTTCCCTTCTGCCTTCACTCATTATTTACCCATATTATTTACGCACTGTGTGTCTCAAAGACAGTTCACATTTAGGGTCCAGAGCGTGGGCTCCAGAGCTCTGCTGCCCCTTCTGAGCTGTATGACCTGCACCTCTGAACTGTGGGTTCTGTGATGGTAGACTGGGATGTGAGCAACGACAATGGAAGGATACTGTGGGGATCAAATGAGCCCAAGATCTTGAAGCACTTAGGCCTGGCACACAGGAAGTGTGTGAGAAACGTGAGCTACTGCCATTGAGAGGTGATGATGCAAATGGTGCCAGGTGGGGATGAAGACGCAATTCTGCTGTCTCTTCCCTTCTTTATGTCAGTTTTTAAGAAGACAAGGTCATGCCTTCCATGTGTACACCTAAATCGCACGTGTCACATGGTCTTCCATATATATCCATCCTTGCTCTTTACAAGGGTCTAAAAATCCATAACTAGCTACAGACTTGCAGACTAGAATGGCTTATCTGTATACCTGGATTAGGTGTTGACAATAACTTGCTAAGACTTCATCATGAGAGTACTTAAGTGGCAACTTAAAAAGCACTTAAGTACTTGTGAATCAAGTTGCTTGGTCTTTAAGAGCTCCCAGGTTCATGTCCCCAGTGCTCTGGGAGCAACCAGGCGCATTATGCTGTCACTTGGAAGGTATGTATCGTCAATACAGTGACAGCCACGATTAAGTTTCTTCCTCCCTGTAGGACCTAACATGCCTTATTTGGTGATGCAGTAATTTATTTAGAAAAAAATCTAAAACCACAATCCTTGTGTAGGCTCCTTCCCTCTAATTTCATACTTTATGTACCTTGAAACCTAGTTAACAGAGTGAGGCCAACACTTGTTATGTAAATGTGTGTGAAGGAATTTACTGTGTGTCTTAACTGCATAACTATCAGTTGTTCTGTTTTTCTGTACATGATTTTGGCAGATCGCTTATTTATTATATACATTAACACCTTGCTCTTTTTTTTAGTTTATACAATCCTTTTGATGTTCTAAAATCACTTGTAATTGTTTTTATGTATACTATTGAATGACTGCTGAGAAAAGTATTTTCAAATGGTTCTACAGTTTCTTGGATTCTATAAAACAAGAAATGTTCACCTTGTATTATTTTGTAAGTTTATTATCACTAAAAACAAATAACCTAATAATATCTTTTAGTATCACCGTAAGCTGTGCACTGTTTTCTGATTCCATACCAAAGAATACTTCCATCTTATTACATTTTAAAATGACCGTGAATGGAGAGCAAACACACACTAAGGTAAAAACTCACTGCTTGACGAGAGGGGAAAGAAAACCAAAAACGGGCAACACAAAATAAATTAGTTCTCTGAAACTAGAATCTTCTGAAAAGTTTTATGAAAAGAGGTAATGCCAGAGAATAAAAGAGACAGAGAAGAAAGGGGACTAGCAGACTCCTACAGGGGAAATGATAAAGATGCTCTCTTCGAGGTAGAGGGCTGCCAGGGCAGGAGGCATTAAGAATGAAATCCAGGAGTGGGCAGAACCATTCTTACCCTGAGCTCTGCCTGCTAGTGAGAGGGTAGGTGAGGCATGACATCCACAACACTGGAGTGGTTCTCAAACTCCTCATGATTTTCTCCTCTGCCACACTACTCGTCTCTCCTAATGTAGAACTAAAAGCCAGAGGTGAAGACAGATTAATAAGGGAACTGGAGACAGAGGGCAGAAGTACACTGGATAGCACAGGGAGTCAGGGAAACAAAGATGTGGCCAAACCGGAAAGACTTCAGTTTATCCCAGCTGTGCCACACAATGGCAACTTCAGGGAAAATTATCTAAATCTCTCTAATCCTTAATTTTTTCATTTCTAAAATGAGATAACAAGGCTTTTGCACAGTGCTATGGTTCCGGTTAAAAGAAACTGGGTACATAAAGCACTTAGCCCACAGTACCTCAATATGTACATTCCTTTTTTTCTTTGTTCACTTTAAAATTTAGCCTAAATATGTTCTTTTAAATTAAGGAATAACAATACATAGGTCCTCTGAGGAGGAAACCTTTTTTTTCGGTACCGGGGATCGAACTCGGGACCTTGTGCTTGCGAGGCAGGCGGCGGCACCACTGAGCTAAATCCCTGGCCCTGAATTTCAGGATATCTCTTATTTATCTTTGCCTTTTCTGGACTATAGGAGGTGCTTTATTAATTTTTTGGAATTAATGGCTCCCCCAAACTACAGGTCTTTCTCAAACAGTGAAAGATTAGATTACAATTCTAGGTAGATACTGCAGAATCTAAAAAGTGACCAAACTAACATTCCCTCTCCAAACATCTACATGAGGTAAGCATAAAGCAATTCATAGCTACATATATGCTCCTAGTCACCAACAGCTTCCCTCTCTACTTATCACAAACATATCTGCTAATGAATGTAAAGGATGCACATGAAAGGCTTTGGCTTTTTGCTTTCCTTTCACTTACTGCTGTAGGAAAGGCACTGTTTTTTAAACAAACTTTTTTTTTTAAACAAGCTTTTAAAGTCTTATTTTAAACTGATCAATCAAGACCCAGGAGGTTAAAAGTGTAGTGTTCACTGGACTATACACTTATGTTGAACTTTTCTAACAACATCATCCACACATTGGTTCTGAAATATTTCAACTTGATAATGCACTGTCCCTAATTCTTAGAGACAGATGTTTCCACCTCTATCAGTGTCAGCAAGGTGCCCTTTTCTGTAAAGTCAACTGTACAACCATGACACACATTTCTACATACTCCTTTTTCCAGCACTAAAACACTGCCTTGAGGGGATAGGAGCAGGAGTGTGCGTTTGGGCGGGCCATTTCCACAACACTAGTCACCTAGAAGCTATAAAGGCTTGGAGGGGGCAGCTGCACCCTGAGGATGGTACTGGTGAGGGAAATGGTAATATCAACAGAACTGTAGTCCCCCAGGTGGAAGTTTTACAGAATGTTTAAGGTCTTTAAAAAGTCTAACCCCACAGCAATTAAAGAAGCTAATCAGTAAACTCTGAAGTTTGAATCTCCTAAAATTTAGGTAGAAGCAAATGACTTCTTAATACTTAAGATTTCTCTCCTTAGCTGACCTCCTGGAAGAACTTGCCAGCTTCTTAAAAATTCTACAAGGATCCATCTGCAAAGTGGATTAACTTTTGACTACCATTAGTTCATTTTACTATGCAGATGTGCTCTTAATGACAGAGACTCTCAGTATGAATATTCAATCTCATCTGCACTGGACAGAAGATTAAGACCGACAGGACTAAGTGCGTGAAGAACACTCCCAGGGTGGAGGAAATGAACTGGAATAGCAGCTAAGACAGAAAAATGGGTCCAGGATACCTCAGCTTCTCGCCACTGAACAGGCGGAGATGGAGCAAATGTAGGTAAACCAAGACCTAAGTAAATAAAGCCTTAGCAAAACTGCAATGCCATGGCCATCATGGCACTAGAAGTAGAAAGGACGCACAGAGTGGGGCACTAGGCAGTGCAGCTGCCTTTGACGGCTCTGGTCTTGTTCCCAGCTATCGAAACCTCGGGTTGTGGAAGCATCACATGTTGAATAAGCCATTTTTTAGTGATGAATCTTTCCAATTTTATTTTTTGTGTTGACCTTTGAATGTTAATTAGGCTTGCAGTGAATTGAATTAAAATGTATATATCCTTACACTGTATTCAGATAAGCACATGTGCAATGGTAAAATAAGGACCACACTATTCTCATTCTAAGTTTGCAACATTTCCGGCAAATGATGAGTACGAGATGTATAATAAATTCATCTGCAACCAGTAACAGCATGAAGCAGACATTATGTCTGAATAAATAAAAAAACAAACAAGAACAGACTGGTAGAAGTTTCTCAGGCAGGAGACTTCCGCCAGACTCATTAGAACCGCCAGGCTCACCTTCGCACACCGGGCAACACTCGCCGGGCACCTTCACGGGGTGCATGCAGCTCTGCCCGCAGGCCGTGGCCACGCAGTGGGGCTCTCCACTGATGCACTGGCAGAACGTGCAGTCGTCTTCGCGCCACCGGTCTCCATGGGCACGGATCTGGCCACTGGCGTAGCAGCCAGCAGGGTTGTTAAAAGGATACACCGGATCTAAATCAAAACACAAGCTCAGAGTCAGACTGCGCACATTCTAACCCTCATCTCTGCTTGCATCAGAGACACTTCCGCCCAAGTTTTGTTCACCAATGGTTCTATTCCACCTGCCATCAAAAGCTGGGAGTTCCATGAAGGTTCCCAGGGCGCATGCAAGCACAGCCACCATACTCAATGCATGTTTTCTCCTCCTGACACTGTCGTCAGGGAGGAGAAGCTGAGACCGAGAAACCAACATGCAGGTGGTAAAGCAGCATATGGCCTGTAAGCCCAGGATTCTGGGAGGCTGAGGCAGGAGGATCACACACACGAGCCCAGCCTGGCCAACTCAGTGAGACTCTGTCTCAAAATAAAAAATACAAAAAGAGCTGGGGATGTAACTTAGTCTGAAGCCCAGGTCTGATCCCTACCATCACACACATACATATTTTAAAAAAAGAAAGTTGGGAGGCTTTCTGGATAGAGCTGTGGGTACCTGGATCCAATCTGGGATGTGCAATGTCTTCTGAGTGGGTGAGTAACTGTCAAACCTCCATCTTACCACTCACAAGTGGAAAGAATATTGTGCCATTGAGCCCACTGTCCATCCTGTTACTCCTGGAACTAATTGATTCTCCGGTGGGTCCATGTGCTCAACAGGGGGCAGGGCAGGGCCTTGCTACAGCCTTGCACATGACAGCTGGTTTAGACATTCCCTGGGTCACAGCTGGTGCCCTCGAGGGAGGCTGTGAACTTAGCTCATTTTTCT
The DNA here is from genome assembly GCF_000247695.1 of Heterocephalus glaber. The sequence goes on along the minus strand of NW_004624738.1, from coordinate 18,151,101 downwards.
TCCTATAACCTGGGCAACTAAGTATCAGGCAAGGTTGGGGGACAGAATTATCCAAAGCTACTATAAAAAAATATTTCCTGGGGCTGGGGATTTAGCTCTGTGGTTTTGCCGCTTGGTGCAAGGTCCCGAGTTTGATCCCCGGTACCAAAAAAAAAAAAAATTTTCTGAACCAATGGATAAAAATATAAGTACTGCTTACAAACTCCTCAAGTATCACTACAGTGAGAGCAACCAGATAAATTACTCCATTTTCTTTCATGACATACATAAAACTGGCTTTTACCAAACATGCACTGCTGTGCAGGGAGGAGAATCCATAGTTATAGACAGTCTGGTCTTTACTCTAAGGAGGTAAGAAGGCATTATAAGAAAGCTAGAAGATCAAAATTTAAAATAATGCAATCACAGCTTTAGAGAAGCAGTTTGCCAGATGGAAGTAGCCAAAAGACCTGAGCTAGATAGGACTTTATAAATTGCTTCATGAAAAGATGTTACAGTATATACTTTACTTCTACTTAGGGTACGATTTTGAATTCCAAATATGAAACATAACCAGATCCATGTCCAGGTAACTCATTATGATTATTACACAGAGGATTCTATCTACATTTCTCTAGCACCAACTACTGCAGTTTCAGATGTTATAAACTAGCGGCACAGCTAGAGAACAAATCAACTGGAAAGGTTAAGAGTTTGATGTGTTTTTTAAAAAATCTCTGATGACACCTAAAACGTAAACTACTTTTCTCCTGTGTTGGCTAAAATATTTTTTAATAAGGAAAAAGACTCATTATTATGAACAACTGTTCACTGTTAGGAGGTAGTGTTCATACTTTAAACATTTCAGGTCGTCAATATTACATGGTAAATACAGCTCAAACATTAACAGGATTTAGGAAAACCAAAAAATATAGAACCTGAAATAATACTGTGCTTCCCATTTGTATGCAGAGATTAGGCACAAGAAGAACACATGTGACTTTGGACTGAAGATGTGTGACAAAAAGGCTGACATTATCGTCCTTTCCAGGGAAGCAGTGCTGTGACGTCAGAGGAAACCCACAGGTATGGTTCCTGGCTTCACTGTAAACTCACACAAGTGAACTACTTTTCTGAAGTTCTGTTTCCTGATCCCTCAAATGGGTAGGCTGTAGTGGATGATACTGAGAGTATCATTCTGAAGTGTTTATTATTTATGACTACAGAGATGGGAAGACAAGAGCGTTCTGGAGGAACATGAGAAGAAGACTTCTTGGACAGAGTAGACAATGTAGATAAAACAGGTCCGTGAGAGTTAAATCTGACGTCCAGGACCATAGCTGACACCTGGCTGAGCCTAGAGCTGGTGTCACTGTCCCACTACCCTGAAATCCCACTCTAACCACCACAGGATTTCAGAGGAGGAGCAGCAGGGTCCTGACCCACCTGGACGCGGGTGAGGTGACATCACTAAAGAGGTGACGTTGGCTCCTCTCTGAGCTGACTGGCTGAGAATGCCAATGACCACGGTCCTCCTACCCTACTGAGTAATTTGAGGAGAGCAGGTGAGGAATTCCATGCCAGACAGAAGCAAAGTTTTGCCCCAGGACTTGCTAAGGAGCTGGTAGCATGCCAGGGGATAAATTCAACAGAACAGAATTCAGTGAAGCCTCATGTGTTGTTCTGGAAATAGGTGACTAGCTGTCAACAGGCAAGGCGTAGCAGCTTCCCTCAGGAAGAATTCTCACACAGTATACCTGGCATTATTAACATTCTGAAAGACAGACAATGATGTCACTAAAAAGATACTTCAATATTCCTCTACTTTTGAATGATACTGAATGAGGGCCATTTTGACATTAAAGGTCTGAGCCATGTGTACTCAGCGTAACCTTCACTTGGGACCTCTACCTTCACAAACAGGGCAGCACTCCCCTTCAGGCACGTAGTATCTCTCACAGCTCAGCTCCCCACACTGGGCAGTGAAGCAGATGGAAACACCCCCTTGGCACCGACAGAATCGACAGTTGTCCATTCGAAACATGTCCCCATCATGATACTCCACATTGTTGAATATGCAGGCTGGCTTTGTTTCTGAAAGGAGTTAAATAAGGCATACTTGAAGTCATTTTTGGGTGGCATCCTTTTATGCTTTTCTAACAGCTTCTAGAAAATTCTGTCAGATGGCAGAAGTTACAATTTAATGGAACTTTACCAAACTTAATCTAATTTCATCACAGAAACAAAAAAGCAAAGTAAAATAAACAGAACACTTATTTTGTTTACAGGATGGAACTGGAATTCCTTTTAGCAAAATCTATAATGACTTCCTCTTACCCCAAATAAAGGTAAACTTTATAACCATGAACCTCACATATCTGGTATATGCTGTAAAGAGATTAAATTTGTTTTGTTAAATTATTCTCTATGCCTCAAATGATCCTGTTGCTACCTTAATGTTTGGTTCTGACTCAAAAATTTTAGTTTGGTCTTTTGGGTAGTGATAGTTCTGTGCCTCCAGTATTCGCTCCTAAATTCTTTTTTCTCTCTACCTAATTTAATAATCCGTAATTTTAACAGTGCTTGGCCTTTAGCACACATTACCCAATTTACTCTCAGCAATAAAGGTCTTACGTAGATACTACAGTATTATCCTGAGTCTAGAAGTGAGGAAATCCAACATGATTTGCTTAAAAGCACACATTTAGCAAATGACAGAAGTAAAAACTGTAGCCCATAAACTAAAAGCTTGTGCTCTTTCTATCATGTTTCAAGGTTATGTTCTTCTAAGGACTCATAATACCATGTTTAGAACTCTCAGCATGACACTAATAAATTTTAATTTTTCTCTGCCCTGAAACACTCTCCAAGTTCATTCCTTATCTCTAATTTTGGTTGTTTTAAAATAACTCCAATCAGAGAAAGTCACTGCAAGAATACAAAACACTACCTCTTACGAATATAAACATAAAAATTCCCAAAGAAATTACTAGCAGATCACATTCAGCCACATATGAAAGAGGATAATATATCATGACTAACTAGTATTCATTCCAAGCATGCAAGGTTGGTTTGACATCCCCAAACCAATTCATTTAATATGACACATCAATGGAATAAAGGACAAAAACCGGATCGTCATCTCCAATAGATGGAGAACAAGCATTTGACAGAATTCAAGTCTTTCATGATAAAAATGCTCCATATTTAAGGAATTTCCTCAACTTGGTAAGCAGCATCTATAAAAACCCACAGCTAACTGCCTACTTAATGTTAAAAGACTAAATGCTTTCCCCTAAAATCTGGAACAAGACAATGACATCTGCTCTCAGCACTTCAATTTGTCATTGCAATGGAAGTTCTAGCTGAAGTGATCAGGGAAGAAAAATAAGTAAAAGACACCTACATGGCAAGGAAGAAGCAAAACTATTTCTAGTTATAAGTGATATAATCGAGTTTATCAAAGAACCCACTAAAAACTACCAGAACTTATTATAAACAAGTTCAACAAGGCTTGTTGGTACAGCTGAGGTCAGAACAACTGAAAGCTGAAAGAACCCCATTCTCAACAGCATCAAAAAGAATAAAATACTTAGGACAAAATTTATAAAGTAAGGTAAAACTTGTACTCTAAAATAAACCAACAAAACATTGTTTAAAGAAATTAAGAAGACCTAATTGGAAGACCAATCATTAAGATGAAACCATTCTTCAAAGTGATCTCATACGTAATCCTTATTAAAATGCAAGCTAGTTCTTTTGTAGAAACTGATACTACAACTTGTATGGAAAAAGGGTCCAAGAATTGCCAAAACAGTCTTGAAAAGAATAAAATTAGAGGACTCACACTTCCTGATTTCATCAAAATATGATACAATGCTAAAGTAGGAAAGATGATGTAGGTCTAGGATGATGATGTAATAGTTCAGTGGTTGAAGGTTCAGAAATAAACTATTACATCTACTCATTTTTCACAAGAGTGGCAAGACAAATGAATGGGAAAAACACTCTTTCCAACAAATGGTGATGCGGCAACTGGATATCCACACACAAAAACACGAAGATGAAGGTCCTATGCCTCACATATACAAAATGAATCATGCAGCTGTGCTCTGAATGTAAGAGCTACAAATACAGAGCTCTTAGAAAACAGGCGTGAATCTTTGTGACCTTGGGGTAGGCAATGGCTGCTTAGATACGATACCAAAAGCATAAACACAATAAGAACAAAAGTAGGGAAATTGGACTTAATCTATTTTTGTGCTTCAAAAGACAGCAACAAAAAAGTAAAAAAGACAATTCACAGATTTGGAGAAAGTATTTTCTTATCATGTATCTCCTAAAGATGTAACTCAACAATAAAAATAACTCAACTGAAGAATGCCCTGGACAAACATCTGAACAAATGTTATAAAAATGCCCAATAAACACATGAAAAGATGCTCAACATCATCAACCATAGGGAGGACACAAATCAAAGTCACCACTTTACACCGACTAGGATGGCTAAAACCAAAAAGAACAAGTGTTGATGAGGATATGGAGAAAATGGAATTCTCAGACTGCTAGTGGGGGATCTGAAAACACAATTGTGATAACCAGTCTGGTAGTTCCTCAAAATATTAAACAGTTAGCATATACCAAAACAACTCTACTCCTACATACATATCCAAGGTATTAAACATATAGATCTCACATAAAAACCTGCATACAATGTTCAAAGAAGCATTAGTCACAAAATTCAAAGAAGGAAAACAACTCAATGTCCATTAACTGAGGCACAGATAAACAAAAAGTGGTATATCTGTGCCATAAAATATTACTTGGCCATAACAGGTGACGAAGTTTTGAAGCATGCTAAAACATGAATGAACCTCGAAAACATTGTGCCAAGTCAAAGAAGCCAGAAACTAGACTATGCATTATATGAAATACATAATTTATTTTACGTAAAATAGAATTTATATAAAATATCCTTATAGGCATAACAGGCACATCTATAGAGATAGAAACTAGATTAGTGCTTGCCTGGGGCTGACGGTTTTGGGGGGAAATGGGAAATGAATACTAATGGTTTAAGGAGTTTCAGGAGGTTGCTGTTGAAAATTATTCTAAAATTATGGTGATGACTGCACAGCTGTAAATATACCACAAACTTGGTGAATTTCATGGTATGTGCTGTAGTAAAGCTGCTATCAAGTACTCCCAAGTTGAAGAAAGTTCTCCGGTGCTGACCCACCCTGCTCATTCAGGTGAGAAAAGCTGCAAGATCATAGTCACGTCTTTCATGAGCTCCTCTGTCTGTCTCCAAATCACTTCCTATTATGCAACCCAGAATGTTTGAAATACGTTTCAGAAACTTTCACCGCATTTTAACTGGAGTATGTATTTGTATTGCACTTAAGGACAATTACTTTCTCATTTGATTTTACAAGGACCCTGCTGGGAAGATGGGATAAGATAGAATGATATTAATACTTGTTCCATCTATCTATCTGTCAATCATCTAATCTATAAATATATATTATTTATATTATTTTTCAATGAGAAAAGTGAAATTTAGAGAGAGGGTTGCCTGAAATCCTGGGAGGAGTGAGAGCTGAGCTCTGCTTGTGTGTGTGTATATGTGCAGTGAGGTATATGCTTGAATCTCTTTTCTTAGTGCTTTCTGGATATATTTCTTTTTTCAGAAAATTAGTGTCATGTTAAAAAGAACCATCTTAATGTAGTTCAGAATTCTTCTATATAAGTTTAGTCAGTGTAGTTGTCTGAACTGGGACTGGAAGGACCTGTGCAGATAGATCTCAAATTCCAAAAACTGTAAGAGATGAATTGCTTGTATAAATCAAACTTGCATGCCACAGAGTGAAGCAAAACTAAATGCTAAAAAAAGTCAAACAGCCAGGCAAACTGAAAAGAAAAATGTATAAACACATCAGTCTCATTAGTTGAGTGGCTCAACCCCATCCACCATCTGGTGAAGCCACAGATCTTGGTGTAAGATTTGAAGGGTCGAGGAGGGGAGATTCCGGTTCTGCAGGAAGCGGCTGCAGGTGGACTGGTCCATGGTGGGTGTGCCCATGGTTTCACTAGCTAAAGCACAGGAGCCAGGGAGCAGAATTTAGAAAGATGGAGAATCCCCCAAAAGCACAGTCTGGAAAGCACAATTAATCCTTTAGGGTAAAAAGATTCACAACACAAAGAAACAGAAATTTATAAAGGGTGTTCAAAAACATGCATGATAAAAAGGCTAAACGTGATCTTTGAGGACTAATGGCCAATTACTTCTTCACCAGCCCAGCACAGATGCGAATCTCAGAACAGTGTAGAGTGCCACCAAAGGACGATTTAAGTGGATGTGCAACAGAAACGTATTATGAAGGCATAATTTACTATGTAATTTGTACTTCTCAATGCAAGGACATACAAAAGTGTCTAGTGATTTCTGGATGTGTTTTGATCCTGCCAATTAAATTTTATGCTTCTAAATTCTGGAAAATTCCTTCCCTCTTTAATATACTCCAGAAAAGGAGCCTTATAATACAGACTGTTAGTAAACTAGTACCTCTTGCCAAATCACACTGATTGTCAGATGGTGATAGCTATATCATTTTAGCAAAGGAAAAGACTAAAATGTAGAACTTCACATCAAATGTGAAAGTAGAGAAAAATTCCAAATAGATACACTTCTGTAGCTTTTTCTCTTCAACCTCTCAGCACTTCACTGGGGGGCGGAGGCTGACCTGTATGGTCAGAGGGAAATAAATGGACAGAGAGCCAAAGGAAAGACAACCGCATGACAGATGGCAACCGTCTGACAATCTCTCCATAAGTTGACAGCAAACTGATGTAATTGCAAAGCCAGTACAAGGGCTTCCAAGTTCCTGAAGGGAAGCAAAACTCTTTCTGCTGGGTAAGGATGTATGTGCCAGAGTTTACCAAACATTATTTCAGGATAAGGGAAAGGGAACCATACTTATAAAGAACTTCAAAGGATCTCTCTTAAATAGTAGCTTAATAAGCCCCTGGGAATAGCAGGAGGGTTCAGTAAATTCATACTGAACAGAACACTTCTTTCAAGCATGAGGTTCTATCCATCTCTGTGTTAGATATCATGTGCTTTACAAGTGTTACTCAGCATAACTGCTATACAGACAGGGAGTTCTTAACAGGTACCTTTTGGCTACTTCCTTATTAACAGGCCACATGTCTCAGTTTTCTAGGACACAATTTTAAATGAGGAGAAAGCTGATTTTAGGTATGGCTCTCCTGTAAATGATCAATTGTACATGTTAAATATCGGAGAGAAAATTCAGTCAGGGCCAACCTAACATCATTGCCAATTTTTATGAACCTTTCAAAAATGTCTAAATAAAATTGGAACTAATTACTGGCTCAGCAGCACGACCTTTGAGGGACTTTTAGTTATTAGTGCTCATTTAAAAATTTACATTTTAATACCGCTGTAAGAATCAGAGTGCTGCAGGGACAATAAACATTTCAAATAATGCAAAAACAGGCTAAAAACACAAGCTACTGGGCTCCTCTCTGAACCTACCTCATACCCACCAGAACTGTGCTTGGTTAGTCCTGCTGTATGCAAGATTAACAATCCTCCAGTCCCTGCCCCAGCCACCCACTGTCCTCTGTGACTGTGGGAAGAGGAGGGAGATTTTCTTCTTTTATACCAGTTAAGTTCTTAGAGCTGGGAATGTGAACTGGCCTCAGAAATATATCTGCTCCTGCTCTCTATATTGTTAAGTATTAAATATTATCTGGTTAAAAATATCTCAGGTAGTTTCAATTGGCTGATACTCAGTACATTAAAAACAGATTAATCCATTTACTTACTTGAGGAACTGCAAAGAGAAGTATATTTATGGAGGATGTTCTCACCATCTATTCATCCAGCTGAGTGTTTTCAAAAGTCAGGAGTCTCGAGTACTATGCAAATACTTTTGAGTCTTATGTTATCATTTTAATGCTTATCTTTTAAAAAATTATGTAAGTGTATGGAGCACTGGATGGCAGCTTAGGAACTGACAGCTGCTGTGTAATCTCCATTACAGCATGTGCGGCTGGGGACATTAACATTCAGCCCACTCTCTCTTGAGCTGGGGTCCTTATATCTATTCCATCATGCGGGGAGTCCTGAAATGGAAACCTACAACTCCAGGCACCTAGAGTCTAGCTGGGTCAACCTGACTTCTTGAAACTGCTTCTACCCAGCTGCACTGTGTATTTTCCTTTTGCTTTCTATCGGGAAGAACCACCACAGGATGTGGGCTTCTGTAGTTGTGGTAGTGAAGCACCCAAAACCAGGACACCTTGGGCCGGGGATTTAGCTCAGTGGTTTCGCCGCCTGCTGCGCAAGTGCAAGGACCTGAGTTCGACCCCCAGTACCAAGAAAAACAAAAAACCAAAAACTAGGACACCTCAAATGCTCAGTGCTTCCTTTTTACTTTCCATGTGAGAAATCATTAGAGAGTGCTGCCCTGTCCAGCAGGCTTTTTGACTCTGAAAAGAAGAATTGTGTATCTGACCTTATTTCTTTTTTCACTTTGATAGCAAATCTGAGGTTTAACTCTGGCAACTACACGGACACTTACAGCCTCACATCTGTGGGCATTCTCGTTTAATTTTCACTTCCAACTTTTATGTACAACCCTATGGCTATGGCTCTCTTTTCTGATTAATATTTTACTTCTGTTATTGAATCTATTCTCAGTGTAAAGTTGCCTTAAATCCTTGTGGCTAAGCAAGTCCATATATCCACACACAGGAGACTGCTGCTTCCCTCAGTGATAATAATGGAGCATTGATATGTAATATTATATAATGGTGGTCTTAGGACAAGAGTAAGATTTTTCCAGGACACTGGGTAAAAAAACCACATTCATATATAAATGTGTGTTTATGAATGTCAAAATCAAGTAAAATATAGACTCTGAGGCAGAATGTTTTTTTAAAGTATTCTATGGAATTAAGAATCTTCATCTTCATAGCATTATAGTTTCTAATCTCTTCCATAACTGAATTACTAATATAGTAAGAGATATTATATAGCAGAAGAAAAAAAGCAAAGCTTACTCAGTAAGTTTAAGGTGGCAAGAAAGAAGCAACCACTAGAAACACAGTAACCCTGCTTTGTGGTCTCAAAATTTTCTCATGGCAGGTGGCAAATCCGATTTCCTGAAGGCAGGGCTCTGTAAAGCATGGCTGTAAAGGAGGGCAGTCCCTGATGACTGATTCCAAGGTCACTGAGATAGGGTGCAGTTATTAGCTGTCCTAGACACATCAGATTAGAGCGAGATGTGAAGTTAATGTCCTGATAAGGGATGCCACTTGGGTTTCTAGAATCAAGAAGCAAAGGAAGAAGAAAGGCATTCTTCTTCCTCACCCAGAGAAAACAAGGGCAGACTTTATTACTCTAGGTCATATTTTCAGGAGGAAAATAATTAAGGGTTAAATGCAGGGCAGTAAAAGATGGAGCATTCCCATGAAATGACCTTTCTAAAAGCTGGCCTTTAGCAGCCGCCTCTCCCGGAGCTATGATAGTCTGACTCAGATCAGTCAGTCCCTCACAAAAATCTGTGGCTCTGTGCGAGGTACAAAGAAGGCCAATCTCCACAGGCCTAAGGTGAAGTGGTAAGACTCCTGTCCTTTGGCAGTTCACATTCTAGAATGAGCAAGACATCAGAGTATTTTCAGAGAGGCGAATACTGACTGGAAGGAAGCCTATCCAGATGCTGGGACCCCAGGGTAAGGAGCAATGTTTTCTATCTCAAATGGTACAAGAATTATGATACCAGTAAAGTAGTCACAGAAAATAGTACAAGTATTTACGGAGTATCAGCTACAATCAATTATACTGCAGCACAACCAGAGCGCATGATGACAGGGGTGGAAACAAGCAGTGAGAAGAGAGACATGCACATGAACCCGCCCTGCACCCTGCCCTGTATGCCTGTATTTTTATTTTTAAGGTCTGTACATCAGGATGCTCGACCTCAGTGTACTCCTCTCTCACCACCATTAGAAGAATCTGGATGTGAACAGAAGGTGGCTACACAGAATAACAAAGACTATTTGCAGTTGAGGCACAATTACAAATGCTTCACACATAACAACCTCATGTTAAATCTACTGTTACTCTGGTTTACAGATGTGGAACTGAGGTCCAAGGAGACCAAGAAACTGCCTCAGTTACACAGCTAGTACATGGAGGAACCAATTTTCAAACCAAGGTCATTTGGTTCTAGTCTATGTCCTGTCTTAACCAAAAAGCCATACCACAAATGTTCCTTCAGAGCAAATCCAAGCACACAACATGCGACCACTGCACTGAGAAGCCTAGGATGCAGTCAGCAGAGACTCAATTTTAACGTGACCTCTTCTGATGGAAAACAGGCCTGGGAAGAGGGAAAGGGACCTCTGGGAGGTTGAATTTTTAAAGGCAGTGGTAAATACGGACATTTCTGTATGTGTGATTTTGGTATTGATTAAATAATGCTTTGCAATTACTGACAGCTAACCTAATTCAGCTTTTCTTCCCCTCTTGAAAATTTTACTGGAGAAACATATTTTAGGTTCTCTTCCTGTTTAGCATCTAAAGTCAATAAATGTCAAGTCATCAAAAAGCTACCTCTCTTAGGAAGGCTGAAAGGACAAGCAGATTCCGGGCGTGAAGGAATCTTATGAACAAAGAGTACCTTTTCTGGGCCACATGGGTCAAGCCTAAAGCAGATCAATACCAATGGCCAGACATTGGTCAAAGGTGTTCTCTTTTAAGGAGGAAAACACTAAACTAGATGGGCAACATCTTTTCTATTTCAAATTATGGCAACTCCCACGTGGTTTTAATTACATTACTTCCTAACAGCAATGGACAGGTTACTGAGTGACACGGGAGGAATGTGATAATACACTCCATGATCATTTTTACGGAAATCCCAATCTCCTGATATTCAGAAACCCAGAAGAGTACGATAGCAACATGCAATCTACTATATTACATTTCCAAAATTCTCTTCCTGATGGGATGATGATTCCCATCCTAACTTTCTCCACTACACTACAGGATCTTAAGCAAACCTCCTTTCTGAGTGACCTTTAAAAGCAAGTCCCTGGGTGTATTCTCTGCTCTGTCAAAGGCAGAAGCAGCTAGGTTGAACCCTCCCTCCTCCTCCTGCTGCTGCTGTAGCACAAATGTACACTCTCCGAGAACAAGAGAAACCCCACGTACCATTAACACATTCAAAGACATCACAGCACTTTCCGGGTGTCCCATCTCCACGAGAGACTATGCGGGGAGTGGATCCCACCTCACACATGGGGAAACCACATAAGCCAGAGAGACACTCGCATCTGAAACCAAAGAAAAGGGAAGGAAAACCCCATGAATAAAACAACATAGAAGTCGGGAGACCACAAACAAAGTGGCAGTGACTAAGTGGCAGTGGCTAAGTACCAGGTCTGTATGACACAGCCTTGTTTACCTAGGGTCATTGGGAAAGGGCCAAGGGCAAAGGGGAGGGGCCTGAATGTAATTTGCTTTCCAAGTAACTACAGCTCTTCATCTTCTTTACAGATACTAGCTTTTAGCTCGAACCATTTTGGCAGAGAGATTTCTAAGATGCATCACTTCATTTCTTACTTCCTCAGACTGGCATTGAGCATAACAAACATTTTCAGCTGCAGCTGCCACAGGGCCATCTTTCAATGTATGTGTTCTGTCATGCTTTGAGTCAATCATGCTCAAAGGGGCCAACATGGAATATGAGCCCCCTGTGTTAAGTGGCCCCATGCTGCAGCTCCGTACTACTGATAGGCAAGTGTTCCTCACAGGTTTTTCTTTCTTCAATGATTACCCGATTAGCTTTCAGTCTTGTCTTTTCAATATGACTGTCTCTAGGAGTACCCTCATCTTCAGTGACATTTAACTTACAACTTTGTAGAACAGAAGAAAGAGACTACAGACTGAGGGGCTCTTTATAATTGGAGGGCATAAGCTTTAATAAAGGGACTCTGTGGCAGCTCACTTGGAAGTGGAAAGTCTTCACTTTTTGGATCTTCTAGTTACTATATGTGGGTTTACCTCTATATACACAAATGTGGTGTTCAATGGATTGCAGGCTGGCTGTGTTGGCTCTCACTCTTAATGTCAACTCTGCTGAGAAGCCTGCCTAGGTGCACAAATCTGGTGAGTAAGTGTAGGTAGAAATGAGACCAAATGTCTTATCGGCTACAGTGAAACAGGAAGCAGGAAATGAGATGCTCAGGGTAGCTGGGTGTTGGCATATAAAGGTGATACAAGGAAGGAGCACCACACTTCTGTTCTCAGACTCCCCTGGGGATGGAACTGTGGGTCAGAAATGGAGGTACGTCAACAGAGAGAGCTCTCAGGCTGACAGGAATAAAAGGAACAACACCCTGCCAGGAAGTGTGTTGGTATTCATGTACAGTGAAGGTCAAGACCAAGGGAGGCAACACTTTCAGCAGGGAAGAACTATTGACACATTCATTACTTTTTTCCCCTTCTTATTTAGGTGAATGGTTCATTTTCCTTTGTTTTGGTTTTTAATAGGTTGAAATATGTTTGGGCTCTTCAAGTACCTCAATAATCAAGAGTCAGAGATTTGATGACATGTATAGTTAACTGTGAAACTAGAAAGAAAGGAAGTTAAAACTTGCACCAAAGACCAAAGCTACCGGAAAGGTGTGAGTGAGTGGCCCCTACCCCTACCCCTTTCAGGATTCTTGTGATGGCTCCACTGGATTTCTGGGAGGAAAGGGTGTTAGATGACTAAGGTTTTGCTGCAATGATATTTCTGCCTATAGGTCAAAGCAAATGTCTGCCTGTTCGATGTGAGCTGAGGTGGGGAGCTCTCAATCCACAGTCTGTATTCCTGCAGGACAATCATCTTCTATGGCTGAGTAACTGAGCCTGCCTCTCGGGGTCTGGGTATGCCATACTCTTCCATGCTTGTGCACCTAGCCACTGCAATTTTAAAAACATAATCATATCACTGTGATATTTCAGCAACAGTATATTGTTTCCACTTACTGCACTGGACATTCTGTACAACTTAAACTCTTACAGTTTACAGATGGTTGGGGCTAGAGTAATGAGAAAGGCCACACCCTGATCCTAACATCTACATGTGGTTACAATGTAAACATCTTACCAGAATAACTTCTTCTTACACATCTTCTCAAATTCTTGCCTGATGTGTTGCAGGGAACCATTATATTTTGAACATCAAAGAGCATGCACCCCCCCCCCCATACAACTTCTGGTGTTGTCTTTTAATACTTCAGCAATCTTTCCCCAACATGTATGTGCATGTCTGTGCTAGGCTCTCCTCTGGGCTGCTGGAAATTATGCCACACTGAAAACCATAACTAAGTCTGCCCTACGTCTGACTCATTTCCCAACACAGCTACACTTCTATTATCTTCTTAGAGACCCACACTAGTACCTTGTAGAAGATCTAAAACTCCACACACTGCCTATTAACCCACTTGGAAAAGGAAAACCTTTCATGTTGAATTGTTACTTCTACACCTAGAACAACTGCAGAATAAAGAGCCAAGGGTTTCTGGTAGCTGGAACGCTCCTGGCTCCTGTCCCCTTGTCTCTTTGTCCCTCCAAGCTCTCCGTATCTGTTGCTATCTTTTGACTTTATAGGTTCCTATGAACCTGAAATTACCACCTTAATGAAGGAAGACTTTAGGAAGGAACCACAAAAGGTGAAAATTTGAGCTTAAGCTGGTATCTCTTGGACAGGTATTTGTTAGGCTGAAATCTTCAAGAAAACTTCCATTTTTGCAGGTTGAGAATGGTCAAATAGCAATTCATATAGCTCAACTGAGCTGAAATTAAATAGGGTTTCCCATTCTCCATGATTTCCACCAGAAGAAACCAAATTCTTTTCTGGGTCAGAAGACGAAATGCTGAATGAGAACAACTGAAGCATGCAAATCACCTTGTCTTCAACACCTCTTTTTCTTTGTTTTTATGTTTCTCCTCTACTCTTCCCCTTACTCTCTACCCCAATCCCTGGATAAGGAGCAAACGAGAGAAAGGAGAGATCACGTGGATTAAGGGCAGAAAATATGGAGGAACATGGGACAGCTGCTTAATTAGGTAGATGTCACCATCCACGCCTCCCCAATTCCCACTCTAATCTGTCTCCCCTCATCTGAGCCATGTCAGACTTATAATCAACAATCTTCCACTATTCCTCATTTCATTACCAATGTCTCAGCCTAGCACTCAACACTCTGAAGGGCACGTCCCTTTCTTCAGTACCTTTCTTTCATACCTTTCTTCATTTTCCTTATGCTGCAATCACTCCATTGTCCACGCAAGCCCTCTCTGCTGTGTTTGCCCTGCTCACCCTACTGGCTCCTGAACATTCCCGCTCCAGCGCTCCTCTTCAGCTACCTTTTAGATACTCTGCCAGCTCCTTTTCCGAGCCCCAAACACCACACCTGTCTGCAGCACGTCTTACTCTTTTCTTGGGGTGGAGTACCCATCTGGCCACAAGCTCTTTTCTGCAACTATCATGTAGTAGTCATTATAGAAACCTTTCTTAATTGGAATGGAACTAGAGATGAAGAAAAGAGGGGAGATACTAACAAAACAATGAAGATACGAAAGAGAAAAACAAGAGCACTGAGACTCCACATGATGAACTCATGAATGCCCCTCCAGGCAGAATTATGTGCATGACATGTTGTACGGAAGTGGCAGGGCTTTAGGAAAACAATCCAAGCAGCTTACTGGGATGGAACTCGCATACTGTATCATCCACCCTTTTACAGGGTCATTCTACATTCACAAGGTTGTGCACCCACCACTGGTGCCTGATTTCAGAACATTGTTATCATCTCAAAGAAAAATCCTCTACCCACTAGCAGCCAAGCCTTCCTCCCCTCCCCTAGCAACCACTACTCTATGTTGTCTCTGTGCACTTGCCTTTTCTGGACATAAAAGGAATTGTACAGAACGAAGGCTAAGGGCTTCTTCAAACAAGCAACCTATATTTGCAATCTGCCAGAAAAATCAAGCCTCTAATATTATCCTCAGTATTAAGATAATGATCAATCAAATTACCACATTAATAAATTTCTGCATAATGTAATCACAGCTGTAACCAGTGGGTCTTAGTTAAAGCGGTCTTTTTTTCCCCCCTGGAGTGGGTAATGGAATCAGCATAGTGGGCATCTGAGTACCTGAGGGCAATGATGAGGACGTGGCGATCAACTAAGCCCCTAGAAGGCACTCACCCCTCAGGAGGCTGGCTCCCCCCGCCGGGCTGGGTCTGCAGCTGGATGTGCACTGACTAGTGCATACTCACTTTCCCTTCATGTCCCCTGCTTCCTGGACTATACAGGCAGTCCCAGCCAGGCCAAGGCCAAAGTCCAGGTTCCTGGGCACAGCTTACGAGGCATTCACAAGCTGGCCTTTTCCTCTGAGCGTCTAGTTCTACGGGATGCTCCAGGCATTTGCACTCTTGTTAACAGGGTAATCCGCCACTCAGCCTCACCCTTTCCTTTCCTTTGCCTCTGAAAAGTCCCCAGTGCCCTGAAGAACAACCCAACCTTCTAGGCATTCTCTGGTGCAGCAGCAGCAGCAGCAGCAGCAGCAACAGCAATCAGGGTTCACGCTCTCTGCTGATCTTCAACACTACATATGGGTATGTAACTCTTGGAGTGTACCTGGGCACCACCCTAAATCAAAATCATCTGATTCTCCTGTGCATTCCTGTAGTGGAGGGGAGCATGGCTTGTCTTGTAAATAAAGAAAATGAGTGACACATATCCAAACAAAAATCTGGAACAACTTTTTCATGGCTATTAAGTCAGGGGTTACAGCATGCATAGTTTTTGTATTATTTTAATTTTATACATTTCAGACAGAGAGCTTTAAATCCATGTTTTTCAAAATGAGTACGTGGGAGGAAAGACCGTAGAATTTGTTTTCCATGCAGATTCTAGGGCACTACACTTGAGGACTGTTTTTCTGTCAGTCTGGAGGGAAGCACAGGATCTGTCCACATCATAACCTCTCCAGAGGAACCTGGACCCACTTTCTGAGAACTGGAACTGTGCTTCTAGAAGTGCAGGGCCCCGTCACCATAGCTCAATTTGCAGTTAAACAAGTATGACTGAGTTTTACATTTTAATGACAGCAGTGCTTACTAGTACAAGTGTGTCCTCAACCATTTACAGAGACTCCTCACTACCTGCACATCTTTGCTCAGGAGTGCATGACACACTTGAGTGAAGGAAAGAACCCCTTATTATCTCATACTGTTCTCCACTAGAAAAATGTGTTCTAGAAAGTCACTTCAACTCTCAGAGGCTTGGTTTTCTTATCTGTAAAGGGAGGTGGGTGGATCATAGCAAACTTTCTTCTAAGCACTGTATAAAATCCCATGATTCTGTGGCTGCAATTCTCATCTCCGCCATGACTGGGATCTGATTTCGGTGGATCCTCTCCTAGTGCTTCTCCTGGCCTGGATCCTGTCTCGGAGCAGGTCAGTTAGGCTGCATCGCCACACTGTCCTTTTCTTCCTCCTCCCTTCCCCATGCTCTTCAGCCTTCAGGGCTGGCTCCACCTGGGCCCTTTCCCCAGAAGTGTTCTTGGTGATTCTTTAATTTTCTAAGGGTGTAGTAATTGCATATTTATAACTTTTTCTCCTAAGACACAAGACGCTAGACCCCAAGCCAGTGATGACAAATCTTTTAGAGACCGAGTGCCCAAAGTGCAACCCAAAACCCGCTTATTGATTGCAAAGCGCCAACCCTGCCATTAAACCTGAATACTGACGTTTTACTTTAGAAAAAACAACTCGTGCTGACAGAGAGCACTCTGCGCGGCCACTGCAGCACATGCGTCATAGGTTGGTCACCATGTCTACACAACATGTTAGCAGAAATCCCTGGATGTAGGTGTCCCCGTATATGAGGCACATCCGAAACCCTTTGAAGACACTGACTGAGAAGAATCAATGAATGCCTTGTTTTACAGAAGGACTAGAAACACTTCAAAGGATGCTAAGCTAGAGGGGGTGCTGGAGGAAGCACAGGCAGAGGGTCCTCTGACCCCTTACAGTCCTTTTCAGGAAGAACCGGAAGGTCTCTGGAACATGAACAACACTGAGGGCACATATTACTCTAACACTCTTGCAAGAAGTTCCTCTTTAAAAAAAAAAAAAAAAAAAAGAAGTTCCTCTTTAGAGGAGGAAATTAGGAAGTAGTGAACCATCAGGTTCTTGATCTTCCCTCAGCTGACGCTTATCTTTGCTCATATCCTGGAGGAAAAGCAAGTCAGTGAGGCACTCTGGAAAAGAATACTTCTAAGTCCAAACAGATTGGCTTTATTCCACATCTGGATGGAGTGCTGAGCTCTTCAAAAGGGGACATCAATGTCTGCAAATCAAAAACTGCTCTTTACAGGTGTGTGTGTAGGGGTCTGCATTTGAGTTAAGAAATGAAGATAAATGAAGCATCAAAATGGCAAACACTTGTACTACTAGGATTCCATACAATGTATTAATGAAGTACCTTCTCAGGAATGGAAACTATGACACATAAAACAATTCCATTCCATAAAAAGTAGCTTCAACTTTAATTAAATTTGATGCATTATCTTTCTACTTCTTAAATTTCTTCTTTCTAGGTATGTATAAGTTAGGGCTGGGGATTTAGCTCAATGGTTCTGTCACCTGCCTCACAAGCGCAAGGTCCCGAGTTCAATCCCCAGTACCAAAAAAACAACAATAAAAAACACAAAAAAACTAGGTATGTATAAGTTAGGGGGGAAAACTGCAAATAAAACATCCAAAACAACCAAGTTTCCCATCGGAGGGTCCAACTACCCTTGTGGAAAGTAGCACCGTTCCCTCCGGAAGTTCCTTAGGCTCACAGTTTCCCTACTGACCACATCCTGACCCTCCTCCACCTTTCCTCCCCTTTCTCAAACTAAGCCCTGCACAATCTCTGTGCATTTCCACTGCCCAAGCAGGGGGACACGTGGGTTAGCTGGGGCAAGCACAGAGGACCACAGGCCTCTGTCCCGCAGCCATCTCCCCATTTAGAGGGAGCTGTATATTCTTCACCACTTTCCTTTCAGAGACAAGAGTAAAATCACTCAGCTTTCCATGTTTTGTTTTGTTTTTCCCTGAGAGTAGGAATTCTCATGCATGGAAGACACAAACCGAGGACAATTAGGTATCACATTTCATCTCCCACCATTAGTAATAATGATGAGGCCCACTGTATGAAGCAGTCATTAGCCTTTTTTCTTCCTAGCCTTCACAAGGGACACACAATTATGTTACTCTCAGGGCTGGCAGGCACCTCAGGAAATTTAAGGTGCTAAGTGGAAAGAAAAGTGGTATATATGTTTTAACTCCACATGGCTTCTTTTTACAAGAATTATAAAATTATCTTCCAGACCTATGCTCTACAGTACGTAGAGTGAGGCGAAAGCAATGGTGCTTCCTGCAAGTGAACACCTTGACGTGCTGGGCTGAGGGAGAGCTGGGGCAGTTCCGAAGGGACTCCAACCTGGCAGTCAGAAGACAGAGACCCAGAAACACAGCTGGAAATAATCCAGAGACCTGCTGAGAACACTGGGGCTGGGATCTGGCAGGCGTCCTAAACTACTCAAACAATCCGACGTGGAGCATGGAGAGCTGAGGGTCCCAGGACGGGGAGGTGCTCTGCCTCCACTTCCATAGGTCTGGGAAGACACTCGTGTTTCTTTCATGGCTGGCAGCATGGGAGGAAAGAGGCACAAAAGAGAAGACAAAGGAAAAGAAAAGAAAAGAAAGAAAAGAGAAGAGAAGAGAAAAGAAAAGAAAGAAAAGAAAAGAAAGCAAAGAAAAGAAAAGAAAGGGGGAAATTACCACATCACACTCTGAAAGGAGGGCTGCAGCTTGGATGTGAGAATATGTTTAATATAGCAATGTACACTGTTCCCACTTTGGAGACTGGAACCTCCAACTGTATTAGAAATGGATGCTCCAGAACACAGAATCAGCTTCTTTACGAACATGTAATTATTTTGTAACTCTTTCCTGAGTGTAAGTGCAGCAGGCAGGCTGGGTGGTGGCTGCAGATACACAGGATAGTGTTGGCTTCAGCTTAGCAAGTTGTTTAGAAAGGTGTTGGATCTATAACCCAGATGATGTACTACAGACTATCTAATCCCCGGCCCTGAACACATGAGGAACAAGCACCAATGCCACCTGAACTAACTAACGTTCCACTTGAAAATCTGAGTGCAACTCAACAGCTTGGGGTGCCGACACTCCTTTAGGCCACCAGAGCCACCTGGGGCCTGAGCTGGCACTGCAGCAGAAGACTTTAAGCATGTATGCACCCGGATCCACAGAGGCTGTCAATTCCTAGCCTCTTATCCTTGTCATCAGTGCAAAGTGAGGACTGTACTAGCTCTCTTCCTCTGGGGAATCCATACCCCAACATATGGCTCCACTCCCAGGGCCTCATCCTCCTGTCCTGACTGCCCTTCCAACTGTGCCTGAGCTCGCCCTGTCTTTTCTTCGAAGCCAAACCCACGATCTCAAGATGCTCCACTCCAATCTGCTTCTATGACCAGCTTTCCACTGCATCCATCTCCAGTGAGACAGAGACTCCGGTGAGACTGCCCACACGCACTCACTCACCTGTGACGGAAGGAGGTCAGTGTTCTCCAAGCTGACCACTGGCTACACCTACACTGTGGCTTTCCTCTCTCACAACGCTCCCTCCTGCTGCGGTTTCGAGTCCTATCCAACTCCTTAGGAGGCACAGGCTTGGAGGGCGCACTTTGACATCAGATAGTGTGAGGTTTGAGCTCTGGCCACTTAGGCACTATGTGGCCATGGACAAATTATATAATCTCACTAGGTCTCAAGTGAATCACACGTAATATGGGGACAGTTAAGACACTCACATGTCATAGGACTGCTGATGTACGTACCTCCAGTTCTCCTGTCCCTGCTGCCACCACGCTAAGATCACCACCCTCATGAAATGTCTACTCTCAGATCTTTCCTTTTCCTCCGAGCCTGAGCTCCACTCTACCATCTCTTTAACAAAACAGCCTCAGGTTCATGGTGTTCCACCCGAACCCACCATCTTCCCAATACCTTTGTATTTCTCGCCTCTTTTCTCTCCTACATCTAGACTGGACAGCAACCCTGTCATTTAAACCAGAACTAGCAAACCTGAACATGTACGAGTCCAGAAGGAATCCTAAAAAGAACAGAAGGTTTGTGACCTCTGAGGGGGTGTCACTACTCATTCTAAGCAGAAACAGAAATTCAATGTTGCTATGCCTTCCATTTGTGCAGGAGAAGCCAGATTTTTATGTGAAGCACAGCCCTTTTCAAGCGTTGGTGATTAGTGTGAAAATGGCCAGAAAGGGCACCTTAAAAAACCCTCTGATTCAGGGTCAAATTGAACCCCAAAGCTACGGACTTCCTGTGTGCTAAGGGCTCCCTGGGAAGGGAACACTCCTGGCAGGAGCATTCCACATGTGTGACGTTCAAGTTCCTCCTCTGGCCGCACACACATCTCCGTGCCTCCATGAGCCACCTCTTCCATGACGCTTCCTCTAACTGGGGTCACGGAGGTGAATGGCTTATGCTGTGCGTGTGGGTGTGTGTGTGGCGGGGAGCGGGTGTGAGTGAGTAGCGACTGTGATGGAGTGAGAACAGGGGAGGGCACTCCAGCTAGAGAAGAACCTGTGAGATGTACAGAGGCAAAAAAGAACACAGTGTATCTAGAGCAGTGGCTCAGCCCATCAGAGTGTATCGTGCTGAGATGAGGGCTTGGGACACTAATGAAGGTCTGGCAGATGACACAGCCAGAGAGGGAGGCCTGAGGCTCTGCGTGCCATTCTCTACTTATAAGCAATTGGAAAGTAATAAAATACCATAAAGAAGTGATATGGTCTTGCAATAGGGTGGGTATATGGAAAATTCCAACATTGTCATGAACTCCATTTTTTTTGAATCATGAAGATAGGTGGAATTAAGGCTGATGTTTTAAACTGGTAAACATACTAAAAGTTAACAAAAAAAAAATCAATGACTACAATAGCCTAGAATGCCCTTTTTTCCATCTCCATCTGGTGAACTCTGCCTCATTCCTAAAGATTCAGCTCAAAAGTCAACTGACAGTTTTCCAAATAGAAATCAGTTTCTCTTTGTGAGCTTGTTATTTCGCACACTTCTACTTCCAAAGGACTCGCACTGAAATTACAGTGACTTACCTAGGTTTGCCCTCCCCTAGGCTGTATGCTCCCAGACATCATGACTACATTTTACTTCTGTGAGGTGGACCAGTACTGGCACTTGATAAACACTCAAAATATTTGTTCCTTGAAAAAACTAACATTATGAGGTTTGATGCCGAGACTGTCACAAACTATCTATATAACGTAGACAAATTTATTACTTACTTGTGCTACACAGTGAGAGAGAAACATACAGGTAGGTCATGGGCTGGATCCCCTGAAACTGTGAACGAAATTAAACCTTTCTGTCTTTAAGTTGTGGGTGCTGGATATTGTGTCCAAGTGACCAGAAAGCTAACACAGGATGGGTGTCAAAAGTCTCCAAGTTCAATACCACCCGTGCTGCTTTCAAACTTCAACTGAAGGTCTTAAGGAATTCAGTTAAGATACTCTCTTTCAGTCTGAGTCAGAGGGTCACACCCAGTATCTGCTAATGATGGTGACAATTCAGACCACACTGTAAGTCACTGAGTGACAACTTTGCCTGTTTTCAGGACTAAAGCAAATAAAAGACAAGTCTAGAGACCAGTCAGATTCATGAGGAAACACACAAGGTAGAAGGCTCTAGCATGGGAAGTACACGGTGCACACATCTGAAGTACATTACTGACAAATCACTCTACTGGGAAGACAGTTCACATCCTATGGGCAAAGGCTTTACTTTTAGGAAAGCATATTTTCTTCAATCTGGGGACAGATCCAATAACAACATGGAATTCTTACAATTATTTTGTTTTGTTTTAAAAACATCAGCGTTTAATATAGACTTTTTTTAGTCATGAGTTGACTTGTTCTTTTGGGCCAAAAATTACTGTGACAGAGGGCAGCAGAATAGATGTTCTTTTCTTAGTTGAGAAAGAGGAGCTTCAAATAGACTTGCAAATTTTTTCTACATGTGTTTGAAAACAAGAGAATGCTACCATGATAGCATGTCAAGAGTCAGGAATGTTTTAAATCTGCCCTATGCTAATGCATATTTTACATATTATGTAATTTCATTTATCCCCAAAAAGCAGCTGGGGAAATTATTCAAATTAAAGAGAACCAAAAAATTGAACTGAATTAGAGAAATTTGTCTACTAACAGGCCAGTATTTTTTTTAAATAAAAAAACCCCCAAAATTAATGTATAGTGTCATCTTCTTTGAGACAGGATCTTGGAACAGATGGACATGATAATTAATTACCAGGCTCTTAATTTGATAAAGTCCTTTTGAAACTGCATATTCAGGGACAATTTCCACTGGTTAGCTTGAGTAGGCACAATATAAGCAACTTAATTACCTAGCAAAATGTTAAAAGCATATGGACTTCTGAAATATTACTCGATGATCTAAAGAACTTACCACTGTCCCACAAAGAAAAAAGAAGTGGTCCCTGAGCTCTGAGCATGAACTTAATAGTCTCAGCCACCTTCGGAGGCTTCTGGCTTTGGTGTATTTGTCTGGTCATGCTGATGTGCTTTGTGTTGACAGTCACTGACCTACCACTGTTACCCTTCTTTAATAATCTTTCTGAAGGTTTCTAACAGCAAAATTCTAAACAGCAAAATTCTGGCTTGGGGCTCTGGATGTAAAGAGTTGCTTGAGGGATCTTGAGAAGCTCAACCATCCCAACTTGAGGGCTTTAGTGAAAAGAATGCTAAATGACTCTTGATAATGTTACTCAGACCTTACTGCTCAGACACGGACAGGTGTTACTGAGCAGAAGAATAAGAAAACCCACTAAGTCCTCAGTAGGTCAAGAATCAAGGAATCATGATTCAAGATTTGAAACTACATACAAATAGAGAGAAATGAAGAAAGCTGTGATGATTATTCTATATCTGTACATATGTGCTTCTGGAAGTCCCTCATTTCTGACTTCAGACATAAAGCTGGCATATTAGTGTTTTCTTAAATTTGCTTTTATTATTTGGTAGAAAGCAAGCCTATTAGCTAATTGTTTTTCCTTGAAGGGGATTACTCTGTGTGTGTGCTTTTTTCATAGTAGTTTCCAAAGATCTAGAGTCTTCTTGTACTGGCCCTTGTGAAATTTGTTAGGTTTTGAGATCACTCATTACCTAGGTCATACAGTGTTTTATTCGTCACCATGTCTTACCCCAGGCCCAACGTTCTCTGTCTTCCCTGAGGTCCTCAACCAGTATTTAATTATGTAAGTATTTTAAGCATTTTCAAATCTGTACTTTGCTTTTATTCACATAGTTAGATTACTTGTGATTTAACTCAAGGAAAGTCCCTTCCTTCTGAAAGGAAGGGACAATGTGCCAAAGATTCCATTCAGCTGGTCTTATCCAGAGAGAGTCAGTTTCAGGCTGTGAGTTCTGGAACTCCAGAAAGCTCCTTTTCCAAATACTTACATTTATTCACAAGAAATGGTGTGCCAACAATCTGCCAAGATTGTGCTATCAAAATGCAACACAGCACCACAAGATGGGTTTTCTTGAGTGCAAGAAAACCAAGATCGAGGAATGGGAACTAAGTTTCCTGGATTTTTAGGCATTATTTTTTTTATCTTTTTGGTACCGGGGATCCAACTTGGGTCCTTGCACTTGAACAGCAGGTAGCGAAACCACTGAACTAAATCCCGGGCCCAGCTTCCTGGATTTTTAAATCAAAGCACTTGAAGGTGAACATCTAAGATGTGACAGTGAAAGTAAAGACATTTCATGACCTTCATTCTGGTCATGGGCTGTGTACGTGACTTCTGAACACAGTGGGATTACCATCCTTCTTCTCATCTCATTTCCCTTCCTGCAGTGACAGTGTTTGGAGTTGTTATGATACGACAGGATATTGTCTTCTAAGGTCACTGTCTTATAGGAGAGAAATAAAACTGAGGCCCAAACTAGAAAAAACGGAATTTAATTTAGATCTTTTTTTTTTTTTTTTTTTAAAAAGAGGTATAGAAATATTCCAGTGCTAAAATTAGGAACACAGAACCTAAAATTCTTCCATAACATTTCGTGTAGGTGTGAAACACAGAAAAAGGCAATAGGAATATGGAGGAACTGAATAAAGAATGATAGGGAAGACAGACAGGTAGCTGGAACTTCGGTGAAAATGATGCAAGAACAGATGGGAAGAAGCAAGCGCGAACAGGGGGTCCGGGAGGCAGCGCGCTGCTCCACACGGCCGTGCACAGGCTGACGCAGTCCACATGGGTAGCACAAGGGGCACAAGGGACCAGGCACACATCACCCTCCCCCAACACATCCCCAGGGCCTGCAATGGACAGAGATCGCCACATTTTATCAGAAGCAGTTTCACAGACTTCATCTTTACCTTGTAGATTCAGCCTTTGGCAGGGAAGTCCCTGTTCCAGCTGTAATAGAAGCTGCTTATAAAAAAAATACAGCTAGCAATCATCAACTAGCCATTGACCAAACAGGCAATCTGTTTTACTAGATTATCACCCCCCTTCACAATTAAACCAATTCTGATTACCATGATAATTGATAATGATTAAAACATTAATCTAGTAGTTTGTACATTTCATTTTGCCTTTCCTAAACATTTTTTTAAAAAGAAAATGAAAATAACTGATCATCCTTCTTTTATCTGACTTTCCTTGGACTTTCTCCCTGTCCTATCCCTCTGTAAACCATGTATCTCTCCCATTGTCTTAAGTCCTGGAATTTCTAAAATTTTTCTTCTTTCTTTCTCAAGAGTTCTCTAACCCCAGCAGAGTGGGTTCTTGCCTCTCTAAAGGCTTTAGGAAAGTCAAAGAATGGAGAGGTAGAGGTTACTTTTGAGATCATCTAATCCTGTTTCCTCTCCTTCCCCAGATAAGAAAACAGAGCAGATAACACAAAAGGCTTGCCCTGAATTAATGCAAAAGTAGGCCTGGATTCCAGCACACTTAACATCCACTATGTGTAATGTAGGGAGGAGCAATGAAAAGAGGAGTATTCTTCCACTCTGGAATGGTTTTCAGTGATGGCGGACCATTTAGAGCTTCCAATGATACAAACAGCCTGCTGCGGCAGTGTGCCAAAGGTTCGCCACCACTGGTCTAGGCACAGATACAAATCTGTGTACAGATAGTGATAAAGAAAGTACAGGGCACAGAATGTCAGGTTTCCTGAGCTGGGGACTGGGAAGAAGCTGGGGGTGACTGCACAGAGTCCTGGGGGACAGTGCAGCCTGATGGTCTGCTCTGTGCCTCTCTGCTCACTAGGCAAGGCCTTTCTAATTCCACACACTTCTTCTATGAAACAGAGCTGCAAATACAACTAGCCTCCTGGGTTGAGCTCAGTCACTCAAGTTCATCAACATTTCCTCTGGGGGGCTGCAGATTTAGCTCAGTGGTTCCGCCACCTGCCCTGCAAGTACAAGAACCCGATTTCGATCCCCAGTACCAAACAAACAAACAAACAAACAAACAATCATCTCAAACATTTCCACTGGGGCTGTACTTAACTATTAAATTTTTTGGTGAAAACAGAAGTCACATTTTAGGCAACATGTCAGCTGAAAGATAATCTGAATTTTTTTTTTTTGGTACCAGGTTTGAACTCAGGACCTTGTGCTTACAAGGTAGGTGCGATGCCACTGAGCTAAATCCCCAGCCCAATAATCTGAATTTTTAAATTACCTTAGAGCTAGGGGAAAAAGTAAAACAAAGATAGGAGTTTGGGTATAGTGTCTCAGAAAACAAGAAACATAAATGGTGTGGATAAACATTCTAGAAGAGATTCAGAACCAGGCAGGAGCCAGGAGGGGAGCTGGAGAACCCAGATTTATGCAGCATATACAACTCAGAAGAAACCCTATTTTAAGTTTTTGGACATCATAAACATTTATTTCTACCTCAAAATACTGGCTTGAATTTTTCAATAACTTTTAAGGAAAGTATGTTTATCGACAGAAATTGATAATGTTTTAGAACAAAAAGTTAGGGACAAATTGTACTAAAATAAATTTAGAATGGCTGACTGTCAATAATATATTAAGTTCATTCATTGCAAAAACAATACAAACAGTCACTTAAAAGTATTTTATAAAACTTATGTCACTTCTGGTGAAAATAAGGTAGAGGTAGTACTCTACAAATTTTTATCTAGTTAATGTCTACCCCGTAAAGGCTGTATCTGAAAGACTGGTAAAAATGAGAGCAGCACAGTGAAGACTGTAAAGTTAGGTGAACACACACTAAAGGGCAAAATGCAAAGAGTACAGAGAAAAAAATCAGTAAGCTAAGGCTATTTCTTGACAAATAGCCCACATGGACTGCGATTTGGGCTGGGTGACACCAGAGAACAGGGACTCAAAAATACACAGCCCAGAAGGATCCACCCTCTGACCATATCCGGTGAATCCATTTCTCTCAAACAAGAACCACCGTGACAAAAGAGAATTTCTAATTTCTATGCCACATTCTCAAAATTGACCTGATTTCATCAGGCAGCTCTTCTGGCATTCCCAAACCACTCTCTGTGTGATGAGAGAAAAACCAGTTTAACTAGGTAGTCACAGCATCCCTTGAAGACGGTGGGCAAAAGTAACGGTCAGCTAAAGGATGCTTAAAGTGTCCCAAGTCTGTTCCTGGGCAAACTGCCCATGGGCAAGTGTGCAGGGAAGAAGATGGCAGGTGCTGAGGACCCTGAGCCCAGGGCCAGAAGGACACCAGTCCCTGGAAAAGAGTCACATATCTGCAGCACTTCGTGACTTTCTGTGGTCATAAAGTAACAGCTGAAGGGGACCTGCCTGAGTTGAATGTAAATTACAGTGGATTAAAAACGGCCACAGATTCTTTGCAGCTTCTCCCAGCAAGAGTGGGATCTTCTCTTTCACTCTTTGGATAAGGGCTCAGCTGTGACTGAGTCGCTTCGAGCAACAACAGTGGAAGTGATGTGAGGACCCTGAGAGTCTTGGCCCCCAGAGCTCTGCTACTTCCTCTCTCACTTCTGCCACCATCTGAACCAGCCCAGGAGGGAAGACTGTACACGGAGAGTCTTTCCAGCCACCTCTACTGAGTTTACTGGGTTTCCGGACATGGGTGACATCCAGCTCCTGATGACCAGCCAGCTGACTAAGAAATGTGGGAAATAAAGAAGGCTTTGCTGTTTTCAACCCTGTATTACTTTTGAGGGTGGCTTGTGACACAGCAATGAATACCTGAGACATGTATGTTTTGTTAATTTGTACTATGCCCATATAAATAAATGTGTCAGTGAGATATCTCCCCGATTTATTTCCTGGTTTTAAAAACACTATTATAAAAAACTCTGCCAATAGAAAGAACATAAGAAACATTTATGATTTTAAACAAGTAACTTATTCTCTCAAATTCCATTTTCATAGCTATATATATTCCTCATGGAGTTAAAGTGATGATAAAATAAGAATGACAAAAGTGAAAATACAGCCAGGTGTGGTGGTTCACGCCTATAATCTCGGCACTCCGGGAAGCTGAGGTAATAGGGTCCCAAGTTCAAGCCTAGCCTGAGCAACTTAGCAAGCTACTGTCTCAAAATAAAAAGTAAGGCGGGTATAGGGGGCTAGGTACGTAGCTCTGTGCAAAGGCCCTGAGTTCTATCCCTAATACCACCACAAAAGAAAGAAAGGGAAAACTAAGAACCAAGGCACATTACTTTTTTAGCTGTTACCTACATGTTGCTTAAGTCTTGCATTGTTTTTCTTTCACTCCAGACATCACTTATATCAATGTACACAACTTCAGCATTTCTCTGTTGTAAATTCCCTTACGTGTGGCAGTATTTGCACATACACACCGTGCACATGCACAGAAGTCCCCTGCACCCCCTGGAAGTATGATGATCTCCTATAGCTGACATTGTGTTCTGAGGCCAGCAGAAAAGGATGAAGACACAGCAGGGTGTCTGGAAATCTAAACCAGGCTGAGGGAAAAATGAATTACTAACAGTTAAAAGTTAATTATATCACGCATAATAATGTCTAAACAGGACCAAGATCAGGAGAGTAGACAAAAAAAGCCAAAAATGAATGGTGGGCCATTAAGGAAAAGCAGAGTGCTAGGCAGGAAGAAGGAAGAAAAAAGGGATAATCTATACTTAGGAAGACCAGGGCTGGGAGGAAAAACTGGCACTTATTAGGGGCAGAAGTATAAAGAGACATCCACACATGATAAGAACATCTAGGAGCGCAATCATGCTTGAAAAATGAAAAACAATAAATGAGTGAACTGAAAACATGCAACTCTCGCAGGAAGCATGAACTGAGCAAGGCCCCACACAGAAACAGGAAGTGAAGGGCCTCACTGGAAAGGCAGTTCCACTCGGTGGGAAGGAGGGAGGCAGAAATTTACTCTTAAAAATGAGGGAAGCTGGGTGTGGTAGCACATGTCTCTGATCCCAGAGTTTGGAAGGAGGGCTGAGGCAAGGATCAAGACTTTGAGACCAGCCTGGACACAGTGACCCTGCCTTACAAAAAAAGAAGAGAAAAGATGTGGCAAAGCCCACAAACTCCTTTTCTAGTCTATGAAAGTATAAATATTTCCCAAAAGGGGGCTGTTATTATCACCAAAGGTAAATTTATATAGCGGCAGTTTCAGATCTTTACCTCATTCTTTCCTAACTACAAAAAAGGGTTCTTCCCCACCCCGAGTTCTCCAATATCAGCTTTGCTCTCATATGGCTCTAAGTTCTCAGCAATGCTCTTTATAAATATGCAGTTAAATGTCAATCACCACAGGATTTTATATATAGTATTTGGTATCGCTGTTCTTTATGACTAAAAAATCATACTCTTAAGGAGAAGATATTTGACATGACTCACACACAAGACTGAAGTTATAAAAGTACTCTATTAGTACATTAGGCTTTCTTCTTTTTATTTCCACTTTTACATGACTGTTTGAGTTTTTACTTTATCACAGTATGACCTCTCTACCGCCTTCCTTAATGAGCTGAAATGCACTTAATTTACTACACTGGTCTGAGTAAGGTTGAGCAATAGCCAGAGCATATTGGGCATTTACCAATTCATCCACTGAATGAATGTCCTTAATGTACACAGAAAAAAAGATATAATGGGTGAGTTCTAGAAACATCCTTCAGTTGGTAAGATGACACTTTATGCATGTAACAATGGGATAACAGTGCAAGGAAGTGTATGATTAACTGACAGCATGGAGAGACAGGCATCCAGGGGCTGGACAGGTACAGCTGAAGCACAAAGAATTCATGGATTAAGTGGAATTAACTGGAGTCCTACGGGATGAGCGATATTAGAGAAGGTGGAAGAGCAGGATAAAGGCGACTGACACTGTGGGCAGTGAGTGCAGTGGTTGGAACGGAGTTTCTGCAATATGGAGGAGTCCTGGACCACAAGGAAGGGGCTGAGGGGAAAGGGCCAAGGTTTTAAAGTGACACAAGGATGGCATTACCACCCAATGGCAGGGAGGTAACAAGAACATAAAAATATCCATTCTTTCTTCAACATACAAATCATCTTGGCTAAGAACGGGCCCACTGGTTCACGCATTCATCAATCAATGTAGGCTGATGTACTACTTCTAGGTACCAGAGGCTAAAAATATTCCATTTCCTCAAAAATCATACAGAATAAGAGACCCCCCCAATGATTTCAATGTATTATAAAAAGTACTATGATGAAGGGATATGAAGAATTACAACAGAGCAGAGAATGATACCCAAGTTATCCTTAGGGGCTGAAGACTGAAAATACTTCAAAGAGCAGGAAGTGTAGTCGTGCAAGAGGACAGAACTGCCCAGGTGGAAGGGGAAGGGGAGAGCTATTCAGGAAGAGGCAGCTGCAAATTTGAAGGCCCAGAGCACGAGTGCACTCGGGGAAGGGCTCTCATCAGGGGGGAACGCAGGATGTGTGTGCAGCAGGGCAGAGGCTAAGTGTGGGTCACTGACTGCCTATAACACAGGAAACCAGAGCGCTGTGAGAACTTATCCTTTCTTTGCTAATAATTTACAGTGGGATTCTGAATGACTTCCTCTTTGTATTTTCAATTTTATCACTAGCGGTACATCTGACTTAAGAGCATTCTTCAGTTGAATGCCAAAGTCAAAGTTAATGTCAATACAAAAACAAAAACTGTAAAGTTTATGTTTACTAGAGTCACAGAAGGTTGGGCATAAAATGAAAAGCATCTAGTTCTCCCTCCCCTCCAACATAACACTTCTCTTGCTCACCCCTGGCAGGTGGCTGTCCAGGTGGAAAAAGATCTGTCTAGTGCCAGGGAGCTCAGGAAGTAGCCCAATTCATTGCTGAACAGCACTAGTGAGAAAGTTTTTTCTTAAAGTGAGAGTCGAGGTGGTTTCCTGTATCTTTTACCCATTCTGACTCCCTACTCTGCCTCCTAATATGCAGATGGTGCTATGTTACATTTATATATCAAGGACTTAATTAACACCTGGATTAGGTTTGATTAATTAGCTTCTCCGATATAATGTACCACACCTTCCTTTGTGCGAAGACCTTGAAGAGGCACCTGTTACTGCTAGCAATGCTCTACTTTTCTCCTCCAGTGATTAGCGATACTTTATGCGTGCATAGTATTTCACCTTTCCAAGGATCTTCACATAAATTAGCACATTTTAAAGTCATAAGAAGGTTGCTGAGCCACTTCAGCACATTGTCTTCACAAAAATCTTTGTATCTGTTTTATGATACAATATAAAGGACCTATCTGATAGAATCTTCTGTTTCTGCCAGGACAAAGCCTAGGACACCAAAATCTAAGGCATTTTAAGAGAAAAAAGAAAAAAGTAATTAACAGAACAAACTCTGATAGTTACTCCTATTACAGTCCAAAAATTGGTATTTCCCTTAATAATGGACCACATACAGTCCCAGCTCACCAAACTATATCTACAACCATACCTACCCATGCAACAAACCTAGATGCCAAGGGCCTAGCACTGGGACTGAGCCTGAGTGGGGGAGGCAGACTGTAAATCCTAGGTTTCCAGGCAGTCTCCCCGAAGCTGCACAGTGGTCCTTTGTGGCCACGGGCAGGAACCAGGGACCCTCATGTCTGGAGAAGCCTAGTGCTACAGGGCTAGGTGGCTGCCTCACTAGTAGAATTAAAATGACAGCAGCTTTCCACCCCATCAAGCCAAAGAGAAATGTGTTTGTTGTTCCAAAAAACATTCTAAGAATTCAGACACCCCTTTGCCTCAGTAAGAAGTGAGTCTGGGCAGATGTGTGATTGAGGATGATAAAGGCCCTGGGGTGGGGGATTGGGGTAGCTCTATGAGGCATGCAGGGTTTCATGGCATTGGACACACTGCTTAAGCACCTACAAGATTCACTGCAGAACAGCGAATGGCATGCCTATTGTGGATAGACACCTCACTGTCTGTCTCCCTAGCTACACACAGAGTGACAAATTTGCCTGTCTAGTTCCCAGCCCTCAAAACTGCATGAGCACCCTTCCAGGAAGAAATCTGTAAGAATTAGTGACTTAACCTGATGACACCTGGCTTTGATCTGAGGACATATGTAAATAGCAATATTAACAGTAACAGCTCAGTGATTTCTCCAGAGAAACAGGAAAATATTAGGTTTCCCAAGGGAAAACAAGCTGCATACTTGGTGTATGTGCTGCTGAAGCGAGCACCAAGCTGCATACTTGGAACTGCTCCTTAGAGAATGGTAACGTACAAGACAAAGAAGAGAACTCCGTGAGCGGGTGACAAACTGACCTTGCTGGCAGGGTACAGCAGCCATCCGCCGTGAGTCGCACTTGAGTTTCGTAGCTGTCCAGGGGGCATACCGTCTGCTGCACCGAGGGGCACTCCACAGTGCTGCAGTCCACACTGAAAACTGAAAGGGGGATACAACAGAGGCGCCGTTTACTGTGACATTTTCTTGCATTTTGAGACCCAAATTTAAATGGTGTTGACTTTTAGCAAATTTCGAGTTTCCCTGCTTCCCAGAAACCCAGTCCTAGTGCTGCCATTTTTGTTTCAGCCAATGGTATAAAAACTGCAATGCCCCAAATTTTCTGATTAAGAGGTGAGGATAAGACATTTGGTAGTTAAAATGAAGACAGAGATCAACAGTGGTTACACTGATGATGATGGTCAGCCAGAGGCATTTCTGACAGAACAGTTCAAGAGATGGACAGAGGACTGTGTTGCTTGAAACATTTCCTTAGCAGTAAAATTGAAGCCAGAAAAAAAAAAAAAAAAACCCACAACTGAACAATCACTAAGAAGTAGCAAAGAGGAAATCACTATAACCCAGACGTGCTCACAGACCACTTTAGACATGCTGTCACATGAGCACGGATGTTAGAAATAATAGACAGCAGACATGACAACAAATCAAATGCTGGCAAAGAAGGTAAGTTAGCAGAAAAAGATGGCTTAGCACATGGCGTAGGGTCAGGGGATGGGTGGAGGGGACTGGCAAGGAGAAAGCTGGGCTGAGTGCTTTCTTATAGAACATCTGGCATTTTGATGCATACTTATTTAAAAATAACTTTCTGTTTTATGTATCATGGTTGTTTTTAAATGTAGTATTTTTAAGTGACAGATACATCTGTCAACGAAGGCTCTGACCTCTGAGGGAACAAAGCAGGTAGCCATAGTACCATAAATTTATCTCCCTCCCCCAATCAAGTATACTCTGGAGGAAAAATAAGAAGAGGAAAAGACACCCTTCCCTCCCTGAAGGTGCTCACATACCAGAGCTCTCTCGTACCTGGTTTGCACTCATAGAGGTCACAGCACTCTCCGGGCTTCCCTGAGGCCTTTGACACTAGTATGTTCAGGTATCCCGGCTGGCAGACTTTGCGAAGACAGCCCGCAGGGTCACACACGCAGCGGCTGGGTAGGGGACAGCACTCCCCAGGAGGAGCATAACCCTCGATCAGAACAGAGTCTTCAGGGCAACGTGGAGAAAACTGCACTTCACAGCGGGCCTTGGAGCAATCTGGCTTCTCTTCTAGACGGGAGAGAAAGAATTTAGCTCATGCCCAGGGCAGAGTGGGGTACTTTCCTCAGAAGCACAGATGGTCCTGGGAATCTACTTACTAACCAAAGAGTGGGGTAAAGAATCGGGTGAAAACCTTCAGACTTAATTTAGCCAACCATGAAAATCTCTCCTACAATATGAGCCTCAGGTTCTCCTCCATCTTTTTATTGGCTTGTGCTGAATAATCAATGTCTAGTGCAATACCTAAAAAGAAAGGTAAAGCGAAGAAGCACCCATGGCATGAAAAATCTGAAAACTAGACTCAGTCCTGAACTGACTTCTCTTTGAATTCAAAATTTTTAAGGACTGCCCTTTGAAAACAGTATTTAAACCCCAAAAGAGGCACACAAATAAACTGGGGTACTGCAGGGACTGGAGACAACATGGATGGTAACACAGAACACTCCCTCCAAACTCTGAGCTTACTAGGACCATGGCAGCTTAACGAGATAGAGAATGAGTGTAATCCCCACATGATTCCCCTAAATGGCCTCCGGTATGATTCTCTCTAGCACAGATGTTCTGAATGTACTTCATTCTCCTTTCTCCAGTATTATCTACTGACCTGCTGAGTTCCTCAGCTTTAGAGACAGGAAAAATAAAGGTGGGTTTTAGCCAACGATTTTAGGACTGGGTAGCAGAGCCCTTGCTTCTCAAGCCCTAGTTCACAGCTCTCTTTGATGGTTTAAACTTTAAGAAACCTGAACCAACAAAAGGTCCTTGGGGAAAGACTGAAACCAAAAAGACATCACTGCACCCCATGACTTTTGGCTGGGGGAGTTCTGCTGATGGGGGGAAATGATGCTATGGAGTACTGGAATACATCTCGATCAGCTTAACTCTTTCCTAAAGTAAAATCCCGAGACAGAATCGGTTAACAGAAGTAGACCCAATAAGTCACCTAGTTTAGTCTCATTTTGGAGATAAAGAACTTGGAGCAAAAAGCCTCAGCAGTGATACAATGCCAGCAAATCCAAGCCCCTCACTGCCGGTTTACTCTGCTCTTACTATCACAAGAGCAAAGGTGTTTCCCAAACCAAGCCTGCTCCTTTCCTCCACTCATTTGCTAACTTGATTGTTGTACCTTTCATTTCACTGGACAACTTTCTTATCTATTTCTCATCTAATTAAGGCACAATATAGGACAATGATGGTGAACCTTTTAGAGCTCTCAATAATAATCACCAGCCACCTGCGGCAAGCATGCCATAGGTTTGCCCCCACCGGTACAGGAGGAGACCATTCATATTCATAGTTCCAGGAAATTCACTTAAAAATAAGCATTGAGCACTGGCTTCTCCAGCAGCTTGGAATATATTAGTAAAGTCAAAAAGCCAAGATCTCTGTCCTCACACAGTTCATAAGGAAGTGGAGGGGTGGAGGTCGACAGAAAAGAAACAATACATATTGGAAACAAATTACCTACTAGTAAAGACTAAGTGGGTCAGAGAGTAAGGGGAGTCAGAGAGCTGGAAGGAGGCATAGTTACAGTGTGGTCAGCATGGGGACAGAAAGAAAAGCTGAAAGGACTTGCAGGAGTGAGGAGTACTCGGAGGAGTCAGAGGAACATTCCAGCAGAGCGAAGCGAACCCATGCCTGTATCCAGGGCAGAGCAGGGAGGCAGTGAGGCTGGAACAGCATGAACGAGAGTCAGATGGACACGGGGGGACTAGATCATTCAGAGCCCCTCAGGATTATTCAGGACGACGGAGGAGTAATTCAAGAAAAATGATAGTGGGGGGAGAAGAGATGCAGAAGGAGGCTGAAAAGGCATCTGGAGAGAAAGAATGTGGAAGAAGTCAGACGTGTGCACCATTCCCCACAGCTGGGTAGTAGTGGGTGTGCTGGAAGCAGAGATGAGATGATGCGGTCAGATTCTTAATATTCCCATCAGCTGCCCTCTCATTTTCCTCTGGCACAGTGCGCTACTCCACTGCACCAATGCCTCAGTCAGGGGCAACATTCACTCTGCCCTCTCCTCTGGACACTGTGAACATGCCAATATCCAAAGTGCAGCTAAAAGTGGAGTAGAAAGTAACACAGCCTGTGTCCTAAGAGCAGACTTCATTAACACACACCACACGCTAATGTCACAATAATCTCATAAAGTGAGTCATTATCTCCTCCATTTTATAGATTATGAAATGGGTTCAGACAGGTCAAATTAATTGCCCAAGATCACACAGCCAGTAAATGATGATGTGATCATCTGAACCTCGCTCGACCAAGGTTCCATGTGGGGTTCTCTGCAGTAGCGTGCCCCATCTCAGGGTTGATGGGGTCAGCATTCCAACCTGGCCTTGCCCTGCTGCCTCCCTTAGCTGATTTCACAAGACTGAGGTGCTTTCTTGAGCAGAACCGTGGTTTCTGTTAAAGGTGTCTAGCTTGGGTGGGTCCCTGCTCCGTCCACCAGCCTTCTCTTATGGCATGACTTGTGGGACCTACTGAGCACAGTCTTAGAGGATCCATCCACCCCACTTTCATATTATGACCCTAAGGGACTGCCTTATTAAGTAATGAATTCCACTCTCAGATCCCCATCAATGTGGGGATGAATAAATCAACGAGCTGAGAAGGCGACTCTTGGCTATGAGGAGTAAGTTAAGAGTTTATACAGTACAGTCGGCAGACTGCTTTCCTGGCAAACACAAACACATTGTTTTATAATTAGGAAAAGCTCTGTGACTTTAATTGCAAATAGCACTGAATTTCTACTCTTGTTAATTTGCTGTAATTAACTTATTGTAAATTACATTCTACCACATTCTTACTCCACAACTATTTGATAGGTATAATCACACTTTTCAAACATATGCTTCAATTAAAAATGTTTCCATTAAAACCCAAAGTATTAGCTCTTGCTAGTCATCCCACTCTTCTGCTCTTTTTAACACTGCCAAAACTGACACCTCTTGAAATGTGCTTTGCTCTTCCAGCTGAGATTTATTCACTTCTTAAGAACTGCTCTGCCACACACATGTGACAGAGCAGGCTACCCCAGACAAGTCTGAACTGTAAGTGAACCAGGCAGATAGAGTTTGGAGGGATCTAAGAATATTAAACATGAAGGTTTTATCTTATTAAATGCTTTTTCAACTTTTCTCAGGAAGATCATACCAGCTTTCTCTTTTTATTTATTAATATAATCAATTATTAGATTTTAAATGTTTCCTCCTTGTGTTCTTAGAATAAACCCTGTTTTTCAAGACCCTCCTGGCTTTGAATTACTAACATTTTAAGATGTTTTAAATTTTATGAACTTGAATATTAGCCATTACTTTGCTCTCTGTCTGCGTGTGCAGGTTGTGTGCAGGCACATGTGTTGGCCTTATTCAGTCTTAGTGCTATTCAGAGTTATATGAACTCTTTCAATGAGCTCTCTAGTACTCTATCTCTTTCTCTGCTGTAAAACATTTTAATACATACAATTATCTATTTGATATTTTTCATACAACCCACCTGTGAAACTATCTGAACTCAGTCTATTCTTAAAAGAGGAAGGGCCAGATTTCTGCCTTATTATTCCGGTGTCCAACCTCTTTTAGAAACATTGTTACTAACATATTTTAGTAAAAGAAATATAATTCATCTAGAATTTCAAATTCAATTCTGCCTTTACTAACCAAGCTTTCGTTTTTGTGCTTTGTGTGTTCATCAGTTTAAGTTTCAGAATATCTTGTCTTTCAGACTATTTTGCTGGTTTTCTTGTAGTGTTTTAACTTTAATACTTAGTTAATATCTATTTCTTTTTCTTAAAATATAATTTAATGATTTTTTAATACTTTAGTCAAATACTACTTTGGTCAAAATCTAAATTTAGATATGCATTGCTCTCAGTGTGACTTATTTCTAAATAATCTATAATGCAACTTTGATTTCTTCTGTGAAGTATTTTTTAGAAGAGTGCTATTAGTTTTCTGCACAGGTAGATGGAGAGGGCTTTCCTTTTGATTTTAATAGTTTTACTGACTTGCTGGGCAGTGAATGTATGTTGCACAATTTTCTACATTTGCTCATTTCTTGAGCTTTTTATGTTTTGGGGTTTTGGCAGAATTTTAAAATAATGGGCATTTTAAAAAACATATATCCTCTATTTGTTGCAGAGCTATTAAATTAAGCTTCTATGCACCTTACATTTTAAAATCTGATGTCCAAAAGGGCAAATCTCCGTATGAGCTACTAACTTCTTGTGTATTTCTACTATTTCTTTAATTTTTCAAAGCTATGCAGCTAACATGTAGGCATACACTTCAAGCTTGTTATAATGATTTATAAAGTTATAAAATTATGTTTTTAAAGAATTTAGACTTCTAAAATCTGTAGCCTTCTTACTTCATAACTATTAATATTCTTTACTTTATTCTTCCTTTCACCCCTCTATTCCTCTAAGAATTATCTAGAGCCTCAGCTCACTCCGCATCTGGTCACCTGCACATCACTAGACTCAACATGGATATCACAGCACCAGGAATTGTATTCTTTTTTTTGGTACCAGGGATTAAACTCAGGACCTTGTGCCTGTGAGGTAGGCAGGGTGCCACTA
This sequence comes from Heterocephalus glaber, assembly GCF_000247695.1. Next base: position 18,113,322 of record NW_004624738.1, on the reverse strand, counting down.
AGCTAAATCCCTGGACCATGTATTTTTGATAACTCTTTTTTCAATCTGCTTCTAATATACAAATTCTCCCAGAAAATTGTTATGTATTCACCTGGATCTCTATCTGTCTTTCTTCCATGAAGAAAATAAGGGAGTAACTATAGCCACACCATACTTTTTTTTTTTTAACAATGATTTTTCCAACTGGTACAGGGCTTTTCTGACATTACTTTTAAAATTTTAATTTTATATATTTAAAAAGATGTTTCTCCAAACCCTTTCCCTATGCTGTCTAGCAAATCTATGTATAATACACAATTTAATAAACAAGATTTTCTACCTGGTCGCACTGGCAACATTGCAAGTGGCATCCTGGAAAAAAAGGGAGAAAAACTTGCCCCAAATATAGAAAAACTAAAGCGACAATAAGACTCGCAACAGAAACAACTAAGGAAAAATAACCTGACTTCACCATACCAATAACCTTCCCTTCGAAGGTGAGCCTTTAGAATACTGGTAACATCACGCAGGCTAACGTGACTTTACAATCACGGACAGTTTCCATCAGTCCTAGTCACTTCAACCTATGTCACTGGAATTTGGCTATTTCTGGGCCTTCTCTCAGTCCGTATGGGAAAATACATTCATAGTCTAGAAGAAACAAATACAGTCAAGGGTGCACAGACACATACACTGGAGCACACAAACATCTGGAGACAATCCTTCAGAGATCATTCAAGGGATCCCAAACCCACACTCAATCTGACATTACAGAATTGAGCAGCAAGAGTACAAAAAAAAAAAAAAAGAGTACAATATCAAGAGAGGAAGAGCCTTGTTCCTCCACGCCTTCCTGTGTGCACCTGAGGATCTGAAGGCCTGGAGTCAGTGGCACAGCCTAGGATATCATAGGGGCCCCTGACCACTTGGTAGGCTAGGGCGACACATCTGGTGGCACCAGCTAAAGTGCACCTGTGAGTTCTCTGAATCTTTCACTCATTCATTTGACGAAAATTAACGGAATGACTTGCATGTGGCAAAGGTTTTTGCCAGGGAGCCAGGGGTGGTTTCTGGGCACACGGCATCTGCAGAGACACCTGAATAAAGGGAAGGAGACAATGTGCAAATAACAGGGCATGAACATTCCACACATAAGCAACAGCAAGGAGCCAGGCTCCCAGAGAGAGAGAGCCTACTTTCCAAGGAGAAACATGTACTTCACACTTACTAAGAAGAAATACAAACTAGTATCATTAACAGGTAGAAAATACCAGTACAAATTCATAAAGAAAATACTGTCATGGATAGTGTTTCTGACTAAGGATTCAATTCTCGCAGTTATGCTAGAGAAACGAAGGAAAGCTCTCCTTAGCTGAGGGCCTCCTGTGAGGGCTGTCTGTCTGCTCCTTCTCACGCACTGCTGAGCTCCAGGGGAGAACAGGTTACATCTTCATCTCCACATGACAGAGGAGGAGGCCGACACAGGGAGACCGAGAGAGTTAGGCCAAGGTGACAAAGGAAGTGGCAGAGCTGCCAAAGCCCCAAGTTTCCCCACTAATTCATAATGCTAAAAGCAAAAAGGAACTTGAGCTTTCCTAGTCAGCTTATTATTTGCATGTGTAGTCAATGGCCATTTTTTGCTAAAATGAAGACTATAAAATTAATTTGCAAAGACAAAGAGGGTCAGAGGGGCAGTGGGTATAGCTCAGGGGTAGAGCATTTGCCTAGCATGCCTGGAGGCCCAGGATTTAAACTCTAGCCTGAAAGGCAAAAAAAAAAAAAAAAAGATAAAAAGGTTCAGGGTCTTGGGTGAGTCCTCATCACTTTAAGATTGGCTGCCCTATTTCATTTGCTCCTTGGCCTTAAGAGACACTACATGTGATTAAAAGAGATGCTTCCTTGTTTTTAACATAATTTTGTTCTGAAAACATCTACAAATTCAATACACATGTCATCCCTACATTTTAAAATTTGGAGACCGATTCCTTTAAAGTTACACTGTGAATTCTTTTCATTCACATTCCATGATTTTATCATAACCTTTTTTGGCAAGCTCTGCCGTGAAGACTTGTTCCACACAGTCATAACCTCAAGGGGGAAAAATCAGACTTGTTGATACAGTCCCAGAAATATTTCATATTTCAGCTCCTTTAGAAACACCCACTGTACTTTCCCAGCACTTTCTTTTACTCTGAATTTAAAATTAACAGCAACAGAACCTACATAGACCCTTTTCTTGGTGGTTTGCAAAAGATGACATATTAAACTGTTTCCAATTACCTAATAAAGTCCTTCTGCATCACAGTGGAATAAAACTTAGGCAAATGCAAAGAGAAAAGATTAAGTGATCTGTAAGAGTGTAATATGCTACTCCTTCAAGCAATTGAGAATCTTTCCAGCGAAGTTCACTACTGATATCACAGCTTTGCCCTGCGCTGTCCACATATCCTGGTAAACTGAGAATGGTCAAGTACCAAAGGAGCACCAAACTCTCAAGATCTCTGCCTGGCCACCAAGAGCTCCAAGCAGTACACTCATCCCCAAGGTACATCTAAGATCTCCTGAACCACACAGCTTTCCTACACCTAGGACCTGAATGAATTATGCTGATGATGATGCGATTTGCTACTCAAAATATGGTCCCTGAGCCCACGCCCTCAGCATCACTTCTGTGCTTGGCAGAAACAGATAAACTTGGACCTATGGCAGAATTAGAATCTACATTTTAGCAACACACACAGTAAAGTTACAGACAGATCATTCTTAGAGTAGTGGTCCTCACACATTGATCCTCAGATCAACAACACCAGCATTTCCTAGGAATCTGCTAGAAACAGCAATTCAAAAGACCCGTATCATATCACACCTACGGAATCACAAACTGACACAGTGAGGCCCTGCGATCTGGGTTTGAAAAACCCTGCCTGTGACTCCCATGCACAGGTTTAAGGACATTCCTGCTAGAACGGTGATTCCCAACCCTGAGATACTAAAAACCCTGAATCTCGGAGTACACCCTACGCTGAGTAAATCAGAATTACTGGTGGTGTGAGCCCACGTCAGTACGTTTTAAAGTCTCCCAGGTGACCCCCAATGTGGGGTCAAGTTCAAGGCACCTCTGCTCCACCCATATTCCACACTGCCAGAGCTCAAAGCTGCTTTCATCCTCAGGAAATCTGAACCAACCAGTCTTCCCTAGAGCCTTCCTGGAAGAGGTCTAAGTCCCTGCAAGGAGGGGAATAAGCTGAAATTTGCCTCTGATTGTAGGTAGTGGGATAGGGGAAGTAGGCAATAGAAAGATCCCAAAAGTGGCCTATATGTATCCTACTGAATTTTAAACTCTAATATACTGTTTATTAAATTTTGAGTCCAGAGACATTTTATTTCATCATCTGTTAATTCATTCCAGAAAAACATATTCAATTTACTCCCAGAGGGATTTGCCGTTTGAACTATATTTATATATTCATATACCATAACAAATTTCAAAATGGAACAATGAAACTGCTTAAAAATCTGGCAATAAAATAAGGCCTAAGGAAGGGTTTAGATAAATATACAAAGAACGGAAGATTGGTTTTAAATGATTCATTTTACCTAAGGAACTTGTCTTCTCTGAATGCCTCGTCTCCTTTTGCCATAAACATGAGCCCACAAAAAATGAATCAAAATTATTAGGGATTAGGACAAATGACTAATGAGGAAAACCTAAATGAACTAAATTTGTAGCGTTAGCTCAGCAGCATCCTAAGAAGACTTGTCCTAACAGCTTGAAAATGCTACAGAGGCATAAACATCGGAGACGAAGAACTCCTCAGGGGGGTGTTTAAGGGAAGGTTACATCCATTATTGAACACAAACAAAACCTCGATTTTGCCAAGGGATTCTGTGACCATGGAGGGTGGGCTGCCTTCTAATGCTTCAATTTTTCCTTCACTGAGGAATGGATATTGAAAATTAGTTCTTCTTTTGTGAATGATGGCACTGATTTGAAAAAAGTACAGTAAGATGTCAAATTTTAAATATTTGAGAACGAAGGGTCTCATGTTGTTCATCTAGAAAATAAGGGGTGGGCACCTGTGATGTCCTCAATGAATAAACTTCACCACGGTCTATGAGGGCCCCTCCTGCTCAGCTGGAATGCTGGGCCCCACTCCTTCATGGAAGACCAACGAACGCAAGCTGAAGGAAAGGAGCAGCTGGGCATGTTCTGTCAGAACTCCAGGATGTATCCATACTCTAGTTTTAGTAGGACAAGAGAAAGTGTAACGTGTGATTTACAAAACAAATAAACAACAACAACAAAAAAGAAAGACTAAACTGGGGTATTATCAGAAATACTGTCAATAAAGTGTTGGGTCCCAGAGATGATATACTGATTTCAAAAGCCTTCAGAAGGATTGTGAAGAATATTATGTGCTGATCTGAGATCTTCTGAGGTTCCTGAAAGTGACTGTATTTATGTAATCACAATGATGTATCAAGAATAAGGAGAGGACACTGAACAGCATGAAGCAAAGACAGGTAGGAGGAGCACTGTGCAGCAGGCTGTTGCTATTCTGTCCTTGCTGACGACAGCAGCAGAAAATAAAGAACAGCAGGCGATTTAACTGTTCAACCGGTAGTTCTCATGAGGGTTTGCACATGCTGAAAACAACCATGTGGCTAAAATTATAAATAGATGCTTGGAAAAATACTTTGTCCATTTATTTTTTCTGCCTTTGCCTTTCTCGTTTTAATTTCTGTTTCACTGAAGAGAACATTCTTATTTGAGCCACTTATTTGACATTTAACAGAAGCCACTTGTTAGCTACTTTTAATTATTAAAGGTTTAAGAGCCAGGCAGAATGATGTTCGATCTTGGCTTTTCCACAATTAGTTATGTCATCTCAGGCAGGATTCTTGATGCTTCTGCACTGGAGTTTCCTCCGAGTTATTAAGAGTTAGAAAGACAACAGATGTTGCAAATAGCTCCATGCCTGGCACATCTGAGGGCTGCATGGAGAGCAGCTCTTGACAATACCATCACTGTTATTATCACTGCATAAGTACTAGAAAGAGTCTGCCTAAGCTTTGGGTCAGACAGGTCTCAGTGTATGTGTGTGTGTGAATATGGGCACATAGATGCAACACTTACAACGTCTCTGTGATCCTTAGCAATTCACTCAATTTAATGAAGGCAGTATGCTCATGTGTTAGGGCCTAAATATACACATTCTACAAGATTATTTTAGAGAAATAAAGTATATATATTTATTTCCTATTTTAAGCTGTGTGTGGTGGCGCCTCCCTGTAATTCCAGCACTCGGGAGGCTGAGGCAGGAGGACTGTGAGTTTGAGGCCAGCCTGGGCTACACAGTGGGTTCAGAATTCAAGGCCAGCCTACACCACATAGTAAGACCCTGTCTCAAAAAACCAAAACAAACAAAAATTTCCTGTTTAATACATATATATGTGAGAGTGTCTGTATGTATGAACACACACATGCACATATAGTATTCTTCAGCTTTCACACTTTCTCCTTTTAAACCTAGTGCCTAGGGCCGGGGATTTAGCCCAGTGGTTCCGCCACCTGCCTCACAAGCGGAAGGTCCAGAGTTCGATCCCCAGTACCAAAAAAAAGAATAAACCTAGTGCCTAACAGGACACATATGTGATTATTAATGTCATCTATTTTCGATACAAGAAGAGCCAATTTTGAAAACAGACTCACACACAGGTGAGACCCTGCACACGTATGCAGTGTTGCATGCCCCACACACTCATCCTAGCAGGCTGTAAGTTTCAGCCGCTCATAGGTTCTCTGTTAGCTTCTGTTACTTTATAACTTCCTTTAAAGAAAAACAAAACGTTGTGAGAGAACAGTCTCCACTCCATCGGCAGAAGGAAACTGCCTTATAGAGGTAGTTTTCCTGGGAGGTTCTCCACCAGCTATCTCTGCATTCTTGATCTGCTCAGGGGCCTGCTGACAAAGATGCCACGTTGCCATGGTGGCAATAACGGATACAGATGCTTCCTAAGAACACAGCAACACCTCCCTACGTGGACACCTGTGCTGTAGGGCCCTCCCTGGTGAGAAAGTGCTTCTGCGGCCCCTCCCCAGGGAGGATCAGAGACCCCTTCCAGGACTTTCTCTGAAGGCTTCCCCGCCCTCCAGACTGATCTTTCCTCTCCATCTCCTGCACAGACTTCCTCATCAGACTTGCACTAGGCCGGCCCCTGTAAGGGCCCTGCATTTCTATGCCGCCTTTGTGTCCTTTGTGTACCCACTGTGTAACCCGCTCCACTGCAACCGCCAAGAGGGCACCCAACGACTACAAATATGTGAGCTGCAGCTGAGCAAAGGGACGTGTTTGCTTTCCACCCTGAACTACAACTTGACCTGCAGCAAAAACAAAAATCCGGCAATGTGTATTTTTTCCCAGAAATGATAATTATAGTACTCCAAACATTTTTCAAACTTTCACTACCGAAATGGAAAAGGCATTTCAAAAAATAATTTATTAAACAGGCATTTATATTTTTGGTAGCCCTTACATGGAAATTATACTTTTTTGTCCTTTGTAGCTATTAAAGGGCTTGGCTCCTAGCTCAAAGTGTCCTCCAGGGTGAGGTGGGGCTTGGCTCCCAGCTTCCTGAACTGAGGTGGGTGGAACGACTCCTCCCTACTCACCACAGCTAGCATGGATTTACAGCACTCTTTTCCACGTCAAAAAATCAGCGTTTTAAAAATCAGTTTCTACATGGAGCTATATGAAGGAACTTTCCCACATCTGGCTACAGGAGTACCTGAACTGGAAGACAGGGCCTGATATGCCCCTGGTACCAAACATAAAAGATACAGCATCTGGATTGCTCTTAGGAGCACCACAAAACCCCCAGCCTATCTTAACTCTTCTCTGAACAGCATATTTCTTCACTCATTCCTTACCTAGTCCTTCCAGTCAACGTTTTTTGGTACCTGGGACTCTCAATGGGACATGCTCATTGTGACTATGGCACCTGGGCCTTCCAGCACTCTGTGGATTACTGGCTCCCAAAACTGGGCATGTGAGGGCTTTCTGAAGCACTGGTTGATAAATCTCGGCCCCAGGGCTGCTGATGCAGTTGGCCTGTGGTGAGGTCTGATGAGCATTTTTAACAAATTCACAGGCTCCTGATGCTGCCACTCAGGTAACAAGCTTTGAAAAACACTACTTTAGACCATATCTGTTGGGAAGCTTTAGTCTCTTGCAAGCCCCACCATTCTCCTCCTCCCAGGAAAAAGTGCTTTTCTCTGTCTATCTTCTCTACAGCTGCAGAGTACAGCTAGCTCTAGGTGTGAGAGGCCAGCGACATGCTTGATCTCATCCATCTCATCCTCTTCCCCACTCGACAGCAGCCCACACGAGCCCACCATCTCCATCCTGAGACAGAACCCAGAGAGGAGCACAGTGGTCAGAGAGGGCAAGAAGAGGTTCACAGTTGCTGAGAAGTGAACACTGCTCGGTGGCAGTGCAACTGCCATGTTCCAGAGTTCTCTTCCATTTTTACATATGTCAAACGGACATAATGGCCCACAAATGAGTTTAACGAGGATAAATTTAAAGGAGACAGGACAATAAATATTTCTTTTATATAACATTAAATATTTATAATAAAACCAGTGCTCATAAACTCACATTTCAATAACTGGAAATCTGTGTTAATTTTCAGTTTAACAGTGTCATGAAACTTGTCTTACGTATGTCACAAGGATTGGGCTCCACAAAGTTGCTAGGGAACTTCAGTTCTTTTTATTTTTTTGTTCCTCAATTCCCGGTGTTTAGCCCTGGTTCATACAGAATTCTAACCAGTGGGAAGGTGGAAAGGGGTGACATAACATGAAGTGGCATGATGTGAAAAGTTCCACTATCACTGTTACATCTGCTTTCTTCATAGACCAGGATTTAGTCACATGACCATACTTACCTGCAAGGGACTCTGGGAAATGTAGTCTTTTGGGTGGCTAAATCACTAGCTAAAATTTCATGTATATGCAGGAAGGAGGAATGGACACATTAACATGGGGATAACTAGTTTAAGTTTACTACAAAAATGAACTGTGAACACAGAAGTATTTTGCCTTTTTAAGAGTGAAAGTAAATAAAGCATTCTGAAGAATCACTCAAGAAACACTCAACCAATTCATGTGCTTCTAACCAAAGCTCTACATCTATTTGTTAAAAGTCTGAAAGATTCTTATCCCGTCATTAACTTCACATTTAATAATCAACTACCATGTAGAGACACTATAAGTTGGGTATTTTAACAAAAATAATGACTTATATAAAAATCCTTAAGTCATTCATATACATGAACTTTAAGCAGAAAGTTTATACTTTCAAAATAGTTTATAAGACAGAATTTTTGAATTAATTTAATCCTTCCTAGAATTAAAGTATGAAAAAAGATAAAGTGGTGATTTGAAGATTTAATTACAAGAAAGCATAGGAATTAATATGCTTGCTCTTGCATAAAAATATGGGAATGATTCTGTCATAGGACTTACCGGTCAAAGGAGAAGGACTCTTGGTCAGAAATTCTTAGATATTCGTGAAGAAAACAATGGCTTAGCAGAGCCAAATGACTTACCCAAGCGTCAGTCAGTCAGTGGCGAGAAGCCAGGTCCCCTAGTTCGACCATGACTCACAGACATCAGCCTCACCTTCCCATCTTTCAGTCTGCTGTTGGCACCTTTCCCTGATAGGTATTCAAATCTCTTATGATACTTCAAATTGCTTAGAATCTGGCTTTACAGTGACTTGATCACAAAGCTCCTTTACCATAGAGTCCACTTAATATACAAACAGAACCAAAACACAAATAACCCTCATAGAAGTGGAGTGGCTAAAGAAGGCCAGAAGAGCACCCTCTGGTCTCGGGTGGCTGTGGTGCTGTCCACCAGCGAGGTGCTGACAGGCGACCCACCCACACAGGCAGTCTCACCCCAGGAGATGGCACACACAGCAATCTGTCAGCACGCTGTGGGTCTTGCGACCAGGGCCCCAGAGGAAAGTTCCCATGAGGAATGTTCTGTGGCCTCTGCCACTGGAGTTCTCTGTAACAGGGAGCCCACAGGGAGTTTAGACCTCTAGCAGTTTCCCAAGCCCCTTCAGAACCAGAAGTCAGAGCAGAGTAGAAACTCTTAAGACAAGAGGGGCTGGCAAGACTAGGTGCGGGTCTTTCAGCACTCAAGGTGGGAGGAGTTGGATAGCTGCTCCTGGGGTTAGGTCAGCCTGAGCTACACAGTGAGTTCCAGGCCAGTCTGCGCTCTGTCTGTACTGCAGTGCTGCCCTGTCCTTGCTATGCTCCTGGCCAGCGGTGGGCCTGAAGTCCTTGGACCTTTTCTCATGGTGACGGCTGAGAGACTCTGCCCTGACACCAGGTATGAGCTTCTACTTGGCCAGTCTTGTGGGCAGAGTGCAGATATCTAGCAGGGCAAATGAGGAAGGCAGACCCAGCCTTTTCTGTTTCTCTCATTTTCTTCTCTTTATTTTTCTGTTTTCAAGTCACAGCTATTCTGAACCCTATTTACATTTCAGGATTTAAGTTAAGGCTATCCTTTGTCCATTTTATAATTAAGCAGTAAAATTTGCCCTGAAAAGGAAAAGTACAACCTTAGCACTCTGGGAGGCTAGGTACTCAGGACTGCCTAGCCTGGGAGACTTAGTGAGACTCTATCTCAAAATTTAGAACACTTAAAAATGGGCTGGGGACACAGCTTAGTGTATAGGCCCTCAGTTCAATCTGCAGTCCTGCAAAAGAGTAGGAAGCAGTACTATTACTACTACTACTACTACCACTACTGCTGCCACTACTACTACTACTGCTACACACACACACACACACACACACACACACACACACACACAGGATTCTCATAGGAAGCAGGTATGAATATATGAACAAGGCAGAGGGGAATCCTGTAGGGTTTAATCATACTGGGAGCTTAATGGGCTGGTTACATGTGAATTTCTATTCCAGGCACTTTTTTTTAACATCAGACTAAGAAGCCAACTTTTCTGTCTGAGTTATTGTCCAGGGTCAGAGCTCCTGGATCCAGGCCATTTCCCCAATTCCTAGTTCTAACTGAAGGTTACAGATTTTCACTGACTTTCTATTGAAGATGGTTCCCCTGAGGAAAAGAGGAACCCATAACAGAATCCCATCAGCCCGATCCACTTTTTAAAACACATACACAAAATGAGGACCAAAATGTATAATAGATAATGTGAAATAGGAAGAAAAGCTCCAAAGGGAAGTGGGAGGGGAAGAGGGGGTGGTGGTAGGGGAAAGGAAAAGAATGGAAAGGAAAAAATGGAAACAAAGTCTTTGTAAATAGGGGTGGAGGGGTTGAAGGGAGGGCAGGGGAAGAGGAAAAAATAACCAAGATACATCATGTACAGGTACAAATTCCCAATGATGAATATCATCATATTGTATACCTAAAATGTATCAATAAACTTAATGAATAAAAAAATAAAAAAACATACACAATGTTTAATACAAATGACTACTGATACACACAGGAATTTTACATAATCTTGAAGCCTTAAACAAAAAGTCTGAAACATGTCAGCTGACCTTCAAAACGAAATGCTTGTGCCGGGAATTTAGTTCCGTGGTTCCCGCGCCTGCCTCGCAAGCACAAGGTCCTGAGTTTGATCCCCAATACAAAAAAAAAAAAATTGCATCAAGTTTAAAGAGCAAAATAAAAGACAAAGGAAACAAAGAGATAGATCTTTATTAAAAAAATAAAACAACTAAATGCTTGCATTCAAAAGCTATCCAGTTAACATACTGCTGGGGCTCCTAGTAAACAACAACAACAACAAAAATCAATGATGTGTATCAAGCAGACTTGGGATTTCCACAAGAGATAAGTCCCAAGGTCTTCACAAACTCCCTAGTTGGTGCACTGTGCCATTGATTACAATTTCCCCAGAAAGCACAATTTTATACTTACCAGGGCACTTAGTGAGGCATTTCCAGTAATTACTCTCAATTCTATACTGTACATGCATTTCAGTGACTCAATCTACTGCCAAAAACAAGCTAACAATTTTTTAATATGTTCCAGATTTCTGTTTCCTGGTAAAGAGCCATCACTCTCCAGGACCTCATTATTCTTTTTCACTGCCACTGCCAGCCCTAGAAGCTGGCTTTCTTTATGAAGAATAAAGTTTTTGCCCAGTTCTTGACCTCTTACCTGCATGGTAATGAGCTAAAAACAACTGGGCAGTAGGGTTGTGGCCGTGTAAGTGGTCTGGTCCAGAACAGGTGTTCACAGCACAGCTGGTTCAAACTACAAATGACGTCACGGACCTTCTCAGTCACTGTTTCAAGAAAACCTGAATTTGCGAATGTTAAACCAATGAATAGCAAGGGTCTGTTGTGTTGGTTTCCGTGTAATAAATTTTGTATAAATTATGTTCATATTTATAAATTGTTATATATAAATTGTTATCATATGTACAAATTGTTCATATTTAGCAGTAACCTAATACCTAAGACCTCTACCAACTGAAGAATGCACTCAGAAGGCTCCAGCTCCTCCAAGGGAGGAGAAGGCAGGTGATGAGTCCATCACCAGGAAGCCTCCTTCTAGACCAGAGAAGCACTGCTCAATTAGCAATTCCAATGGCACTATAGAATAGAATGTCCATCTTTAATTATGTCCCAGTGAAACAAAAATTATTAAATTAAGGCTACCATATTTTATATTGGAAAATAACCTAAACTCTAAACTTGATTTAAAAACAGTAAGTCCAAGTTTAACCTGCCAGAAATATACAAAGTCAATTGACTTGTGCAAATGAGTTGTAAGTAATGAACCAAAACTCCACCCTTCCCAATACTCCTGGTGAAAGTTTTAACAGGAAAATTCTGCCTAGGATTTCATTTTTTATTATTTCTGAATGAATGCATCTAACAGGTGCCGTCTTATTCTTTACAGGTTCAATCCCCTAAGACTAAGAGCCACATCATCTTTATATTGCTCAGAGGGCCAACGTGGCGTTCATTCCTTCATCTACAAATGTTTCTAAGCAGTGCCCTGGCCCACAGTGAGTATGATGCAGTTCTTCACTCCCACACATTCACTGCTGAGGCCAAGAGAACTGCAGGAGGCCTGGCTTGCACGGATTGGGCCTGCATGGGGGGGACGCTGGGCCTGACAGAAACAGCTCATGTGATTTTGTACAGTTCTTTTATCTTCCAGGCTTTACTTCTTGCTTTATCAATGGAAAGGCTAGCACAGGAATCCTAAAGTTCTCTACACTCCAAGAATCTGAGAACAATATAGGAAAAGTTAAATAACAATACAACATAGCAATCAAAGAGATAAGCTAAGGTGATATATTATCAAATGCATGAGTGGTAGAGACAGAAATGACTGTGTGACAGTTAAGCTTGATCATGTCAACTTGATTGGAGAGTGGTCCTGGGGGACTGGTGGAGCACACCTCTGGGTGTGTCAGAAAGAGTCATGGAGGAGTGGCTTTGGGTACCATATCTGGTCCCTTGACCCTTCCTCTCTGGCTTTGTTCCCCTGCTCTGCTTCCTGGCTGCCGGAAACTGACCGGCTCTGCTCTACCATGCCTTCTGCCATGATGCCAATCAACCATGGACTGAAACTTCTGCAACCATGAGCCACCTGAGAGACTGTGACTACAGAGAAAGGAGAGAAGAGACTAGTGCATATGGCAGGTGCAGAGAAAGTTTTGGGGAGAAAGCAAAGTTTTTACCAGGGCACTGAAATATGAATAGGATTTAAAGCAGGTATAGTGAGGGTACTGGGAATAAAGACTACTAGCGAGAGAAAGGGTCTAAGTAAAAGGAGTGATGTGTGATATAGCAACTGGTTGCACTTCTATACACCTTCTGATTCCACAGAAGAGCAAAACATGGCCTCAGAAGTCTCTGCTTTTCAGTCAGGTTCAGCCCCTACAATAAACGCTCTCCCCTCACAGACAACAGCCACTCAGACTGCCACGACTGACCCACTCAACATTTACTGAGCATTAAGACATCCTGGGCACTCTGCTAGGGATCTGCAGATTCAAAGTTGAACAGGCATAGGCCCTACTCACCAAGAGTTTTCCAGTCCTCTTCAAGGGAAAGCCATCTTCCTTGTAAAATATACCATATGCCTTGATCTTTGTCTATCCTGCAGATCTGATTACTTCCTGTAGTCTATTTTTCCGATCACTGAAGATATATCTATTTTATATAATTATTTATATTTACATCATGGCAAGCCATGACCAAAGTGATTTCCATGTAGCCTGGACCTGAGTCTTATATATTTTTGTTTTTCCATATCCCAATACCTAGACCAGACTGCTAATCAGCTGTTAAATCTTTCATTATTCTCAGTCTCTCTCTCATTCATTCTACCACTTACAGTGTGTGATCCAAGGTAACACTTCCTAGCCTCAGTAACTTCATGTGTAAAGGAGAACAATAAGATCTCTATTAGCTTATTGTGGTGTTTCTTAGAATGATACTGCACCTAGCACACAAGTATTTATTGTTAGCTCTAATTTATCATTTGCTGCTGACTTTAAATATTTACAAAAAATTCTGGGATCTTTTTATGCTAAGGAACTAAATCAACAATGTAAACGCTAACAATCAAATGATACATGGGCAAAAGACTCAAATTAATTTAGTAGAGTATTATTCAAAGAGCACCAACAACCCCCCTGCCCAAGAAAGAGCACCAACCCACAGTATGCAGAAATATACCAAGTTCACAAAGCCTTCCTATCCTTGCCACATAATAATCATCACAAAGGCCTGAACGTTTAACAACCGTGTACATATTATTATCTCACTTCAGAAATCTCTGCACATAATGAATTGCACATTACTATGTTACTGTACTTCAAAGAGACTGATTTTGTTAACAAAAGAACACTGTAAAATCGACACAGGACTTAAGCAGCAGAGGAGAGGGTGTGTCTGAAAGTGTAATTAACTTTATGGACTTTTCAAAGGTCTCTAGATCCAGCACAGTAATTATTTTAAATAGTTAAAAGCATGTTGTACTGAAAGCCTAAAGTGGTCCGGTGGCTTCACGCGCCTGGCTGCCTGTGCCTTAGGGGCCCCACTATGCACTTTTTTTTTTTTATAGCCCAGACTGGCCTCGAACTCATGGCAATCCTCCTGCCTCAGTCTCCCGAGTGCTGGGATCTCCCGTGTGCCACCGTGCCTGGCCCCAGTATGCACTATTTACCATGGTTACTATGAAATGCTCAAAGTAGTTCTGGAAACCGCCTAAATCCATTTGTAATTTTTAAAGCACTTGATAATACATCAAAATGAACTATAAAGTACCTAAGAATCCCTGATTTAGACAGTTAGAGAAGCCTACCAAGTTGTAAAACACAGTATGCAAGTAATTCTTTTCCTCCTCAAGCACTCTAAATATTGTATTTACTATATCTACTGCATATATGCTTAAAAGCTCATTTGCAAGAAAGCAAAACAGGCTTAGGCTGTATAATACATCACAGAAAGGAAACTGAGTAAGCAAGATGACCAAAGACAATAGACTATAAGAACAAATTTACAACCATTTCTGCCTCAGCAGCAACATATGCTGACACGAATATGTCATTACTTCCACAGTATTACAGGAAGCATTCATGGGACAGCAGTGAAACATCACAGGAATGACATGGGGCATCAATAAATAGGGAAAATTTAATTCATGAACTGACTTATGCCACATATCCTGAATTTTTTAATCTCAGGGAATCATATCACTGACAAATCAAAACCTTAGTATCATAGTATCTTCAAGAAGTTGGCCAGGTGTACTCAGGAGGCTGAGGCAGGAGGATTGCTGTGAGTTTGAGGTCAGCCTGGGGTACATAGTGAGACCCTATCTCAAAAAACCAAAAAAACCAAACCAAACCAAAACAACAACAACAACAACAAAGAAGTAGAGGTTCCTCCTTCCTACAGCGATAAACTACTCCCTAAACTGGTGGCAGGTCTTGGGAAGGATAGGTAGTGAAATAACTTAGAACAAACACTGGCAGTTACTGACAGCAAAGCTTCTCAGACTGTATGGTTATCATAATCCAACAATTCTGGATATTTAGGATTCTGAATGGCACTTAAAACTATGCAACCACACAGGCTTACAAAAGGTTTATCCTGTCATCTTCTATTAATGGAAACTTCTACTAAACAGTACAGTATATCCTCAAACACACAGTAACAAGTGTTCAAATTAAAACAATATTAAAGTATCCTAAAATTATTTTTGAATTGAAGAATATTAACTATATTTAATGTATAAGATAAATCAGCAAACTAAAGGGACAAAGCTTCTAAAAGCAAAGAAGAAAAAGGAGATGTATACATTCAAATTATATTGTTCTTCAAAGTCACCTTAGGAAGCTATACACCTATTCTAATTTTGCCATTTCCTCCACACTTGTCTAGAATGTTTCCTTTGACACTTTCCTTAAAAGTAGTTCATAAGCTATAAAATAAAATCACTCTCAGTGCCTAATAGTTCAAGCTTATCTTTTAGCAAAAATAGAATTCCCCAAATTGCTTACCTATGTTATTAATCAGATATGACTCTGGTATTAATCAGATATAACCTCTTATACCAGGACACTGAGGTGAGCCAAAATAAAATCCAACTTCCACAGGCACTCAAAAGAAAAGTGCTACAAATACTGTAGGCAATTAAAAACAAACAAAGAAGAAAGAGAAGAGGGAAGGAAGGAACATGAGAAACATTCATCCCTCACAAAAAGGCAGCCTCACCAGTACAAGAAAAATATCTTTTAAAATATCTTTAAAATCTATTTGAGATTATTTCGAAAAGTCCCCACATTTGATAGTTTGGATCATTTCCCAGCACAGCGGTGTTGAGGCCTGGGCTCCGAGCGATGGCAGCAGTGTGGCTGTGAGAAGCAGACCCCACGGGAGGTTCCAGGTCACCTAGGCACACGACGCAGGGCCTGGGGTACTCTGCCCCTTTAAGCCTCTCTCTTGCTTCCTGCCACGAAGTGAGCAGCTCGGCTCTGCCCTGTGTTCCCACCACCCTGCTCAGCGGCAGCACAGGACCAAAGCAGTAGGGCCAACTGATCACCGCCTGGCCCTCTGAAACTGTGGACCAAAATAAACCTTTTCTTTTCATAGGCTGTTTATCTCAGGTATTTTACTGTAGCGATGGAAAGCTGGCCAACATACCATCTACGACTACTCTCAATGTGAGGCATATTTTGTTTTTATACCTTCTGTTTGTCAGGTGGCAATTCCCTTTCCCTACCTAAGCAAGGTAGGGCAACACACAGTTCACCGAAATGTGAATACCTTTCTACTTTTTTCCGACTAAAGTTAAGAAAGAAAGAATAGGTTTAACATGAAAATCAAAAACTAGGTATCTGTCTAGTCATCTTGTGATAACCAGAAAAATGACTAATAAAATGATTTTGAAAAAAACACTGCATTAAAAAGCGTGTTGTGTGCTTCCTGATGGTTAATTTCAATATTTATTAACAAAAGTAAATAAGCATCGTAAGCAGCATCAATGATCTTCAACAACATCCAAACATCTCTTCATAGTGTCACTTAAATGCTCAGTCTCTCCAGGAGAAAAAAAGAAATTTAATTAGGAAAAACCATGATTGCATGAGAGCCATACATTTAAGCTTCTGTAAAAACTTCAGAAAATATTTCTGTATTAATTTTCTGAGTTAAGAATATGAGCACTGAAATTAAATTTCTGTTTATGGCTTTGGATTTAATTTAGTAGTAGTCATGTAGTTCTAAGGATCAAAAGACGCCATGAAAAGTACAAGTTTTTACAACGCTTTGGCAATAAAGTTTCCTCTACACTGATCATTTACTGCTCTCGGTTACTGACGTTGAACACCACAGAGCTTCCAGACTTAATTCCAGGGAATAAGGCAGCATAGGCAGCGAAACATGGTACAGTCATCATCTCCACCACCTGGCTCAGGAGCTTCTGAGCTCTGCAGAGGTGAAGACTCCCTGGCTTCTGAGAAAAGTCAGGCACTGGCACGCACAACTATGATGAAAATATTTCCAAATGATACCTTTCAAAGGACACTTAAGTCATATGCATGAGGAGGGGGTCTTTGCCATACTTCCAGTAGCTCTATGTCTGCAGGGTGACTGTGGCATCACTGGTGATTACTAAATTTTGACAGACTGAACAGTCAGGACAATAAAAAGAACTGGCTATGAACATGAAAAGAACAAAATCATGTGGGTTCTACCAGGCCATAAACCCTTGGAAAAGTTCATTCATCCTTTTAACTGACTTTACAGGGTTTTTGTATTAAATAAAATAATCCACATAAGGTACCTATGACATTTGGTACATGTCAAGCATGCTACAAATGATGGTTATTACACCTTATTCTCAATCTCAGCAATAGGAGGTTTTTTGTTTGTTTGCTTGTTTTTGGTGCTGGATTGAATCCAAGGCCTCTTGCATGTTAGGCAAGCTATGCTTTCACCCAGAGATGTGATTCTGAACAAATAAAATGAACTAATACAGTCTGCTGTCAGCCAAGAGAACATCTTAACCATGGAAAGACCTGAAAGAGAAGATGTAGGATAGGGAAAGAAGCCGGAGAGAGAATAAATCTATGTCAGTTAAAAGCTCAGACAGACACAAAGATAGGAAGCAATAAGAGGAAAGAGAAATCCTAAATGACTAATGTTTAAAATGAACAGAGAGCTGAATGGGATTTCCAAGTTACACGATGAGTAGAACAAAGAAAATGGCATGGGGGGGCAGATAATGCCATCAATTTGGTATAAATTAAAATTCTTTCTTAACTTCCCTGGTCTCTCTTATCATTGAAAATAACCACGCTCTATAATCACATGCCAGGTATATGGAAGACAGGCACACAACAACCACACCAGAATATTTCCAAAGCTCATCTCTGACTTATTTACTTGTGCATTCTCATTTTAAAATAGTACTTGGCTCCAGAAAAAAAAAAATCATGCTCAGACTCTAACACAAACGGCAGCAGTAATCGGGGCCAGGGACTTAGCTCATTGGTTCTGCCACCTGCCTCACAAGCGCAAGGTCCTGAGTTTGATCCCCAGTACCAAAACCAAAAAAAATAGTGATATTAAAAATGGTAATCCTCCTGCCAGAAAACCTCCTTAAAATCAGTGTGTTCAGTCTGTGTGAGGTGGTAAATAAGGTATGTGCAGCAAGAGCCTAGTCCATTACCAAGAACATGAAATGTGAGTGGAGACTGGGAGAAGCCTTAACAAGTTTCCAATGTCAAACTATCTATTCCAGGATGTCAATGACTCTATTTTAAGCAACGAAATATATGGATGTTAATAATGCAAATATGAGACTGTACTATTAACATAAGTGCAGTACTTCAAAGAGCTGCAGTTTTTACTGAACCATGAGCTCATCCTGACATCAATCACAACTGTCCAAAGAAGTACTAAATGTAAACCAAAAGGACAAAGTTATTAGAGAGTCAACAAGCCTTCTCTCAACAAAGTCACCATGCTGTTGTAATAGTCAAGATCTTCTTTTTAGGACCAGAACTTGAAGTTGATGACACCTTCCTCTTGGACACGAAGCCTATACACCACTCAGCTTCTTTCTCCAGTTGTTAGAAAATTTCTTTACATATGCTGGTATGGAATTAGCAACACCCACTTATCATAGGGATAGTGTCCAGATAACCAGGCTAATAATTATAGCAGATGAGGGGAAGGGAATGGGGTGGAGAAGATGACAGAGAAGGGATGGAAGGGATAGAGCCTGGATTTTAAGCTACTTTAAGCAGTGGCCAGGATCAGCACCTCACTTTTAACCTATAAGGCAGGAAGACTCCTAGAGGTAAACAACTCGCTCAGGGTCCATGGAGAACTTAGGACTGAGACCTAAAGGAAACAAAACTTCCAGTCAAGATAATCACACCTTCATTTTCTGGAGCCCACTGACAGAGTCATAGAGATTTGTCATTGGAATTTCCTACTGATCAAAGGCAGTTTTCCGTCATCTCGGGGATTGAGTCCTTGGTTTAGCAGCTTTATCTGACCTTTGCAGTGTACAGTAAAAGGAGTCTGGCCTTGGCAGAACAAGAGCTGAAACACCAGCCGAGAAAGCAGGACCCTGAGTAAAGTCTGTAGCGCCACATGGGGCCCTGCACTCCAGCTTGGTGCCCTGCCTCTCTCCCTCTCTGATCAAATTTCTAATATAAAGTCAAAACACACTCTTCCTTGACATCTCCCTTTGCCTTCAGGCTGCAATCTAACCTGGTCCTTTCACTACAATCTTCTTTAAAGTATAGGTAGTGTGCTGGCAATGTAGCTCCGTGGCAGAGCAATACTTAGTATGCCCAAGGCCCTAGGTTCCATGGCCAGCAAAGAAGGGAAGAGGGGATGGCAGGGGACAGCAGAGTACAGAATCGCAAGTACAGCTAGTACTCACCTTGGGGCACTCTGCCTGCCCCAGGTTGAGAACTCTGAAGGTCTGCTCTCCTGCTACAATTCTCCACCACCCACTACTACCACCCTCTTGGTCTGGAAGGCCCCTTGCCCTTCTTTTCCATCTCAGGAAATCCTGCCTGTTCTTCAAGGTTCAAATAAAATGCTATCTCCTCTGGGAAGGAAAGTCATCCCTGTTTTTCCCAATCAGGATGTGACTCCTTTCTAACCACTCTTGTGGCCTTTATACCTGTGTTCCCAAGAAAACTGGAGGTATCTTGGGTTAGGGCTGTAACTTATTTATTATTAGACAGTTGAATTTTTAGTGAATTAAGATCTTTTGCTAGAGTTTAGCTGTTGTCAATTTATTCTTAGCCCAGTCTGTATTATTGTTTTTTTGGTACCGGGGATCGAAATCGGGACCTTGCGCTTTCGAGACAGGCAGTGGAACCACTGAGCTAAATCCCTGACCCTCTGTATTATTGTTTTTAAGGTATCCGAGGTGCAACGATGATAGTTCATTAGCTTTAAAGATCCTTTAAGGATCCCAAATTCCAATTACCTAAGTAACAGGCCTCTAAAATAAAAGAGATTTGAGTCTACCATAAGATAAAAGACAAAAGGGAGAGAAGTTAAATACCTCTCTATGCTAGTTCTGCTATGGTAGTATTTTATCATTTCCAGTTACCAATGCTGTCATAAACTCCTCCAGCTTTGTTAAACTGGTAAATATTTTAGGTTGGTAAAAATGTAGGTGGGTTATTATTGCTAGAAATGTGCCAATGTATGTGGCTACTTCAGGGAAAAGTGGGAAAATGAGTGGTAAAAGGGGAGGAGCAGAAATTAGAAGTAGGGTGGAAAAGACAGCAAGGGAGGAGAGAAGAGGAGTGAACAGAAGAATGTCAGGAAAAGTTATGGAGCAAATTAATCTCTACAGACACAGGAGCTAAGTGGTCTGGATAAAAATCAAGAGCAAAAAGAATAAAAAGAATAAAGGAGGAACGGCAACATCTACACAGTAGAGAGTGACGGGCTTTTGAGGAGGACAATGTCACTGGGAACAAAGGGACTCTGACTGGAGGGCCTTGTGTCTTTGTCATTGGCTGAGATGTCTCTACCGATCTGGATGCTTGTCCCACTTTTATGTTCCCGTCCACCACCTCTGGCCTGCTGAGGAGTGGAATGAGCAACAGCCCTGGCAACGGCTTTGGTTGCACAGCTGATCATCCTCGGGAGCCAGCCCAGACTGGCCTCAGGAAGCAGGCCTTCTGACTACAGAACAGATTCTCCCATTAATCAGGAATGCTCATGGGAGAAAGAATCGGAGCCAGTCAGCTACTGGTCTGGATATGCCTAATAATTTCTCTCTTAGGTTTCTGGAGGATCCATGCCAGGCTTTCTTCCCACTGTATACAGTGAATACGATTTTCCCCCTGCATCTAAAAAACTGGCAACAAAAATACAGAAAAGATATGTGACCGGAGCCAAAAGCAGGAGTTTAAATAAAATGAGACATAACTAAAATCAAATACAGGTCAAAACATACAAAACCTACTACAACTACCATTCAGAAGGCAAGCTATTACAGCAAGAGTCAGTACTGTGCTTTCTACCATCTGGCCATTGCTAATAATTACACATTTTTCCCTGATTAAGTCAGTAATAATTAATATTCATCACCACAGCCCTAAAGTATTTCTAAATTCTAAACTTTCTGATAATGTTTACAGCATCTCTTTTTTTTTTTTTTTTTTTTACAGCGTCTCTTTATTAACTGTTCTCAACTAAGGAAACAGAATATTTTATTCTGAACTCCAAACGTTATTCCTCTCCTCACAAGCCTGCAACAGTTCCACAGTGGTTATAAGGTGGAGTCCATTTGTGTTTTAGTCTCATGAGTTCTTTTATAATTTAGTTTTGGTCCACTATTTTTTCATTCACTTAATTATCTCCTAGGTGGCAGGCACTGTCTCTACTTTCAGGGGACACAGGCGCATAGACAATGCAACAAAATCCTAGCACATGCAAGCACGTGGCCTCAGCTAGAGAGGATGGCAGAACCAGAATGGAGATTCTCTGCAAGCTCTGCAGTGTGCACGACACACAACACACACTCCCCTCAGTCCCTCTGGGGTGCTAGTGTAAGAATAATCATGCCTGAAATAGTAGATGTGTGCCGTCAAAAACTTACAGAAGGAATCTGTGAATAATTTTAAAAGGCAGTCAAGCAAATTGGGTATAAGTTTTACTGACATCCCTGGGGAAAAACAGAAGTATTCTTCAAAGGTCAGGAGAGAAACAAGACTTATGGAAGAGGTAGGAGATTCTGCTATTTTATCAGAAGACAAAGCCAAGCAACTGGAACCAAGAGTCACCTACTTGGAATCTACAATTTCAGTCATGGGCTCCAGACAGTGAAACATGTTAAGGACTAACCTTCCAAACATCATCACCATATGAAATAAGGACTTGAAATCATTTTTACTTTGAACACTCTCACACAAAGGGTCATTTCGACTTTACTCTGTTTTTACTGTCTTTCCTTCTTGGGAAATGGTACCAACAGCTCAATCCAGAAGCCTGGGGCTGAGGCCATTCTGGAATCCATCCTTAACCTGAACCCCAAATCTAATTATCTGAGTCCTTTTAACAATATTTCCAAATGACACACTGGATCCATTCCCTCCTCTCCACCTCTGCTTTTCTTTCTTTTTTTGTTTTTTGAGACACAGTCTTGGTATGTAACCCAGGTTGGCCTCGAACTCATGGCGATCCTCCTGCTCAGCCTCCCAAGTGCAGGGATTATAGGTGTGCACTATTATGCCTGGCCTGCCACCACTTTATGTGGCCACAGAGCATTATCTTAGGTCTCCTTCAGTGTCCCACCTAATTCCCATGATTACTCTGTAGCCCCCAGCTAATAGCCATTTTTCCCAGAGCACATAGAGCTGATAGTCTTTAAAAGTACATCCTGTCACCTCCATCTAAGGCTTAAAACTTCATGGATTCCCAGTATAGTGGGCATGAAATTCAAACTTTAATTATAAAGTCCTTCCCTACTTCTCTAACTTCCTCTCCCACCACCTTGTCGCCTCTGACTCAATACCATATACCAAAGCCACACCAAACTTTTACTTCTCCAGTATATGAAACTTGCTCCTACACTAGGGTCACTGAACATGTGGTTCACTCTGCCTAAAATGTTCCTCCTCAGGTTTTTTGCACAGCTAACTAACTCCTTCCTACCTTTGGTCCAAATTAAACATTATCTTGTTGGAAAGGGGCCGTCTCAAACCATCCTTTTTCAGTCACAACACCCTGCATGTCAACAGCAATTTTAAAATTTTGTTTATGTTCCAGAAAATGGAAAACGTAGGACGGCCAAAATCTGGTCATGTTTACCCTGAATCTAGCACAATGTCTGGGGAAGAGGAGTTGCTCAATAAATACTTGAAGAATGAACGAATGAATGAATGAACAAATTAGGGAGACTATATAGGAGCCATTTGCTAAGGGCAGATGGTTACCCTTTTCAATGTAACCATCCAGAATAAACATATAAAAACTTTAGACAAAGCTTTTGTGAGGCAGTTTTGGAAAACAACGCTTAAGACTACTTTTGAGAACTGCTTTTATTTTTAAGTCTACAAACATTCACTCCTAATAGTACTGCTTCCTAACTTTTTCATGTCAGAGCAATACAGTGGCCCACAAGCATTGGTAAGAAGACAGCAGTAATTCCAGAGCACAGTATGAGGTCAAGAGAGGCCCATGCTGCCCAAATGAACTCCCTTATTATTCAAAGTCCAAAGAAAATTACATACACAAAAAGAAATTCATTGGCTGTAAAGCTGGGAAAACATGAAGATGTCTCTAGTTTACCGTTTTGATACTATTTTAATGGAAAATCAGATTTCACTGCTTCTTCCCTAAAGTTTAAGAGATCTTTTACTAGTGATGAATAAATGACTGAAATAAGGTATTCCTTTCAAAATATATACACTTTAAGAGCACTTTATTATTTTCTCAGTTACCCAAGAAATTGTTAAAGAAACACCTTCAAACAGCTGAAAATCCAGGTGAGGATCCCAAAACTACACAGAGATGAAATAGACTGAACACACTGACAAAGACTCACAAGGTTCACAGTGAGAGAATTACTGCATTAAGTTTTGAGTACATAAAGATATTTATGTGCACATGTGTGGTTTCTAATTTTGCACGGAATCTGTGTTTGTGTGGGATTCTATTTGTTTGCTTTCTGGTTCTAGGCTCCTGCTGAAACAACAAGCCATTCAATCAGGCCCTGCCACACAGCGCAAAGCAGGAACATATTGCTTTTGGCCCCATGACTGTCCCTTCCCACTTGTGTAAAAAACTGTGTTGACTGTACTGTGAAAAAAATTCAAGGAAAGAAAAGCCCTACTGCTGTAACGGTGCCAAAAAAGTATAAAGAAACAAACCCAGATGCTAGAATTTGAGGCATTTCCTCTGCAAAGAGACTATGTCCTTTAACTGAAGGTCACAAGAACATTAAAGGGCTTCAATATTTTAAAGCCATAAGTGGTTATTTTTGTGGCCCTATCAGTTTACAATGACACACGTTTAACTGATATTTAGCAAGCAGAGTTTATTCAGCAGTATTCAAGGAAAATCCTGGTACTGCTTTTTAAATTTCTGGTGCTGTATAGTAATACAGATTGGTTCATTTTCTTGACAGCCTGAGTCCTTCCCAAAGGCCAGTGAGTGAATTGAGTCCTTCTTAAACCTCTTCACATTACAACCTCCTAAATCCTCAATGTGTCTATGTATTCTACTTTTATAACAATTTTTCTGGGGACATTCACTTATTTTTGATGCTACAAGCAACAATAAATAACTTGAGTTATAATCACTGTATTTCTCTTCACAAGAGGTACTTGACATCAGGTTTATGAAGACGTGAGATATGTATTCTTATAACAGAAAACAGTACCTCAACCCATAGGATATATAACAAAATCAACTATGTTAAGCAGTTACCAAATGATGACCCCATTTGGTGACATGACTCATACCCAAGTTTTCAAAATATACTTGAAACAAAAGGAATTTTTTAAAGATATAAAAATCTTGATGGAAAGGTTAGTATGACTGAGGGATAGACAACACAAATGCATAAAGTATCAAAGTTAGTATATGACTTTTTTTTTAAAAAAATGCCTCTGAACTGAACAGTGGTACAACTCTACGACATGGCAAGCAGTTCAATAAGAGAACAGGAAAAAAAGCTTGGAATCCTACTGTGACCAAATACAGCCATTTAGGGAGGCATTGAGAGGCTTCAACTCAGACATTTTGGATGTTATCTTGTATTACCTTTGTTCCCAGGATTCCCTTCCATATACAGAAAACTGAAGCAAGCACTTCCTAAATTAACAGCCACTCCCTTTTTATCAGAATTCTGGATTATTTGCTGGAATGCTTTAAATAACTCTGTCGGGAGTCATCATGGTTACTAGTGGATATACCATCTAGTCATGATCCCTGGCAGCTCTTGACTACCCAGAGGAGACAAGCTTTCTAACTTGCTGCCCCATAAATGCTAACAAAAGGCAGACTGTGTTCAACTTTATCTCTCCTATTTCCTTTGCGGCTCAATAGGGCCAGCTTCACTGGTGTGTGGGAAGCAGATAGACAACACAGTTTAATAGCAAACTTGGGTGTGGTCCTTATAGTGATAAGGGAAATGAAAGTGGAAGGAGTTCGAATAATATTTACTTGAAAAATCACAGCCTTTTCTCCATAAGCCATTTACAGAGTATATGATAGTACACCAGTTCTTAAAAAGAACCACCGGAATGTATCTATGGCCACAGATTGGAGCCTGTGACTAACTTCTACCATCAAACGAGAACAAATGTTCAGGAAATTCTAAACCACCAAATGCAGCACTGTCATGTTTAAGAGCACATAAACATATATTAGGTAAGATGAAAACAATCATATGGTTGCGTTTATTTCCAGGTATTTCTTACTGTGTCACTATGTGTATATAGGTGCTTACACACATACAGTTACACAGATTCACACACGAGCATGGGACATGTGTATGTAATGCTTTTTGGCACAGAGAGTACACAACTGCACATGTGGCATGTATATTTTTAAAAAATACCTATTTCCTACACACATGAACACTGTTATAAATTCATATAGGATGCATTCTCTCAACCAAAGAGGTTTATTTAGTCCATCAAAGGTCCCTGGGAGACACCATAAGAAGGTTTGCACTTAAGCAGACACGAAGCTTGGCCGAGAGGCAGCAAAGTACACACAGGTAACACTTTTCAGAGGTCCAGGTCCCACTGGGGTGTAACCCCAACCACAGCATAATTTCATCTGAAAAACGCCTGATGGAACAGACAAGCTGGCAGTCATTCAGAATTCATTCAGAAGGTTCCACTGTGATTAGCAACCAGAATGCCAAGGGGCACTGAGAACATATAAATGGAATAATACTATATTTTCCTTTTACTACCACAGAGAAAAACGTCACTTTAAATGTTATATGAGCAAGATGCCCTGAGGTCACAGCAGGGCCACCAGTTCCCTTCAAGGACACTCTCAGGAGTACTTTTCATGCCCTCCTGCCATGAACATGAAGTGCAGCAAAACACTGAAACAAGTGTCCTTTCATGTCCACTGTTGCAAAAACACACCTCTGATATTTATAAAAGCTCTGTGAGGCAGACTGGGCTTGTTTTTTCTTTTGCCAAGCAGGGGAACAGTAAATAACAGTCTTTAATATAAATCATAAAAAAGATCAGACTCTGTTCTAGACACCTTTATATCTTTCTCTCAGGGCTCAACCCGTATTCTTTTCAATCTTCCTAATTTTCAGGACTTTTAACAGGACATGGGAAAATTTTGATTTTGCAGAGACAAAAATCTTCATTTCATTTTCTAAACTAGATGAAAGAGAAAATAAACCCAACAAGTATAAGACACTGCATTAACTCATTCTGACAAACGGCTTTCTTCTGTATCTGTAAAACCTGGATTTTGCAGACAAAAATATGGATATATTTTAAAAGAGAAGTATCAATTTTTAACATTATTAAATTCCTGTATTGTTCCTTTGTTAATGGAACAGGAAAAGAAAGGCTACTGATAAGGAGGAAAGTATTTTACTTGCTTTACGGGAAATTAAAAAAAAAATCCAATGACAGAGAAAAGAATAAAGTTTTCCTACACTTGGAAAACTAGGAAGTTGTCAGCCAGAAACAAAGAAAACATTCTCAATTTGGAGGAACATTCCAGTCCCTTAAAAGCCCACACAAACATTAATTCACTTCGTGTTAATCCCTTCCCTCTTCTAACTTTACAGGCAGCACTTACTGCTGTCACTTCCTCCTGATGCAAAAAACACTACGCCATAGAAACTCCAAATCAAAAGCAGGAAGGCACCTTGTAAGATAGAATGTTCTGAACTTCACATGTATCAGCAACCAAACATGAATCCACTGCTCTCACCGTAGAGTATATATCATTCAATGGACAGTGTCGAAGGTTTCAAAAGATATTATTCAAATGTCTCAGAATAGCATACTAGTGAAGTCAATATGAACTAGAGAATGAGTTTAGTGTTATTGAGATGTTTCTAAATTTTAAGTTCAAATATTGAATTTTAATACTTTGAATACTTTCTTTAAAAAGTCATACATTTCACAAAGATAGAAACATCAATTCTAAAAGTAAACATACTTATGTTTATGAAACATAAAACAGTATTTAAACCAATTAAAATTAGCTTTATTTCTGACTATCTTCCACAATGTGTACCACTGCATGGCACTGTTTACTCTGCATATGGCGGCCCCTCCCCTTGTCCCACTGCCTATGCATCCATCACATCTCCCCTCAGAGCCTCCCATCCTGCTCGGTCTTTCCATACTCATCTCACATGTCCCTGTGAGGGGTCAGCTCCACGTGCATCCCCCCCCGAGTGAGCAGGACACAGCCAGCAAGGAGTAGGACTGGCCACAGGGATGGACCCTTGTTCCACTTTGAAGAGCTCGCCTACTTCAATTCCTTCAGCCACACGTCAGTTAGAAAGAGTTAAAATGTGACTGTTGGCTAAGGAGACATTCTAGCATATAATCTGTTAATAGAGGTAAAACATTTGAACATGCTCCTAGATTGTAGGAAAAGAGAGGTAAAGAAAGATGAGGCTGGGCTTTTGAGGTGAGAAAAAACTAAAAGAACAGAATGGGGAGAATAAAAGCAGTTGACCACAGAGGAAGAAAGACAGCTTTGTCAGTCTTCACAATTTTCAAGCAAGGTTAACTCTATTAACTTACAACAAGGTGTAGAAGAAACTACAGCTTTGCCTAGAGGGGAGGGAAGGGTGTGCGTGCATGTGTGTGTGCGTGCGTGCATGTGTGTGTGTGTGTGTGTGTAACTTCAGTACTAAGACTGACACCAGGGACGGAGTACTAAGCTGTACCCCCGACCCTTCTTTATTTTGAGACAGGAGACAAGATCTCTCTAAATTGTCTGCTCTGGCCTCAAACCTGCAACCCTCCCAAGTACATGGGATTACAGGTGTGTACCACCACACCCATCCTTTAGAGGTAAAGTAAACCATTATAACTGTATGCATTCATCTCTACCTTCTTCGACTAATACTGCTGCTTTTTCTTTTCTTTATTAAAAAATGAAAACTCTGTATTCATAAGAGCTTTTTTCCTCAGATAATCTTAATCCAGATATTAGTAAAAATATAACATTGGCACGACTGAAAAAAGAATAAAACATAATATCTACTAGAGAACTCCTGCCTGTAGTGATAAAATTGTAAAAACATTTGCAATGACTTTTTGACTGAATGCAAATTCCTGCTGACACGACTGTGCTCTCAAACTTTATTGAATTTTCCTCATGTCCTTTTTAGAAAAATACATAAGGAGAACAAATACAAACCATCTAGCTTGGATAAATTGTGTACAATCCTAGATAACGGCTTGGGAATAGTAATCGTGCTAATTAATGAGGTACATATCAAGCGAACAACTCAGGAAAGACAACTCCCAGTGGTCACACCCTCTGGCTGAAGGGGATGAGCTGCCCAGAGAGGTGAGGACCAACCACACAGAAAGGGGGCTCCAACTCCTGCTGGGGGAACACAACCCTGCCCCAGGGAGAGGGCTCCTCTCACAGCTCCCCTGGCTTGCAGCTCCAAGGGCTGGGATTCCAGAGCCTTCACTCATGGCAGGAAAACCTCTGTGGGGCCAGGGTTTAGCCAGACACAGCTGGGCCAGGCAGCAACTCAGCAGCTCCGTTGACAGGGAATAACTGAGAGGTCACCTACAGCCCAGTCAGACCACAAACACTCAAGGGACTGCTCAGGGCTGCCCAGCAGCATAAACCCCAACCCACTAACGCCAGTCATCACACAAACGTTTGGGAAGCAGCTGTAGTAGGCAGAAATAGAAAGTTTTAAGCATGGCTCCAAAAGAACACCATTTCTCTGGCTGGAGGTGTCAAGTTGGTTTTTGTTCTTTTAACAATGACAGTAAGTGTTAAAATGCTCGTTAAGTATACAGAATTTAATCTTTAAAAAAAGCACAGGTAAGTAACCAGTCATCTACAATTTCTGATACTTTATTCTACAACTTGGGAATGCATATGAAAGGAGATATTCAGCTGTCTGGATGAGGCACAGCTTGGGATAGGTGATGGCTTGTAGGGCTGGGGATGTTAGCTCAGTGGAACCGCGCCTGCCTGGCAAGCATGAGGTCCTGAGTTCGATCCCTGGTACCTGCATGGGGGGGGGGGGGTTGGCTTGAAAGTGCAGTTAAGAGTTAAAGCAAAAAAATTAAAAAGTTTAGAGCAGAGAAGAGGGGAATCAATGAATGGTAATGGTACAAAACCTGATTACACTACCTACTGAGTGTATAGAAAGCACTGACCTAAAAGTCAACATCAAAACTCGACGTTTATATCAATCCCTTCCTGTAGCCCTAATGTGGCTGAATAAAATGTTCTTCTAACCCCACTACCCATACTTCCCTTGGCAGCAGCATGTAAAAATTTTAATCATGACTTCTTTTTTAGATCATGGGCACAAGGAATCACAGACTCCAGGTCACTGTATGACTTCCCACTGCTAAAATGCAGGTATAATTACTCAACTAACTTCTCCTCGCCAGCTGGTCTTAGGCCAAGTTCCCTGAGCTTCCTGTTTTTATTTCCCAGATATTTAACTTCGTTTCCGCCTTTTGGTAACCCTCTTTTACTTTCCGTGTACCAGTTATCAAGACATCAAAACAACAATGATTTAAAACATGTTTTCAATGATGATTCTCCTTAAAAAAAAAAAAATCAGTAAAATTTTATAATACTAATTTAATTATCAACATTAAAGTGTACTAATTATAAAAAATAAGTTAACTGCCTATATTTTCTTACCCAATGATATTGCTGGAAGTTAACAGAAAATACATATATTTAGATTTTATTTGTCATTTTACATATACATACATACATACATACATACTTATGTATTTTTTTACGTATACCTAGATATAAGCACACAGTTCCTCCCAAAGGGAAAGACATGATCAATTTGTGACTGTCTTTACAAAAAGTAAGAAAGCAATACAGATTTCAAGTTGAACCACCTTGTTGTCTCAACTGAGTATGTGTAAGTGCCACTTGGGTGACTAAAGAAAAATCAGCTGGGACCCTGATCTTGCTGACTGGGTAATGCGGTCCCTGACCCACCTGAACGGTGAGGTTAAATGTGGCTTTTGACTTGGTCAAAGAAAGGGCTGCTGTTTCCAACTAGATAAGCAATCTTCACTGGATTCCTCTAAAATAAAAATTTTAAACAATTTATGTGGGCCAAAGCAATACATTCACAAGCATAATTCAGTACTGTTTTCAGATATAACTAGTCTAAGAAAAACAAAATCTGAGTAATTTCAATGCAATACCTGATTAACGTAAAGATGAGGAATCTGTACATATCAAAGTCCTAAAACAGAGATAAGAATGACAGTTCGAATGCTTTTTTTTGGGGGGGGGTGTACATAAATTCTATTATCAATGAGTATATTAACAGTATAGAAGGGCCAAGAGCTTCCCTTCATAAATCCCATAAAATATAAAGTCCCCACCTCTTTTCCCTTCTTTCTTCAACAGACTTTCAGTCCTGAGAAGTTGTAAGAAGAGCCTTACAAACTTAACTCTGCTATATTATTTTAAGTACAGAGCAGTTATGTTTTGGGGGAAGGTATAAGTAACTCTTAGTATCTCTGATACAGTGAATTAATGATTACACTAGATCACTTCTACTCTAGCCAATACTGTATGAGGAAAGACCTGGAGATGTTAATATCCACAGATCAATATAATCACCAAAAAACTATAGGCATAGGTTTTAGATATATTTCTAATGTTTAGCAAAGATAAAATGAGTAAATTTATATAATGAATCAACTCTACTAAAAACAATTTCCCCAGTATCTAAGTTTCAGAATTTGTTTGTCCCTTACCACATAGTTCTACACACACAAGATGAGATGTCTCTATTGCATTTTACTTTTTTTTAACATTAACTTGTAAATAAATTTTTTTCAGTACTAGGGATTGAACCCAGGCCCTTCACACTGAGCTAAATCCCCAACCCATTCTTTTATTTTTATTTTAAGACGAGGTCTTGTGAAGTTGCTAAGCTACTCAGGCTGGGCTTGAACTTGACTATCTTCCTGCCTCAGCCTTCCAA
This sequence comes from Heterocephalus glaber, assembly GCF_000247695.1. Next base: position 18,082,079 of record NW_004624738.1, on the reverse strand, counting down.
AGTGCTGAGATTACAGGCACATATCACCACACACAGTTGGGAGGGGGATTTAGTTCCATAGTGTATTAATATTTGAGGTAAAGCAATTTATACATATGATTTTTAAAAACAATGGAAGTAGTAAAAATCCAAAGCAGGCCTAATATTCTAATATTCTCCTAATATTCTCTCAGAGCAGCACAATAAATCTGTTTCTCTGTTCAGTGAAGTGGATTCACATCAACACTCTATGACTTTGCTACTCTAAGTGTGGTGAAAACCAGGAGGAACACTTTCTCTCAGGGCTTGCTGGAAATCCAGATTCCCCAGGCCTGGTCTGGTTCTGGTGATTCAAGACCTTCCACTTAGGACACTCAGAGCTTCCGCCCCACGGGGCAGGGCCAGGTGGGACTGTGTGCAGGAGCAGTCAGGCACCCGACTTCCTTTCTACTTTATGGGGTTGGGGGCAGCAGGTCCCACAGCACAGCTGGAAGCAGCTCTACCTGCTGCTCAGCGGCCAGCATGTTAGAAACAATTAATTCTGTTGCTCTACTTCAAAGGTGGAATGGAAGTTAGTAATATGCCCAGATTCACCTAAATGCTCCCGGTAACACGCTGGACACATAAGCATTAAACAAAATAAAACAAAAAACTTTTGAGGAAAAAAGTTCTATGCATAAAGTATATAGTATATTTATTGCTGAACACTAATTAAACTTTTGTTTACTGACAAAAAATTACAGATGGCATCAAGAGTTAAAATACTTGATAAGCCCACACAGCACAGGGTGTACTGCAGCCTACACACCAAGAAAACAACCAAGAATAAAATCCAGCACTTACACTTTACATGTGTGAAAAAATGTGAAATAAGGAAAAATGGAATAAAAAACTCACACAGATAGTCCCTTAGGTGGAACTGAAATAATAAAATTACACTAAAGAATAATTTAATGTTAATGCTATGCAACTTTTAAAATCTAAAAGTCTATAAAATGAAGCCATGTCTCTGTGTCAAAATTAGTTCCACTTTAGAGAATACAGCCATACACAAAAACTAAATTTCCTTTTGTTTTTAACAGCAGGGGAAAATACAGATACGTAATTCCATATAAACCAAATCTTTTTCATCTTATTTCTAGTCCTTACCTAAATAGTGGGTGGCAGTATATTTTTATGCAATATGTTTCCAGAATAAACAAACACTGAAAATATTATTTAGGACATTTATAACATATCTTTTAAAAAAATCAAAAGCGGGCTCCCCTGGTGCATCTGAAACGTGGTGTGATTTGTGGACCGTACCCTGAAGACACTTAAGAGAATGGTCCTTCAGTTAAACGGCAAAGCATGGTGCCGCAGTGGCACATGGCCCTCAAAGCCTTCTTTTTCACTAAATACATGAATAAATGTATGAATGAAGAAACAATGAAAGCAGCTCTGTCAGGAAAGAAGCAATCCCTGAAGGTATTTGTAGAGAATGCTGAGGAGCAGGTTCTTCTAGAATGAGAGTCTATGACTATAATAATCTTATTTCTTCATCTCTCTACTCAATTAATCATCTTAGAGCTTCTACTCTGAACCAGCTTTAATCACAGGGCTGGATCTGTGATGGATCTGCCTCTAACACACTCAAACACCTGTAGAGGCTTTTTTGAATGAGAGTACAAATAAATAAACTGATCGATCAACCAGCAGTCAATTAAATATTCATTTTATATTTCCGGTGTCACGGATGCCAACATGCGTTCTCTAGGCAAACTTTTAGATGGCTTTGTTCACTGTGTTGACCAAATATTCAATGCTTCCTGCACTAGCTTTAATGCACAGGTCCCTTGATCTCAAAAGTGATTTCAGTCACTTTTTTTCCTCCATGATGCAATTATTATCACATTAACCCTCTAAAAGTGCTCCTACTCCTCACATCACTGATGTGACCAGAAGTCATTAAGGACACCACACTCTCCTGGAAGGATGACTCACAAATCCTTATCTCTAGTTCAGGTCTCTCTGTGTTCCAGACCTGGAACTCTCACCTTCCTCTTGATTCTCCATAGATACCACAAACAGAACAAAACAAACTCAGTGTGTATGCATCCAACCTCCCTCCCATAGAGCGGCTCTTCTTCTCTTCCACATTTAGTAAATGACACCACTGTCTGTGCTGACCATCAGCCCTTAAACACCCAACCTGACCATCACAACTCCACAAGCAATTTACTGACAATCACCAGCCTTCCCAATCTGGAAGCGTTCCCCTTTCTCGCTTCCCAAGCAATCCGCCACCAAACTCACTGATATGACCACCTTAACTTCCTATCTGTACCCTCTGCCCATCTGGTCCTTTCTGTCAAAGGCTGCCCTTACATTCTTATTTCCCTTCTGAGCCAGCCAAAAAGTTTCTCAGAGTTGGACTCAATTCCCAGTCCCTCCACAAAACCTTCCTTGACTTATTCACCTTAGGAATGCAGCACAGTTCTTCATTGTCCATTCAACGTAAGACAAACGTAAGAACAACCTAAGATGCTAATTGCACCACATGTCAGTTTTTGATTGTCCATCTCTTCTCATTACAGACAAAACTTATCCACAGTTTAACATCTTTAAGTGATTTTAGCCAAAACAAAGAAGGAATTTCTAAAGCTTCAAGTCTCTTCCTCCTTTTACAAAATGTTTACTGTTCAGCTCCAAGTGGGAGTAAATTTCACATAATCTATACCATTTAGGGATATAGCAGCAATGACTAAAAAATGTATTTAAGAACACATTTTATGAATCCTACATAGATGCCTCATTGGCTAGTCTCTGGCAATAAACTAGTGTGAATTTTTAAAAAATGTTTTCTATAATCTTCCAACTAGTTATTCTTTGTGCAAAAGTTTGACTAGTGCTCGGTATACTTATCACAGAGCTATTATGAGTTAGTGAATTACAATGAAAATTACTTAAGGTGACAAATAGCTCTACATGGATTTCAAACTTAATTTGCCCAAAACAAAACCCTTGAGTCCTCCCGAAATTGGAATTATTTCCTTAAACACCAAATCTAAGAGTACTTCTTGATTTCTCTTTCCTTCTTCATCCATTTCAGATGATATCCCAAATCCACTTCAACCCCAGCTCTCAGGTTTGCATCATTATTCTTACCTGAACTATTAAAAGAACCCCTAACTGTGGACTATTTCCATTCTTGTATTTCCTTGTCTCTTCTCTACCATACTCATCTTCTAACACAAAGCATTACATTGCTCACAACCCCACGATAGGTTTCCTAGGCACCAATCACAAAATCCACACACTTCATATAATCCACAAGGCCTCTGGCGATCTGGCCATTATTGCCCCCTTCCCTCCCTCCCTCGCTTCAGGTCACACTGGAGTCTTGCTTTTTCTTGCTATTCTTTCAACACACTCAGCCTGTTCTCACCTTAGAGCATCTGTGGTCCTGTTTCCTCCACAGCAACTCTCTCCCCTCACATTACCAGGAGGCTCCTTTCTGTATCATATTTCAGTTCTAATGTCCTCCCTTCAAAGAACACCTCTGATACTCCTATCTAACACACTGTCCCTAGTAATTCTCCATCACAGATTCCTATTAGTGATTTTCATAGCTTGTACCATCCCATATGATGTTTCTTGCTTGTTCATATACATGTTTTTGGCATCTTGCCACTCTGAACCTAAGCTCTATGACAGCCATATCCTCAGCAACAAGAACAGTGCCTATTTGGTACCTATTTGGCACTTAGTAAGAACTTGCTGGATGAAATTAATAAAATGTTTTCCTGTGTGTTCTACATCCTTCACTGAATGTGGTTTTCATATTTCTAATTACTTTGTGAATTTATTATGACCACTCTGAGTTACAGTGATTTTTTTTTTTAAAGCTGCATATCCTAAACTTGGAATCATAGGCAAACTTAAAGTTCGAGTTGTTCATTACATCATGGAAGCTTTTCATACTGACTCTAACTAAGATTACTAACCCCAGAGAGGCCCCACCAGGATACCTGTGCAGAGGTTGCTGGTATCTCTGCTAGTTAGGTCCCTTCTTTTGATCCATGGTACACATTTTACTTCTGTGACAGTGTAGCATATACCAAATCAAGATAAAGAGGTGCCATGGCCCAGAATTATAAGCTTGTTAAGATCAAGGTGGAATGGCTTGCAGGTCCTTCCCTTTATCAGACTTGTTTTGTAGAAAATACAGATTGGTCAGATACCATTCTGTATAACATCATAGCTGACTATTCTGCCTTAGCCTCCCAAGTGATGACTATTATTTTGTGTGCATGTGTGCGTACTTCATTCATTTAATTTTTTAAGACAGGGCTTCAGTATCTAATCCAGGCTAGTCTCAAGCTCACGAACCTGCTACCTCTGGGTCTCTAGTGCTGGAATCTTAGGTGTGCCACTACACCCTGCTTCCTCTAAATTTCTGACAAGCTGATTTTATGGTGATATGTTCATATATTTTAGAAAAGAGAACTCTGAGCAAACAAATCAGAACCAACTCCTTTCCTTTTAAACCAATAAAAATAACCCACAAAAATTTTTATTAGGCCCCAAATTGCCCTTATTCTCAATCAATCTATAAATGCTTTGAAATGCCCTATAGTGACTGGCACACATCTCCAGCAACTTTTCTCAACCCTCCTCAGCCAACTGTATCATCCACGTCATTCTTAGCCCTCCATACAACCAATGAAAATCCTGACCCCAAATTCCTGCTCATTTCTTTAGCTATTCCCACCAGAACTTGGCCTTCAGCAACCACATCACTTAATCACTGTTTCTGTCTCCTTCCCAGTGTAGACTGCATGGTTAATCATCATACTCTCTGGCATAAGCCTCAGTCCCCATATGTCCCTTTCTGTCTTCCTATCCAATTTATCAAGACAAAGTAACCCTGGTTACCTCTCCTCCCATAAGGCACCTGCACCAGAGCCAGAGAATGACACACACTGACACTGGCCAGTCTCTCCTCAGGTTTATAACCACTAACCTCAAGTAAGCAGTCAGCACCCACAGGTGAACGTGTACGCGTCCCTAATCAATTCCCTCATCCTCTTTTCAGAGATGTTTAATGTTCTCCCCTCCCTCAAGTTTCCACACAGCTTTTCATTGCAGGTCAGATAATGACCTTCCTTTATACTTCTCTGGGAAAGAGAAATGATTTTACTTCTCTCCTCAAACACTCTGCACTACAATCACTGTTTTTCTTATACTACTGGCTTCTTCCTCTTCACTAGTTCATCCTCATCATCCCACATGCTGCACTGTCTCCCATACTTTTTTAAAGCCCCTTGACTCTATAGCCCTCTAAGACTAACCACTCCACTCTTCAATTCCATGGTATCACGTAACATCTCAGAAAGTCTTCCTATTTCTATTACTTGCACTATTAATCATTCTCTTTTAGGTTAGAAATCCTAGGATCATCTTTGTAAGTTTCCATCCCTTCTTTTATCTGCTAGCAGACACTGCTGGTTCTTCTAGCAATACGATGTACATTCATCCTTCCTTGCCATTTCCCTACTTCCACCCCAGCCCAGCTTCTCACGGCTCCATGTGTAAATAACTGAGACAGCTCTTCATCAGCCTCTTGGTTACACTACCTCCCTTTGCCACTCTATCCTGCACCTGCTCCTTCACCCCAGTCTGCCCAACACTGAGTTCACCATCGTGGCTCCTCTCTGCTCAAACCTGTAAGGATTTCTGATAGCTTCTATCACTTCAGCTCCTTGCATGCTGTTTAAGATATTCATAATCTGGTTCCACACAGCCTCCTCTTCTGTATTTACTATTATCTATTCACATTAAACCTGCTCTTTTAGGCCAGTCCTGCAAATTCTTGTTTTAAGTTTTATTCTTTTGTCATTCTTGGTCCTGAAATCCATGATCATCCAAAGCCCCACAATACAATTCCAGGTCATACTACCTGGATCCTGTAGTATTCCAACTTTCAAACTTCTATCATTACTGACTTAGTAATTCATAAATATATTGTTACTAATTCTTCCAAATACACTATGTCTTTTAATTTTGTGAAAAAAATAAAACAGATCTTCTTAACCAAACAATAAGACAACACCAAAGTTATCACACTGTGTATTGGTAACCTCGAAGTAGTTACTCAGTACAAGACATAAACCAAAATGATTCTTAACAAAAAAACCCCAGTAACAATCTTTTCTCTTCAATGAACCTTAAACTATTAGTAGGAATAAACAACTTAGCATATATAGTGCAATAATTTTAAAATAATGGATTATGTAATTTGGCTTATTTGAAGTAAGAAAGCATTTTAACTAATTCTACTTTTGGATTATATAGAGGCCATCTAACAAAATCAGTTTAATATTTTTTAAAAGTAATGAAATATAATCAGATATAGTAATTGTTCATGTGGGAATTATCTTAAAATTCAAAGCAGTGGATCTCACAAACAGCTTTTCTAGAGTCAATTTAAAAATGAATAAAGTTAATCTCTACATTTCAAAGATCATACACACACATCTAACTAATTACAAATGCAACTGCCCTAAGTTCTAGGACATAACGACCTGTGATGATGGCATCATACATAGATCTGCTACATCTCAACTTAGATGGCTGCAGAGAGGGTGTGCTCACTTGGGAGCAGGGTGCTAGTGCCAACAGCCACAGGCACTGTGAGGCAATGGAAACAGTTTCATGAACTGCAAGAATGGCAAAAAGTAATAAATCTAAATTGCTATACTACTGCATATAATGTGACTTTAAATATGTATGAGTAACAATGAATTTAGCTCTTTACATAGACCTAGGCTCACGCTATTTATATCCCTATATGTTTATACGATATACTGAAGTTGACAAAATCCTTTTTTTTTTTTTAAAGCAAATGAGGACAAGGATGAGCACAGGGCCACCAGAGGACAGAGATGCGTTAGGTCAGTGCTGGTGAGGGACAGGGCTGAGATCCAAGGCCAGGCCTACCCCCTTGTTAATTTAGGTTGTGGGCCATAGCACCAAGCTGTGGGTAACACTTGGGATTACCCTAGTTACAAATCATGTTTTCAATCTTTTTTCTAGGTCGTATGCATCGATGTACAAATTATGAGCCATATTAGTATAATTTCCTTGTTACATTATTTTTCTGACTTTTATTAGTACTTGTTTGCTGTACATAATGTGATTACCTTCACTGTAGGGAACTGGTACATGTACATAACACACTTCAATTCTTTTTTTCGCCTTCCCTCCACCCCCTTTTATTTTCCAGCGTCACATTTATTTATTAATAAGACCTTATAAAGTTAATCATCATATATCCAGATTGAAAAGCAGACTCATAGGCCAAAGAACAATTCCAACTTCTCTCCAGAGATGTGGGGCCTCATGATACAACCACACCTTGATTCCTGCCCTGGGTAAAACCAACCTCAGCCTTCAAATCTCAATGCACAATTCTCCCTTCTCTTCTGAAGAGCTCCTCTCCTGTGTGGGATGAGCTGCCTTTCTAATTAGCAGACTCTCCTCATGGAGCACCATCTTGTCGTCAATTGAGCGGAATGGACCTGATGACAACAGATGCTGATCTCAAGCACAGCACTCGAGAAATCATCCGTTCTGCAGAGGTGACCCCAGACTGCTGGCACGAGCTTCTTTTGTCACACCACATTACCACTCCATGCTTCCAGGAAACACACATCCAACACCACATCAGTACCTGGCACACTTTTTGAATCTCTGTCAGGATTCTAAAAGCTACCATGCTCTGTAAGCTTGTCTTTGCCTTTTCAGGCTCAAATACAATCAGTGCTCAGAGTTACACACTATTAAGTCTTAAAGATGGATGGTAAACAAAAATTAATGCTTACCTTCAATCCTCTTTAAAGCTGAAAGGCACATGTCCTTCCTTTGAAACTCAAAGGGATTGTTGCAGGTTCGAATGGTGTCGCATTCACATTTCCCATTGATTATATTGCAGCCGGAGATAAGGTTTTCATTGCATGGTTCAAAACCAAGCAGTTGGTCATCATCCCAGTTCTCATCTGTAAAACAATTGCCCAGATAATGTTTGTTTGCTGCTTTATACAAAGGCCTGTTTGAGAGCAAAAATACATAGAGATGTCACAACGAACATCCAATTCTGACACCTCGATGTGTGAAAGGTTTTTGGCTGAAAGAATACAAATGAATGAAACCCAGCCTCCTCCTACCAAACCAAAAGACTGAAATATGGCCACACATGTAGACTTTCAATTTCAACATGCAAACATCTGTAATCAAAAGCCTCTACTTTTCTCATGGGCCACTACAACAACAAATGAGACTTTTTTAAAAATTTGCATTTTAAACAAAATTTCCTGGATTTTTCTACATTCAATAGATTGCAAGAGTTACATTTGTTATCTACATTTTTTTTTTTTTCAGTACTGGGGATCTAACCAGGGCCTTGTACATGCTAGACAACTGCTTTACCATTGAGCTACATCCTCAGCCCCAAAAGTATTTTTTAAAGTTAATTTTTTTCTCTATCAGTACAGACCAGTTTCAGATTTAAAAGAGTTCTTCAAATTAACACATCAGGGGCTGGGGATTTAGCTCAGTGCTTCTGCCACCTGCCTCAAAAGCGCAAGGACCCAAGTTCAATCCTGGTGCCAAAAAAACCCAAAAACAAATGAACACATTAGGGCAGCTAATAAACAGCAAAAGTAAGACATCATCGAGAAGAACAGAGCCCATAAAGGAAATCCTCTCCAATGCATTTTGGGACCAATCATTAGTGTCCAAGGTTCTCCATGGCCAAGCCCAACTAGGACCCAAAGTCTAAAGGCTACAGCCTGATAAGAGGCTGAGGTCATCACATTCTAAAGCTGAAACCAATTCAGGTGCAGGTCATGGAATAAAGTAGTCTCCGATAAACTAGATTTTAAAACCAGTTTTCCTCAGACTCAGCTCAGAAAAATGCAATACAAAAAAACAACAGGCGGGTTTCTTCTTACTAATATTCCTCTCAGTTCAAACATCTCTCATAGGAAACCAGACTTTCTCTACAGATCTCCAGGACATTACATGTTTTTTCCCCCTCTTAACATTATCTTTAAAAGATATTTTATCACATCTGAACTATGTTTCTGATAACTATATCTGGAGAGAGTTTTTAAAAGTGCTTGAATTCGAGAAACCTTAACTTGTTACACACACTAAAGCAGGAATAAATATCATCCTAAAGACTGTGTGGGCTGGGAAAATAGCTCTGTAGTAGGGAGGTCCTAGGTTTGATCCCTAGGACCGCAAAGAAAAAAAAAAGAGTGGTTTTACTAGAAGACAGTGTAAACAAACAGGTGTGTGTGCAGGGGGGAGCTGGGACGAGAGGACAACACTAGCATTTACTTCTAGTATTTTCGATGCCCAAGCTAGGCAAGACTTCGTCACTGAAATAATTTTCTTGACAAGGAGTTTTTAGAAGAACATCACTTACAAAGAGCTTCAGGATGATTCTTTGAGAAAGGAGAAGAGAAAAATCTTTGACTTCAGATCATACTCACTTATGTAATCAAAGCCTTAGCTCTCAGTAAATTATCTTTTGGTTTAAAGATTTAAACAAAAACACAAGTGATCAGTTTAAAATTTTTGCTTTCTTAGCCTGTATCTGGTCCTCAGAAATAGCATGTATGTAATATATAAAATACATACAAAAAGGCACATTCCCATTTTTATCCTAACAGTGAAATTACTAAAATTATTCTAAAGACAGACCAAAAAGTATTTGGAAACAATTCAACACAGACTAGGTGGTGATATTTCTTTTCCATCATGAAATGGTATATCTAAATGGTTTCTCATCCCTCTTTTGATTGCTGACATGCTTTTAACATCATCAATCTAATACATTTCAATGAAATCAGGCCATGAAGGACCTTTTGTGACTGCATATGCAAATTTGTCATTCACAGTTCAACCCCAGGAATTTCAAAATTTGCAAGAAATTCAAGAAACTGCTGAATATTGAAAAACTATTTAATATTCTCCCCCTTTTCTTCATATTCCTGAGAGGAAAAGTAGTAACTGTTTTTGTAAATACACACAGTATCATCAAACTGAGTTGACTCTACCAAAGATTTTTTTCCACATTTTTTCCTCCATTATAATTGGAAGTTCCTAAAGATATCACCCTCATGAGTTTACAAAGTATTCTAAACTTGTCTCCCTTCCACTTTTTTCTTATCCCTCCTCTACCTCATTCTCCACATTGTTACCAGAATCGTCTTCCTCAAAAAGCAAACTTGCTCAGCGGTTCTCTCTTACCAGAAAGGAAAGTCCAAACTTCTTACCCTTGAATATATGGTTCCTCATGACAAAGGCTGTACCTATTTCTACAGACTCCTCTCTGACCAATCCCTCTGCCATCTACTGCTCTAAGCACCCAAATCTGTAACCACTGCTCCCGTGCTGAGCTCACCAAGCATCATCCACCCAGAACACTCCCTTCCCCTCTTCCTCTCATAGCTCCTACTCATCCTCTAAGGCCCACTTCAAACATTACCCCTTTGAGCTGCCTCATCCTCCATGCCCTGCAAACATCTGCACAGACATCTTGCCACTCCTTCCACGCCAGCCATTGTAGGGTTTTATCTTCTAAGTCAAACTTCCCCAACAGACAAGGTCCTCATAGGCGGGAGGCAATCCAACCTTGAATGCCCTTAACCCCACAGTTAGTAAAGAATCATAATATAATACAATATCATATCATATCACATACACGAACACACATTCCTGTGAATGGTATGGTCTGTTTCTTTTTCTTTTCTTTTTTTTGGGGGGGGGTATTGAACTCAGGACCTTGCGTGAGGCAGGTGGGGTGCCACTGAGCTAAATCCACAGCCCTGGTCTGTTTCATTTTTAGCCAAAACATGCCAATATGTGTGTGTGTATGTGTGTGTGTGTGTGTGTGTGTGTGTGTGTACAAACACAAGGAAAAAAGATAAAAGAACACGCTTAAACAATTCAAATCTTACTTTTAAAAGCTTTTCATTAAAGCACTGTATGAGGCACACATTTTAAAGAAATGCTTGGACACAGTGGGGCACGTCTCATTAAACATCAGCTGCTGATCGGCCCTTTCCCAGTTCAGCACTAAGACTGCAACCTCTTATCACTTGGCTGACATCAACAGTCCTTCCAAGGAGCCCATCCCAGAGCCAAATTGTGCTCACTGCCAGATGCTTTTCCCTGCCATCCAGCAGGAAGACCATTTCCCCTGAATATGGAGTCAGAACCAAAAGGTGACTGCCCATGCTCATCTCCCTGGCCCCTCACTGTTTCCTGCAGTGTCCTGGTGGCAGCACTGACTACAGCTGAAGATGCACACAGAGTGAAAACTGACCGTCCCTCAGAAAGCATGCAGGCACTGTGAACAGTCAGGAAGCACCCTGGACTCTGCAGACAACAGGGTCTGACCTGCTTGCTTTTCTTTGTTGATAGGAAACCTATCAATTCTCTGACCCCTCCTAATCAATACTTTTGTTTTCTTCTTCTCAAGTACTTCTCTTAGCAACCACTGTGTTATAGGATAAGGCACAACATGCTTCTGAGATAAATGGTTTTAGGGTTTTCTATTATAGAACAGAGTAATTTAAAATAATTTAACAAAATCAATAGGGATTGAAAGCAAAAATTTAATAAAAGTTGATTAAACCACAGACTTACTCAAATCTGAGTAAAGCTGAGCACAACAATACTGGTTGAGTATCCCTTATCCAAAATGTCTAGAACAGGGCCAGGGATTTAGTTCAGTGGTTTCGGCGCCTGCCTCGCAAGTGTAAGGTCCCAAGTTCGATGCCCGGTACCAAAAAAATAAAACAAAAAACAAAACAAAATGTCTAGAACTAAAACTGCTTCAGATTTTACAGCTTTCTGGATTTTAGAATATTTGCATAGACTTTGCATTAGGTCAGTGCTCAAAATTTTCTGGATTTCAGAGCATTTCAGATTTCAGATTAGGGATACTCACTCAACCTGTAATGCTGCTAAGGATAGCTGGCAAATTCTGTTTTTAAACATACAGAAAAGGATCATTGTTTTGATTCTCTGTCACAGTTTCTGCTTCTCCATGGACTAGTCAAGGGGAAAAAAAATGTGTTAAAAACAGGAGTACTGTCCTTTATTTATATCAAGCAGGTTTTTCTTCTTAGCACTCTACACGTGACAAGATATAGCCTCCTAGAGTGAAAGGTCAAGAGGGTAAGATACCTCCTCCAATACAAATCAGGAGGTTAAGTAAGTTACTTTTTGTAAATATAAATGAGAGAAATATAGTAATTTCATATAAAATTCAGAGTCATACTATCCCCACCTGAGTGGGACAGTGGAGATTCAGGTGTGTCTAACTGCAAACCTGACACCTGCGCTCAGATATTTAGAAGCCATCCTGAAAGACAACACTTTCACTAGAGACAAATGCCGTGAAGCAAGAGTATATAGATCTCTCTCCAGTGCACTTCCCACTCATCCCACAGAACATGCACAACATAACCAAGGGAACATTTGTATTGCTTTCACTCAAGGGCATTCTTAAGGGAAACTGATTCTTTATGTCACTATTTTAATTACTTACTATGTTGTTTATCACAGTGCACGGCGGTAAACATGAGGACGCCCGAGCAGTCTGGTGCCATGGTCTCTATTCAAACTAAGATGTCAGCAGTTTCACCCTTGTTTTTGCACCACTGGTGTCACAGTGTAAAAGATAAAAGGCAGCTAAAATTTTAATACTGGGGACCCCGGGGTCTGCAGGCCACACAGTTGAGAACTGCTGTTCTAGAGAGCATGATAATGTCCTGCCAGTACCCCTATGCCACAGCAGCAGGAAAATCAAAGCCAGAGGATACTTGGCACATTTTCTCCTAACAGCTACCACTGTATCAGAAAACCGCATGTTTCTTGTGTGACTTGGCCCGTATAGCAAGTCCCGGGCAAGCTTCGAACTTGCAGATATGAACGGACCTTGAGTGACCAACATTTGTAGATGCGAAGGAATTGTGGTAGTAGCTCACGTGTCTGGGGGACACTGTCACAGCTGTGCTGCTGTGTGCTGCCTGTGCAGTAAGTAGTACAGTGCTCAGTCAGAGCCAGGGACATCCGGAAGCAAGATGACGAGCAGTGGTGGTGTGGAGGGAACTGCTAGGAAGCGCAAAGCAGTGTTCACTGGATATGTGTGTCAAAGGCGTATCACACTCACTTTGTTGGACTTACGAATGAATTGACTTAGGAATGAAACCGACTTATGTTCTTCTGGAATGGAATGTGTTCGTTAAGTTGGGGACTTCCTGTAAGTAATTGGTAAATAGGAAAATGACATTAGTATACAAAGCAAAACTTGCTTTGATTCATACATCATTTTTCCCCGAACAAAATCAGAATCATGTTTTTCCACAAGAAAAGGAGATTTTTATTAACAAATGAAGACCTGGGCTAATAATCTCGTTTAAATTCCTTTCTTTAGCACAAAAATGGCTGAGCTCTAGTGGCTGAAATTTCCCACTATATTAAATTACCCAGGAGGGTGGTAAGTATAGAGAAAAGAGCTAGAGAGATTTCCTCCTGCACCTAAATTAAAAACCAACAAACATAAAGGAGGAAGAAATGACTCCTGGATCTGGCAAAAGTGTTCTCCATTAAAAGTGCCTGCCTGCAAGGCCCTGTGCCTTGAGAAGCAGCAGCACGAGCTTTGGGGTATGTAAGGCTGCAAAGGTGGAACTACAGAGTTCCATGGGTTTCAAGCAATCTCCCCTAACTCTTGTGTTTCTCACAGCTCTCCTACTCTCAGTGTAGCGAATGCTTTTGCAGATTGTGAGTGATTTTGTTGTTGTTGTTTAAAGGCAATATTTTATGACAAACCAAAAGCACTGTGCTTCCAATAACATTTTTCAATCTTGTCCAAGACTTACTCTTTCTAATCCAAAGTATCTCTCAGTGTTCTTGGTGATGCCAAAAACTCCTTCCTTCTACATTTGATATGAATGGTTTTAAATGTAAAGCTCATAAGAAAGAAGTTTCCATTCCAAGGATAGGAGAGAGGGTACCCATGAGAAGGATGTGAAGGAAGAGACCTCATACAAGATACACAAGAGGATCTCCTCCAGACCTGTAAGGAAGCAGCTCTGGGGACACCCCCATCCCTGTATCCAGGAGCCTAGGACCCAGCTGTGGACACTCCAGCCTGCATGGTCCTGGAATCAACCGCTCTGCCCACAAAAATACCTTTGCATCTTTTTGCTCACATCTGATTTACCACCAACACTGAATAAAATACTTCAGTAATGACTGCACTTACTGGACAGAGAACGGTGTGTTAATCTGAAATTTCTGCCTTCCTGAAGGTAGAAGGCATTTGTAGACTCAAAGCCTTACCTTTTCTACCTTGTACCTGTTGGTTAATGGAGCTGACTCCAAACCAAGAGATAGCTGCACCTTATTAGGTAGTAATCCACTTACCAGAAATATGCTAGAGTAGATATTAAAAAGCAAGAAACAAATTCGCAGTACACACTCAGAAGTGCACAGTAATGGAATTCTGTTGGCAGAGGAGAGGCTTCTGGGAATATATATCAAATTAATTCTTCAGCTGTTCACATATCCCTGTGGCTAGAGTAAGATGCAAATAGGTAATACTGGTATTTTTTTCCATGCCAGTCTAGAAACTCCAGTGCAATGTAAAATTGCTGCTCTTAATTCCCCAAGCACCCAGCTGGCTGCTATCAGGCATTCAGTTCTGCTCCAGGAGGAATCTAATGCAGTGAGCTTTCATTCTCTCTGCTTCAGGCTTAAGGCCCATGTTCCAGAAGCGAGTGCTTTCCTCTCCTTCTTTCTTGTGCTGTAATCAGTGCAAAGCAAGAAGGGAAATTTTATGGTTATCAATAAAAGTGACCTATGTAACAAAAATGTGTTGTATAGACATTTCCACAAAGTGGAACCACGTTAGGTATATGTAACAATACCAGAGTAGAAAAAAACCAGAATCTCTAAAACATTGGAAATACTAAAATATCCATAAATATTTGTTACAAACTATAAAAATGATGCAATCACTAACTATATAACAAACAAGAAGAACACTTTTCTGTTACGTCCAAGTGAGGAATTCATTGAAAACCAGAGTCCTTAGCCAGTTTACTAAATCAATTTATAACAAAACACTTATGAATGATAAACTTATGTTCCATCTCAATACTTTTTATCACACTTTAGTAATACAACAAGGGAGGACCAGAAATAAACTTCAGAATATAAATTAATTCAATCACACATTCCTCAAATATAGTTATCTACTGCACATTAAAAGCTGCTTGAGCAAGGTGCTAAAAGCCTTAAAGATCCGAGGAAAGAGAGGTTTACAGGATGAAGTTCTACCATTCTAACCAAAATCATACCAAGAATAAACTGTTCCAGGACTCCTGAATCACAGGAAGAGGGTAAGGAAAGATAATTTCCTTTCTGACACCAGGAAGCTAGTGAAGAAAGGGAGTTTAAGAGAAGATAAGCCAAGTCTCCAGAAGAAAGGACTCCATGAAACCAGAAAAGAGGCTAGAGACTGGGACTACAGAACATACTACCCTACTGCACGATTTAACTGTCTTCAAGCGCATTTGATCAGACAAGCAGTACATCTAGGGTGGTGTAATGGAAGGGCCTTGGCTCAAGAGATCATGGCCTCCTCTCTGACACTGGTTCCTATGAGGGCCCTGTGCAAGGCATGCTGCTCTCTAGGGCCCAAGATTTCAGTTACTAAAATGAGACATACAGGGCCTGGGATTTAGCTCAGTGGTCTCGCCGCCTACTGTGCAAGGACCCGAGTTCGATACCTGGTATCAAACAGAAAAAAAAAAAAGTAAAATGAGACATACAGACAATTCATGAGGTCCCTTTGGACTTTATCCTCATGTTTCCTTAATTCTGGCATCTTTGTTGAAACACTTCAATAAGAATGTACTGAGCCCGGTAACAGAGAATTATATACCTATGATGGTCATAATTTATATTTAAACTAGTTTTCCATTATGAGATCAGTTTGGGGTTTTAAAAACTAAATGACTGCATATAGGTCAGGCAAGCCAAGGGTGTTTTTAATATACCAAACATCACTTTCCAGGACCTTTATAGCACTTTCATTTTTAGAGGATCCATAAGCTGAGCTCTCAAAAAAAACTCCTGATTTAATAAAACAGAATTGACCATGGAATGACAACTGCTGAAGCACTTGTCACTATACAATTATCTCTATTGCTTAAGTATTAGGAAACTGCTGTTTGGGAAAACTGATCAAATACTTAAAAATGAAGAACAATGGAATAACCACATGGGACATAACCAAGACAGTGTTTAAAGGGAAATTTAACTGGACATAAGAAAGGTAAGGAAATAAATCAGCTAAGTACTTGCTTGAAGAAAAGAGTAATAGAGCAAGTCCAAGCAAACAGCGTAGAAATAATAAATGCAGAGAGAACAAATGCAACAGGGGTGGTTAACAAAGTTAAAAATCAGTTCTTCAAAAAGATCAAGATGCCTCAGAAATACCTTATGATTAAAATTCACAATGACCACACTAATTCATCCAGCTTATTTTGATGAGTATTTTATCAGTTTCTCTATATTAATTTTACCAGAAAGTTACGCAGAGTTAGTCATTAAGTGGTTAGTTACATTTCTCAATTTTTAAAAAGTAACCAAGACAAATATTTGAATGTCCATTTTAATTTTTTTTCCTAGCTACAACTGATTTGACTACACTCTTTGGCAAAGTCCATAACTCTCTTACATTTCCTCTGCCTTGACAGTGGATGCCAATATTTTTTTTTTTTTTTTTTTGGTACTGGGGATCGAACTCGGGTCCTTGCGCTTGTGCAGCAGCCGGCAAAACCACTGAGCTAAATCCCCAGCCCAGATGCCAATATTGTTAAAGGTCTTCTATTCAGGTATGTGCCACTGTTAAGCAATGCAGCCATCAGAGAGTGAATGTCCATTAAAACATAACTCAGCTAAGTCCATTGGCACATGCCCGTAATCCCTACTACTTAGAAAGTTGCAGCAGGAGGATCTCAAGCTCAAGGCCAGCCTGGTAAACTTGGCAAGAACGGTCTCAAAATTTAAAAATCTGAAAGGAAGGTCTGGGTAGCTCAATGGAAAGGTCTAGGTCCAATCCTCAGAACCAGAAAAACAAAAACCCCAACATGTAATTCGTGTTATCCAGCCTCAAAGAATATCAGTTACCAAATGTACTTCTACTTAAAAATGAATAAATCTTGGTTGAGGAAAAAATACCTTGTAGACGCATCTAATGGTCTTCTTCTCTTCATCAAGATACTCTAAGCCACACTTAGCTGTCCTTATATGACTATTTCCCAGTGTCGGATCCTTCTATAGAGGTGGTTTAATGTAAGTAACAACCAGTGAGGAGTATTATGAAAACAATCACCACCAAACTCCTTCAGGCCACAAGAGTTGCAAGGCATAAATAAAATATACATAAAATAAAGTCCACCATCTGGCCAGGTCCTTGGCACAGAACATAAAGCCTGGCTAGATGTGATCCCAACCCACTTCTTCAACCTCCTAATTTCAACATCTTTCCTCCCTTCCAAAATACCTCATGAAATATGTTCCCTAAAAGAATCCTATTGGTTCTTGAGTTGGTGGCTTTGCACAAGCTGCTCTCTGCCTAGAAAGCTTCTTCTTTTCACTTGCTTCAGACGCTCCTCTTCAGTTTTTATTTCTTCCAGTTTTATCCTCCCTACAGTGACTGACTTACACATTATAATAATACCTATTAATATTATTTCACTTAGAGCAGTATAGTAACATTATACTTTCATTTACCATAGAGTGGCTTCTTTGACACTCAGGATATATAGCTTTACTCTTCACCACCAACATATCATAGGGTTCAGCAAATAGCTTAGCAAAATAAACACCTGTGGAAGGAATGAACAGGGACATGAAAGAAGATGGTAAGAGGGCTTGAATTGAAACAAAGCCATGTGAATCTTTGGGGCCAAACTTCTTCAGGAAAGTGAGTTTCATGATGGGGCAGAATGTCAATTATTCAGAAATAACTGAGAAACCTTCTTTGGATCTTCCTACTCGTAAAATGTTAATATAAACTCAAGTTTTCTTTTAACCTCAACATCATATTGAGCAACTTTTCCTCATATCAGTATTTATGACATGTTGAATGAGTGAATGACTCGAGCATGTTAGATAAATAAGTGACTCAGATAATAAACTTCTCCCTCTCTGCCACTTGTGTATCACAACATTAGGTAATGTGACACAAGTTAATGCATCTTGCTAGAAAGGTACTTGCGGACATGAATATTGCACAGTACCACTTTATAAATATTAACGTATGCTCTAACCTAAAATCTGCTAGTCAAATAACCAGAAGCAAAACAGAAGACTAGATGGGAATTGTGTTCATCCAAAGTGTGAACCACTACAGTGAAGAGAAATGAGACCAGAGCTTCAAACATGAACAATAACAAAATGAACACGGTACTCCGTAAATAAGCACTTTGAAGGCTACGAATTTTTCATACTAGCTGAGCAGTTGCAAAGATTAATGATGAACATTGCACCCTTGAGACGAGTCTTCTGATAACAGCAAATGCTTACGAAGGTGCCTTCTGTGTGCCACAGAGACCAGGCTAAGCGCTTTCCATGGGTTAACTTGTTTAGCTGAGGAGAGAAGCTGAGCAACCAAGGGCTGAATTCCACAAGAAATACCGGCAGGCCGGCAATGTGAGGCCGTCAAGGGGGCAGGCAAAACGTCAAGTTGCCAGGACAAAGGAGGCAGGAACAGCCCTGACTTTCACCCTGGTAAAGTTCATCCCCGTGGGATATGGCCTCAAGGGCCTCTGCTGATGTTCTCTTAGCCTCCTCGGGACAGGCTGGCAGACCCTGCAGCTAACAACAGAGCTTTAGGCAGACCTGGGGAACCAGCAGAAGAACAGGCAAACCCAACAACACAAACATGAGCTTAACTCTTCTATCCTTTCGGAAACAAGGGTTTCTTTGTTAAGGCAAACAATGCCTTCATCTACAGCAAGGCTCCTGAGGAGCAAATAATGATTTTTAAAAGGTATAATGATCTGTAAGTAGCATGAAGGAATCTTTTCAGGATAATAACTTCGTGAAATCAGTTAGCAATCATTTCGTAAGGAATGTTTTTACAAATCTACTTGAGCACCGCTGTGAACTTAATAATTTATCCGAATTCTTCAAAATAAACCAAGTGGAAGAGGAAGAGGATAATCCAAAGCCTGATATTCCAATAATTATATTCCTAACTGGTTCTTAGTAATGCTCTATAAAGAAATTTCTTCTTTAAATATCTTGCCTAAAAACCCAAACCTTTAGGGAGAGAAGGTACAGCTCAATAGTAGAACACCTACCATGTCCAGGGCCTGGATTAAATTGCCAGCACTACAAACAACATCAACAAAACACACACACACACAATCTCTTTTATCTCATTTATGCCTACACACTCCAGGAATCTCCTGCTAGATGTCTAGTCCCAGCAAGAAGACACAATTTGCCAATCATACAAATGAATAGCTTTTTTCTTGTGTGTGTGCACATAGTATACAATTTCCTATTGCTACCCTGTTTCACTGTTAAGTGGAAGGATGTATATGTCCAGATCTTTATTCTTAAAACACCATTAAGATCTACTTGGCTACCGTTTATGGGGGCAGCAGTGCTACAAATTTGAAAGAAAACCAGAGAGAGACTATAGCCTGTCAAGAAACCTCAGCAACCCAGAGTGAATCTGACATTCGGACTTTAAAGGCATCAAATGCCTGACATTCATGAGGAAACTCCCCGGGAAGCAGCAAATGTAGATAAGGGGACAATGAAAACCCTTTGCCTGAGGGTATGTTAAGAAATGAATATTAATATCTTGGGAGGTCTATGATTTACACAGCATTGATTTAATTCCTAAAATGCATGCAGAATAGACTGTACAAATAACCCTCACAATACACAAAGATTTTTTTTTAAATCTCAAGAATACAACTCAAAGACATTTGCACGTTTCTCACCAAACTGGAGCTTCCCTCTTGTCAGAAGTACCCTAAAGCTCTAACCCGAACAGATCCCCAACTCCAAGGCAGCAGGTGCTCATCTGGGGGTCTGGTGGCGATGAAACAGATCGGATGGAAACATCTACGCAGGCCCGTCCTGCCTATGGGGCCAAGGCTGGCCCTCACTGATGAGGCCTGTGCCCCGCCCTAGCTGTCCTTCCAGCTGCTCCCCACTCGGTGTCCTTCTCCCCTTCCTGGGTCTGGGCAGCTTCAGGGCTTCAGCACTCCTGCCCCTCCACTCAGAAGGTCTTTCCCCCCAAGAGCACGCATGGTTCACCCCTCACTCTTTCAGGTCCACGATCAACTTCAACTTCACGGTGAGACTTCCTACCTGTTTCATTTAAAACTGCAACCCAGACACCACCACTTAAGTCCCTGCCTCTTTCTCTGCTGTTTTATGCCCTAACACTGACGTCCTTTGGCTTGTCACATACTTTCCTTATTAAACTGGTTTATTTTTCTCTACCAGAAAGCCCCAGCTTGGCAGGGATTTTTGGTATCTTGTTCATACCTGTATCTTCTGCACTTGGAACCCAGAGCACACACTAGGTCCTCTGGAAATATTTACTGGATCAATCAATTCCCTGAGTACTGGTGCATTTTTACTTCAAGGAGCCCCTCTCCTCTCTTATTTCTTCAGGTCTACTCAGAATTCTAGCTGCTGCTATCCTGTCCTGCTTAAATGTCTTTTCTTTAAAGAAATTTAATTTTCTCCCACCCATTTCTCTCCCTTCCCAGTATATCCACTCACAACCCTTCATGTATCCTAAGGCACTGCAGCTGTTTCTTAACGGCGGGATCCTGAGCTTTTTGCAGCCAATGGTGCCTTCCTCATTTCTAGCCCCACTCCAGCCTGAGCTGGACAATGAATGACCTGCAGTGGCCGCCACCCAAATGGTAAAAAAAAACCAACAACACAGAAGTGTTAATGGAAGAAATATTTCTGTATTTCAAATTATAGCACAAGCATGCATAAACATACAGAGAATAACTAATCTGCTTCAAAAAGGAAATTTTTTAGTCCTTTCTCCACATGGTACAGCAATATGTATTCCCATATGTGGTTACGTAGGTGGATTTTTCACGGTTGTAATTCCGTGATGTTATTCTACTTAAAAGGGGGTCTTCACAGTACAAAACAAATCACACAAAAATTGCTCAAATAATGAAACTTTAAACTTATGGAGATACATCTACATTATTCCTATGTGGAAGTTTAAAAATTACCAAGTATTTTAATAGGTTCAGATATATCTCAAGAACTAATAGTTTTTAAGATACAAAAATACCAAATTCAGAAAAGTTCCCCCCCCAAAATACTATAATCAAATCTATATCCCACTTAACTAACTATGAGGACCACTGATTTCCAGAGTTAGGATATACAGCAATGTATAGTTTTATAATAAGCACTAAAGTATCCCTTAATAATTTGATTGCTCTAAACTTCTAAAATTATGGAAGACTGCTGCATTCTCAAGACGGAGCAGGAGGTCTACACCCTGAAAGGGAAGACACTGGTCTGCCAGCTGCTGGTGGCTTTTACTGTCAAGCAAGTGGAAGAAGGGATGTCACATTCCTGATTTGTAGACCCAGTGAATGAACTTAATAACCAAGACATTTCCTGGCAGCATCAGGGCCATTAATTAGTCCTAGGGCTTTACACAGTGTCTTTGAGAAGTGAGGCAAGTTTAATATCCTTGCTTCAGACCAATGTGGCATCACCATGGAGCCCTAATTACCATTCAAGACAAATGTGGGCTCGGAAGAGTTAACTTCTTCAGCAGAGTCCAGATGCAAAGGAAACCCAGTCGCTTCAGGTACTGCAGTGGTTAGGATTCCTTTTCTCCTAAACAGGTGTTTCAGAAAGTCTGCCTATAGTTTCCTTTCCCAAACTTAAGGAACTTAATGTCTAACCAAAAAGTTGGCTTGCCATCCTGGCAAACTTGGCATGCAGTCTGGCCACAGGAGGACCTGCTCATGCTTCCAGAAAAAGCTGGCACGAGGCAGGTCCAAGCCCTCACTCTGCATCCTGGTTCTTCAACAGGCATCAACTGGGGAAGTGGAAGGCCCTGGCGAGGGTCAAGGAGTTGTGGGCGTATCGTCACCCCGAGGCTTATCCTGAAAACCTCGTCAAGGACTCCAGAGGCCCAGGAGGGTCCATCAGTGACAGAAAACAGAGAGACAGTGAAGGAACAATGGGCCTCACACCTGAATGTGCATCCATCCCCTTCAACATCACAACAATGTTTGCTAAGACTGGACATGTTAAAGACACCCAGGTGGGACTCCAAATAGAGTCTGTTCTACTCCAAAATGAAAATAGGATGAAGTTTCTTTCCTGTTTCTAACATACTGTGTCTAAAGTGAGAAATGTGTCTGATGCATAGTTGCTGGACATTCCTTCTTTCCACACATCCCCTCCATCATCTCCTACTAACTTCCTCTGCATTCTTTTCTGTGCCTCTATTCCTCCCCTTAAACCCCTTCCTCCTTACCCCAGTTGCTCCAGCAGCTCACCTGCCCAGCCCTGGGCTGGCCTAGGGAAATCTGAGTGGTCCTACCTGTCAGTCCAGCACTCACTGTGTGCCTGCCCACCGGGCTACTTGGAGGTCACACTGCACCTGCGTGGCATTTCCTTTCTCTCCAACCCACATCAAGGCCACAGAGCAGGCCTGGCCCCTCGAGTCTTTCCTGGTTCCCCATCCAGGTCCATCCAGGACACTGAACTGACAGGGGTCAGAGTGCCACATTCCAGAGGCCTCACACTAGCTCTGAGGGTTCCAGATCCTCTGCAGGGGGTGGGGTGGGGGCCTGGAGGAAAAGTTCAGCAGCCATGCCTGTGGCCCCCTGTGCTCTGTATCCTGGGGCAAGGGCCATGGGGCAGCGAGGGCAACAGGGCCCCAAGAGCGCCCTCCAGTGTGGGCAAGAAGAGGCTCTTCAACCTCCTTGGTTGAAGATGGAAGACAAACTCTAGACATGGTACAAATTTTTAAAATAAGAGAATATAATGAACTTTTAATATGATGAACTCAGTTCCTTCATGGGAGAACTGGCCGAGAGTTGCTTTCCTGAGGAACTTCCAACTCCATAATTCTGATCTCTGGTGCAGTAACAGTCCTCTGACTTTATTTTCAAAGTTTTGAATATTTCTGACTAATAAATAGAATGCTACTTCTAATCCGAAGGCATCCAAACTTCTTTAGTTTCCCAAAGCAAACTTCTCCCCTTACAATATTGGATTTCTTTGCCTCCCACACCCAGTGTCTCCAGAACTCTCCTGCTGTTTTTCTTTTGATCTCTGTTTAGATTTAAGTCTAAATTGGGGCTCAAACTCATGGACCCTGGCCTCTTGAGGACCAGCTCACCGTTTGTGGGCTCCAAGGCTTAAGAAACTGGGCTCCAGGCCATGCATGCTCTTGAGGCCACCAAGTGGGGTGAAAGGCTACAGCATGACTGAATTCACAACTCTGACCCCCCACAGACCCAAGGAGAGCAGCCGGAAACAAAACAACATCATGGACAGGGCTTAACCCCTCACAGAGCTCTACTCCATGGAACCCAAAAAGGGGGAGGCTGGGGAGGAAGGGTTCGAGGCCAGACTCTAGAATCAACAAGTGAACAGGCACTTTGGTCCGATCCAGGATCTCCTTCCTCCAAAGAGAGCCAGGTGCCCTGAAGGAAAAGAATGGTGGTGTGGAGAATGTGGCTGGACTAATGGAAACAGACGTGGAGGGAAGGAAAAAAAAATGGAGCTGGGAAGATGGGGGGACGAAGAAATGAAGAAGAGTCCATGTACGGCTGACATTCATGTGTTATCTAAATCCTAAACAGCATTTGCTCACCACTATAAGGTAGTTCCTGGAGGAAACACCCCTGAGTGGTAGAAACCCATCAAAACTCTCCTTCAGCTGAAAGTCTACTTTTCCCCCTTTTTAAAAATCAATCATAACTTTTCATAAAGCTCTATGAGTAAAGTTTCAGAGCAAAGGCTAAGCTTGTGGGTAAGATAACTAACATAACCTTACAAAAAGATATCCTGATAAAGGTTCACCTCATTCTAAGCATTTGCTTTTATGAAAGAAAGAAAGAAAGAAACTTTGACCAACTATTATTTTCTTGCCAAGCAAAGATTCAACATAGAACATTCCTTTTACTCACAAAGACTCAAACTCTAGTCAGAATATATTTTCTGTGGTGAATGATCAGGAATTAATGAAAATTCCCCAACACACACACACACACACACACACACACACACACACACACACACACGCTACCCTTCATAAGAAAATGGTACAGTGTGCTTTTTGGAAAAAACTGCACGTCACTGCTAAGAGCTACTCTCCCTGTACTGTAGGCAGATTGTGCTCATCAGGACTGAAATGAAAATACTTGATTTTCACACACAAGCAGAGTGTAGAAGTATGGCAGAAGCAATTAGATGGCCCATAAAGTTCACCCCATGACAGTTTTTCCTTTATGGAGACCAAATTTAAGTGGACCACTCCAATGTGGGTGAGACAGATGTGAAAATGAGGTAGAGCAATTGCAGGCTCTTCTATTCTTTTTATAAAATGATGAATCCTTCCAACCACCTGTGAAATGATCTTGCCACACAAGAATCATACCGCACGCATTTGCATTGAAATGAATTTATTTCTTTTAGTTGGAGACCAGGGGATGATATAATGGTTTTTAAAATATTCTAGAAAACTCTAAGACCTAAAAAAAAGAAAGAAAAAAAGTTATTAAGAGGACAACAGACTACAGAAATATCATTTTAAAAAACAGGGCAAGCTGGGTGTGGTGGCACATGCTTGTAATCCCAGGATTAGGGAGGCTGAGGCAGGAGGACTGCCAACAGTTCAAGGCCAACCTGGGCTACATAGTGAGTTCAAGCCTGGCCTCAACTATGTAGCCAAGCCCTATCTCAAAAAACCAAAAATTAATTAATTTATTAATTAAAATAAAACAAAAAACAGGGCAAGCTTTTATTTGACTATGTTTGCATATATACTTGTTTAAAGCTCTGTATTTCTCCATAAAGAAAAAGGATATTTACTATTATTACAAGTCTGTTACATAAATCATTTCTGAGTAAATACTTTTAGAGTAAGAAGACACACTTACAAAAATCCTAATACAGGACTTCTGGTTTATGTTCCTCTCATCTTTTATGTATCACTTCTTTAAAAAAAAAAATCACCTTTTCCAAACTGAAATTGCCAAGTCCTGAATCAAAAACTCTTATCCTTGGGATCACATTTCCTACCAAGGAAAAAAAGGATGGATGTCCTTTATAGTCTTCGCCATGTGAAGTCTTATCAGCAAAGACTTTTAAACTGTCCCAACTGAGATGACTTCCTTCCTTCCCTTAGGGCCGTGGCCTCCATCCTGAGAGTGACTGAGCTCCTCGAAGAGGCCTGGCGCCACCCTCTCCCCTGCCTTCTCATCTGGACTGTGTGCAGCAGCCATTCCTCTTGGAGATGAGCAGTAACTCTGAGAATCACTCTCAAGTTCAACACGCAGAGAGCAAGTTGGGGGCACGCCCAGCGGTACCCACCTAAGAGGAAAATCACAGACAAAACCTCCTCCTGGGAACCTCCATGTGAAGGAAAATGTACCAATTACTCATTAATGTAAAACGTATTTACTAAACAACTCTTGCTTACACAGCTCCATACGAGGAAGAGGCTACAAAGCAGCACAGTGAGCTGTTCCACCAAAGAGCATCTACCTACCTATCTCCCACCTTAAAGGCAAATGTGACTTCGGATGCAGACCGAGCCCATAAGGAAAGGGCAGAGCCTTCTTAACATGCCCCGCTGCAAACTCCCAGAGTTTGAAACATCCTTATAACCGCACTTACTGTAGCAGATCATCTGATTAAGCTGTTTCATCTTTTCAAAATTACCTTAGGAGTCAGAAAATGTTAATGAAAACTTCCAACAGACTAGGTAAGTTAGGCCTGATAAACAAATCATAGGCACACTTATTAATATAAAATTTGGAACTCCTGAGCAAGACACGTCTTCATACCTACAATGCCTCACTGCAACCAAACATTTATGTCATAGGAAGAAAGGAGGAAATCACTTTCCCACCTTCTGAATATTACACTTAGCAAAACGTTTAACAAGCGCCTAGTATGTACAAACCACAGGGTTTACTGCTGAGGTACAGAGATAAGAAGACAAGTAACATTTACTTTATGCTCACTAAGTACAAACCTCTACTCCAATGCTTTACATGAACAGGTTAACATCATCATTTCGGGCTGGGGATTTAGCTCAGTGGTTTCAGCGCCTGCCTCTCAAGCACAAGGTCCTGAGTTCAAACCCCACTACCAAAATAAATAAAGAAATAAATAAATATCATCATTTCTCATAACAACCTAAATGAGAAGATGCTGTTATTCCCATTTTATTGATGGAAGCTGTGAGCAGAGGTAGTGCAGCCTCACGAGGGTAACATGCCCTACACCAGGCGCATTACTACAGACTGGAGGATGAATCTACTTCTGAGCCCAATTCCCAGCAGTGCACGGTTCTGCTTCTCATTAACAAAATGTGGTCTCTCCCTAAGGAATATGTCATCAAAATCTTTCCTGAGGAAGTCATTTCCTCCAGCCAGATTTTCTAGAAACTGGCAAATGAAGACGATGTGTACCAGTTGTACAGGTGGGTAAAAGGCCCCAAGATTTAGGTCATTCACTGGATGAGGAGCAAGCTACTGGAGACCAGTGCCATGGCTGAAGGCAGACAGCAGCCCGGCGATGGGGAAAGTTGTGGTCACTGGCTGGACAGTGTCCCTGAGTTTGTAACAGCAGACAGCCAGTGTGGAGAGTCCTGGGGTTGACCAAGGACAACTGCAGAGTCAAGACAAAGAAATTCAGACCCTTCACATGGCAAGTCAATGGCCAACCCACAGAGGGCCAAAAGTCCGGGCTCAGGAACTGCTGCCTAGCTCTTTGTACTGGAGCCAGTGATACACAGGTTTAGGGAGACTCCAACTCCCAAATCCTGCAACTCCATCCCTCATGTGCTACGTGCATGCAGGATTTATATGACTGTCTTTTTCCCAAGAAGCCTGGTGTTCATTATTCCAAAGAAAAATCAACACCTCACAGCACGTTAGGAAGCTGAGTATTTGAATACAAATACAGAAAGAAAGGGAAGAGAATGGGTAATGGGTGCACGAGAAGGGACTAGGTAGAAAACCACGAAAGGAAACCCAGAAACTCAGCACTACACCTTGGAAGCACCAACTCCAAGAAGTAAATCCAGCCAGTGTTTAGCCCTGGCCAGAGCCTCCAGGTTCCCTCAAACTGTATCTACGCCTTCTCCAACAGTCTCATATCCTAACAGCCAGAAATAAACCCAGGGCTCTCAAAACCAAACTCTTTCTCCCCCTCATCTGAGTTGGCCCAACTCCAAGACTTTGCAAGCGAGGAAATGCAGTCCGGCAACATTATACACAACGTTCACCTACTGTTTAAACATCTGCCACTTCATGCCCCTCGCGCTGCTCAGAGGTTCTGTTGCTCACCCCAGAACAGGAAGATAACCACAACTGATTCCATTACAAATGGATTTAAACATTTAGATGCACATTATTAAGAAGCTTTTTGAAAAGAAAACACTTGCAGTTTGAGCTAATACAGAGAAACTGATTGAAGACTTATCAGTATAATGTTGGAGACAATCTATTAATTCCTACCTTTAAAGTTTTATAAATTAATTATAATGGCAGCTACATGCCCCAAAGCCTAGGAAAGTCCCAGGGCCCCTCTCCCTCTTCAAACCTGTTCTGGAACTCCAGTCAGCTTTCTCCTATCTCTATTCATCTGGAGATGCAATCTCAGCATATGTATTTAGTTGGTGGGTATCATATCTTTATTTTAGAAAATAAATAGCTACTAAAGTTTGTGCTTTTTAAAAAAAATTACATACTTCAGTTAATACTGCTATTTCATGATATAGCTAAAATTCCAGATTAAATTGTTAAATCTGATAGTGTTTAATCTTCAAATTACTTCTCAGTAAGAAATATACTCCTTTAAGTCAGAAGGTTGGACAAAATATTATCTGCTAAATTCTAGTTGCTTATAGGCATTCCTCAGCTGCAGCTTAAAGAAATCTAAACAAGTACTCTCTCCAAACAACAAGCAGCCAGGTTAACATTCAGTGTTTTATGAACTGAGTATGTTGACTGGTGTATACATGAATTTTATTTTCAAAGATTTGTAATTCAGAAAGAATGTATTAAAGAAGTAACCAAAGTTGTTGTCTTCCTTTTGATTATCCAAACACCTGTGCATACACTTAAAATACATCTGAGCCTGGTGATTTGATTTTGCATATTGTTTGTGCAAAGGACTATGAGGAAGAATTTGTATTTTTCAATAAAGATTGCAGAAATTAATATTACAACAGATGCCATATGTTTTTCAATATGAAACCAGTATCTATGTTATAAAAAAACCCTATTACATGTCAATAAAAATCCAAGAAAACAATGATCTAAGCTTTTCCATATTTTATATGTGCCTTGCTAGATGACTTCTAGGCTTCCAGTTTTAATTTATAAAAGAGTGGAACAGAAAACTGTTTTAAATTCTCAGACAAAATCCTTGGTAACAAGAACATATGGTATATTCAAAGTATGAAGCACTTGGTTAATTATATTCCTTTTTCATACTAATAAACATTTTCGATCCTATAACATGCTACAAAAAGAAAAACCAATAGAATTAAAGCATCTCTACCCTATGGGCCGGCTATTTGCATGAGGCTTACAAATCATTAGTTAACATTACAGAGCTTCAATGCCCTTGGAGTCAATGCGGTCCTGGAGGTAGCACTCAGGAAAAGAAAATTCCATTAGGACTACACAAATTTTCTTTTACATTTACCTGGAATTATTTTTTTTCCCCTTCTTGTTTTTTATGTAGCCCAGAAAGGAAAGAGGGAAAGGAAAATAAGTAGAAAGATGCAGTCAATGCATCTTGATTACTCAAATTAAATTATAAAATCCAGACCATGCGGCAATATAGGAAAATGAAATTGATTATGTTAACTGGAAAGAAGCAAGATTCAAGATACATGGTTAAAAAAAATATGTATACAGAAGACTAGTCAGAAATACATACAAACATGGGTTACTGTATTTAGAACATGAGCATTTCACATAATTCTCATCCATATCTCCCAAACTGTCTGGTAAAGTTATGTTGCGTTTATAATAGTTTTAAAATGTCAGCTATGGACCCAATATTTGGTTCCAGCACACACAGCTAATGATAGGAAATAAGATATTTAAAATATAAACCACAAAGAAGAACATCTTTCTAAGCAACCATTAAAGATGCCTGGGTCTCTTTGTACAAGGCAAGGTCCTTTTCTACATGCAGCTAAGCTCCAAGAATCTTTGGGAATGAAGAATTGCAAGAATTTCTGTATTGATTCCTTTTGATGGTCTGCCTCTGTTGCCACATGACCTGGGCAGGGACATCAGCAAGGACAAAGCTGAAGAGGCCTCAGTCATTGCAGAAGGGAACCCCTGGGAACAAGAGGCTCAAAGATTTATGTATGCTGCTTAGGAGAAAATCTACATGTATTCATCTCTATGTATTGATTAGTGATGGTCACAGATTTATTTTTTGTCTACTAGAATTAACAGAATCTAAGAGCTCCAATCAGGGAAGGAAAAAAAAACCCACTACCACCCAGAAGAAATGACAGAAAGAGCCTGTTGGGACAAGCACACAACTGTGGAGGAATCTTTTACAAAATGTGTGCATGTCACCCATATGGATGTACGTGTGAGAATCATCTACAACACAGGCACAGTCGTCCCCTGTAACAACATATTTCTCCACTGTAATGGAAGAGTGGCGGAGAATGTCTGAGTTTCCACACATGCAGACTCAGGGACGCCTCCTCACTGCTGCTGTGCCAGTGCACTGGCTCCTCCGCAGGTCACCGATGACTTCATGTCTCCCTCCTCAAAGAGTCCCAACTGTTTGCTCCTCCACCCCCAGCATGTCCCTGTTTCCAAGTGCCACCTCTGCATGCAGCTGTAGGCCCAACAGGTCAGTTAAAGGCTGGTTCAAGCAACTAATTTCCCCCAAAGAGTTGTAAGAAGTTCTTCTCAGGACTCAGGGCAACCCAGCTATCTTTGTGGCTGAACATGGTACTTGCTCATTGCACTTCACACCCACTTCTCTGTTTCTCTCCTTCCAGGAAGTCTGTTTTTCAGTTACAAGGACTGTTTACCTTGGCTTACAGTATGATGGGCACTCCCTCCTTCAAGTGTGCTCCCCAGTCCTCAGTCTCCATTCATCTCTTTTGCTGAAGTCTTAGGATAAGTGTGTTATGTCAGCAGCAAGAACAGCTTAGGGTCCTTAAAACGTTCCCGCTGGCTCGGACCACGGGTGGTACAAACAGATTTAGTCACTTTTAGTGGTCTTTCTACTAATAAAATTAATAAAAAACCACCTGATAGGACATAAAAGTTTAAAATATTATTTCTAGAGTTACAGGAAATTCATCAGTGGGCCTTCAAAAAGTGATAGTGCTTAAAAACCTTCACTTGTCACTGCCAACTCAGCATTATAAAAATAGGAAATAGAACCTAACAGCTCGAATTATGAAAACGCAACAAACAAACAAACAAACAAACAGAAAATGCGCTCTTGGGGCACATATACTTAAGTGATACAATGGTGTGGGTGTGGGAGTTCATGCCCAGAATAATTCTGTGTCTTTGACTCCAGATACTTCATCTTGGTCAACTTTTCTTCTTTAAAAGGTGTTGAAAACCTTAGTGCTGAATGTAATTCCCAAAGGAATTATTTGCTATTGTATCCGTTAGTCCAATGTCCTACTGTCTTAATTTGTAAATCACTTTAAGACCTTTAAAAAAACAAACAATAGTTCCTGACTAGTTAAGAAAACACAACTCCACGCTGATGCTAAATACAAAAGGTTAGGGCTCCTGCCACTCATACGCAAAAAATTCTCAGTCCCTGAAGTTACAGGGTTTGGAATAAATCCAAATGGGACTTTGCTTTCCTAAATTCCTCACATTGTGTTTTTTTATGCGGAATTCCTGCTCACACCATTGTGAGGCATTTTTATTATTCACAGTCACAGGCTTCCACTCTCCTGTTGTCAGCTGGTTTAGGATTTCCGGCCAAAAGGAAGCAGTATGGTTAAATCCCTTAGGGTACTTGGAGCTCACCTGAACCAGTGAGTGCAAGCTTCATCATTCACTGCCCTTAATACTCATGACTGAACATTCAACAGATATTTGTTAAGCCAAACTCCCTCCCTCTTGATTAGTCAACATGCGTGTTTAAAACACTATCACGAGTTTGCTGCAAAGCAATCTGGAAGTCTGATTTACTATACATAATAAAGTATTCATATGGTGATCTCAAGTGTGTTTATAAAATAGTTCAAAATCATTTATCCCTTATTGTTTACAAGCAGCTGACCCCCACAGCTGCTCAATGCATCAGATCCCTAGCAATAAGATTACCAGCAACCACCCACAGGGAAAATTTTTACAAGCAGCCGAGGGATTCTAAGTGAAAGATGACACCTTTGTGACAAACTGACAAGAAAAGCCCTCACAAGTGAAAAATTACCTTTAAATATTTGCCAAAATAAATACAGCCAAAGCTAATGGATCATGGAAAAATTACCAAATAAATGTTAAGGCTGATTGGGGTGGACACAGTTCCCCGGTGTGAGCTCCTTTCCACAATGATAGGATTTCTCACTGGGATTCTCTGAACAGGTAGAATCATGCTTTTGATTTCCGCATTGCAAACTGAACAGTTCAGATGGAAAAGTTTTTGTATAATATCTTGGATGACCTTGAGTCTAGATTTAGTCAACAAATGCTCGCTGGCTTCTTCCCGTGTACCAAGCACTAGAATAATATACAATCCTGGCAATGAAGTGGATCACAACAAGAGGCAGGGAGACAGCGTGAACTCTAACACAGTGTAAAAAGTGCCATGACAAGGGAAGGAGACAGTGCTATTTGTGGGTGGGGGGTGGAGGGGCTGATGACATTACTTCTTCCTGGGCAGGGCCGGAAGGCTTCACAAAAGCAGCTGGATAAAGTGTAGGGCCTGAAGGATGAGAACACATTTAAAAGGATGTGATTCTGGAGACTCTGAAAGCTGAAACCACACTCATGCTCCAAGCGCTGGCCTTGCCTCCAAACTTTTGAGGGTGCTGGACATGAGGAGGTCTGTGTTGACCATACCTTCTGATTCCAAGTTCTCCAAGGGTCTCTGTCCCAGATAAACTTGAAATAAGGTTGGAAAACCTAAGACTTTAGGAGTGAGATAGTTCTTTAATCCTGGAATTTAATTTCCCCTTACCTATGGGCTTTTAGTAATAACATGCAAATTACTATGGCCCTATGGGAAGTTAAATGCTTATTATGCGAAGATTAGAAATAGTTGGAATAATTATGCACTTGAAATATGTCCCCTCTAAAGAAAAAAAAAAGTTTGGCATTCCTTCTTTACTAGTAATCATTCCTTCTCTTTTCAGTTCTTAATACCTTCTACTTTTCCATTCTCTCAAGAAATATTATCACCCAAGCATTTCTGACTCAAGGGCATATGCTTAAACATTCACACACAATTTACAAAATAGAATACATGGACTATTTTGAGTGCCAAATGCAGCTGCAATTATGTATTTCTTTTGGACATGCTTTATGTTATTAAAGTATTGTAAATACTTTATCTCCCTCAAGTTTTCCAGCCCTCTGTTGGCAGAGAGGCTTTTCTTTTTCCTTTCTCTTTCCAAAGCATCTTATTTCCTGAATAGATGGTCAATAAACTCGGTTGCTGAGGGCTCACCTTTTCCCAGAAGTCTTTGAAAGTAATTTGATATCCTTCTAACAAAAAAACCCTTGATTTCTTTTATTTTTCTTATTTCCCTACCGACACTTCCCATTTCTCATCCTGAATTTCTGCTTTTTCTTTCTGTTGTCGCATATACAACTCATAAGCAAGGTCCAAAACTATGTTTAATGATAGCCTGCTATAAATCATCCTACATTGCCAAAAGATAATAAAACTTCTGTCCCAATCACCAAGAAATGAAGTCAGTCAGTATTAGTCCTGTGCTTCATTTGCCTAGATATTCCAACTAACAAGGCATTTGGAAAACCCAAACACTTGAATTAGAACTATTCTTTTGCAAATGTAATAAAACAATGTACAATCCTTATTAAGAAGTCCATTTTCAGTGAGCTGATCTGTGTTCAGTACACTGGTAATAACAATGCAGTGTATTCTTGTGGTATGCTGAAAACAGCCACACAGGCATACACCCTACACCCAAAGGCACACAGTTAAATCCAATTCAAAAGAAGAAATTATGGTAGCTTCCTGTCTTTCAAAGACATTCCTGTAACTGGACCACTCAGGGGCCCAATTGCTGATGCTAGGGAAATATTTTATTATCCTGGGCACATCTTTTTCGGCCAGCAAATCTACCACAACCTTGTAAAGATCCTATCACGACCTTGTAAAGATCCTTGTTTTATGAATTTTTATCGCTTTCTGACTCCTATTATTACATCATATGTCATGAAATGAATCTGAGGTGCTGTCTAATGCTCACAGAATCCTTCTGCTGTTAGCACAGAGAGCAGTACTCTGCACAGAGGACAGGAGACTTGCCACCAACTTCTGTTAACCGCTGGCTGCCAACAGTTGGAAAGATGGCTCACGTAACCATGCTGGGAAGTATGTGGAGGAAAATGGAAAGACTGCTGGAAAGTATCCTTCCAAAGGTCTCCAGGGTACTTGAGATCCAGCTCACATAGGTCCTAGCAGGGCTGAGCTAGAGAAGAGCAAAGTATCTAATTGCCCTCCCAGTGTAATCTCTCACTGGGCACTTCCTAACTGCTTCCAGAAAAGTGCTGGGAAGGCATTTCAACTCTCAAAGTTCTTAGGATAATATGCACCAATCAAGCAGGGAGAAAAGCAAATAAAGACCTGTTTATATACAGAGAATAATAAGGAGAATCTCTCTTAGGCCAAAGCTCCAGTTAGTAAATTAACACCACTCATCCCTCAATGGCTATTTCATATGGCCACCACTATTATCTATCCAGAAATCGAACCTGGAAGAGTCACGATAAGATCCGGAATAGGATTTAACTTTTGATATCATCTTTAAATAGAAAGAAAGGAAAGAGAGAGCCCAGTCTGTCCAGTTATTACTAAACTTTTTACACAGTTTTATGGATAAAGAAAAAAATCTTTTGGGACAAAAAGGAAAAAATAGTACTAAAAATTAAATAACATACAACTAAGGACTGGCGGCTTGGGTGACTGAATTGAAAGTAGGAGTCATGAAAGAGAGCTACGTAATAACTAGCTGCTGAGTTTTCTGTCACATTTGCCCAGATGGAGTGTTTAGCATTCAGAAGACTTATTAAAGAACAAAATGCCCGGCTAGAATTAACCAGCACCTCATTCTGGAAAACTACTCTCAGCAGAAATATAGTAAGGGTGAGGCAACGCAAGTTAATGGGTGGTATACCCTGGCCAGAGACTGTGCTTAGCTGTCCACATTCTTTAGAATAATTCCCTTTACATCAAGCCTCAGGGCCAAAGGTTCACACCACCTAACCTTGCTCTATGCTCAGCCAAGGAACAACAGGCAAAGGGAGGGTGAAGCTTCTAGACACCAAAAGACAACTTTCCAAGGTTCAAAGCTAGCCTGCAATTGAATATAATAATTTAGGGCAAATCTGCTGTCTCACAGTCAAACAGCCTCTTGGTCAGTGGCTAAGCGACACTCAGAGGTGCTGCTGCAGCCTGCAGCCTGTCCCATGTCCTCCTGCAGGGATGAATCATTTTACCCTCCCAACTGGAGCACCCCACCACCACCACCACATTTGGCCAATGACCCCTCTCCCTTCTTCAGGCACTATTACTGGTGTTTCTTTAAATTCAGTCTGCTCCTTAAGGAAACTCCCTGGCAAGTGAAAACAGCAGCAAAGGTAAAAGAATGCAGAGAATTTGGCTGCTGCCTGCAGTGTTAGGAAGAACAGCAATTACTCAACTCTCTCCTAGTGTCAGAGGCAGAAATGAGCATGTGAATTGGGGCGAGTTTTGGCCTGTCTCTACTTAAGCTTCCACCTTTCCAGTGTGTCACCTACCTACCTCAGAGCCGAAATAATTAACGCAGTATATGAGAAAATGGTAAAGAATGAAGGCTGTAGGCCGGCTCAAACACAGAGAGAGGTATTTAGTCTACCTTAGATCCCAAAGAGGCCACCCTTCATACGGCTGACAGATGGAAGGCATTTTGGAGATGTCACTAATAAAAATGTTTTGCTGTCTCCACTGTCTCCCAATAAACATAACAATGGCAGAACTGGAGGTTTTGCTCTAAGCCTGGCAAAGAGGTAGACACCACCACTTTTTCCTGGCCTGGCTTTGCAAGCATAAGGTAATATCTGACTACTGCCCAGCACTTGTAGGTCATAAAAACATAGATCTTATGACCAGAGGGCCTTAAGATATCATCTAACTCAGTTCTCCTGTCTTCGGGTAGGTAACTATATAATTCCCTTTCAGCAAATTAAGGCAAAATGAGGCTGTGGGGAGTTGAGAAACTTTTAAGTCACCAAGCCACTAAGGTATGAAGTGGGATCCAGAAGCTGTGGCTATTTTATTCCCTCCTTTGTCACGCTATTCTCATGTACTAGAATCTGGTATTATTTACCTTTCCAAGCAGCCTAGGATATAAACAAATATATTCCCACCCTTTTGATTAAAATATGTAAGAGTATTTGGGCTTTCATTTTTGTCACAGGAGGTAGTAATAATTTCCAAAAATGTGTGTGAAATACAAGGACTCTGTGTTTTTTGAAAAGCACACAGCATACCCATTCTTTCCTAAGCCATTTCAAAATCCTCCTACTTTGATTTCCAGAGATAAAATTGTCTACAACTCATCCTTTTTCCTTACTCACATTGTGAATGCCCATACTTTTAGAACAAGCAAAGCTCCCGGGTAGGGCAAATTGAGGAGAGATTTTCGAGATCTGTCTCGGTGGAATTATAAACACACGTTCTGAGGGACCAAGCTCCTATGTAAAATTCCTCACACTGAGGTCTGCAGAGGCCAAATAATTAATGAAGTCTAGTGCAGGTTGAACCTCCTCAAGGCAGCTTTGCCTTATTTTGGCAGGTCTTCTAGGGTCTTAAAGAAGAGGTATCACAATTCTCCAACACTGAGATGCCTTTTGTTTTATCACAACTGTGAACCATTTTTGCTTGTGGCCTTTGGAACAAGAAGCTAAATAAGTTACCTCTTGTAGACAGGATTCTGTAGGCTCAGGTTTCATCCTGCCTTGCCAGAAATTCCTTTCTGTTTTGAATCTGAGATGTTTGTTTATGGTTTTTGTTTTGAAATGCTAAATAAGACAGGCATGGTATCTAGTTACAGCTTATATTCTTTTTTTTTTTTTGGTCATAGAGTAGTTGGTTACTAAGGACTTAGCGAAAATTTCCACAGAGTTGATGCTTCAAATTCTCAGGAACTAGAAATGTAAAATGACAACATCTGAAAATGTAACTCACACGTAATTTTCTTTCTTAAATATTCCTAAAACAAAGTTCTCAGGGTATTTCAGATTATGGTATTAGTTTTGATTCTAAGATAGAAGTACTATTTTTGAAGTTCTTCTCATTTTGCTTATAGGATACATGTCTGAATACTGGTACTCTCATTAAAAGACTGGCATATATGATAATGATGCTAGGTACTCAGTGTCTAAAAAATCTATAAGGATGATAGGCACTCAGTGTTTAGAAAAAAATCCTATTTGTTATGTTTTAATAAGCTTTGGTTGTCAAGAAGAAAAATCAGTTATAACCTACTGACTGCAAGGATTTTTACCTCCATCAAGTTCTTTCTCCTTGATCTACACTGGCCAATATAAAGTTCTGTTCCTTGGAAATTCTATGCCAGTACTTACTGTATAAAAATGATACTCATTTCCATGCAGGAAGAGTCACAGTGAAGAGTAAGCAGTACTGGGCTGGGGATGTAGCTCAGTGGCATCGCGCCTGTGCAAGGTCCTGAGTTTGATCCCCGGTGCAAAAAAAAAAAGTAAGCACCACTATAAGACCACACCTACACTAGGAACAAAAAAAGGGAATGTCAGATATTGCGGTTCTGAGTGTTCCTTTTTTCCTTCCAATGTAGCACAAAGCCTCTCCAAAATCCCCACAAGGCAAATCCATGTGCACAGGAAAGATGCACAGAGTGCCTGGGACGGGGAAAAGCAAGACAGATATACTATGGCCTTCACATTCATGGAGCCACATGCTATCAAGCTGCAGACGTTATCTTCTGAAAACATGAATCTGAAATAGCTGTATGGACGCAAACCAGAAAATCAAGCAAATTCTGCAGAATTCACATTCTGCAGAAACTCCAAAGGGGCTGGAAGTTATGGCTGCAATGGATCAAACCAACCCCTGTTCTCAGTGCCTCCAAGTCTTTTTCTCCTGGACAAATAACTGAAGCCAGTATTGCCCCTCTGAGCTTGCTGTTAAAGACAGTTATGTGTGCAGGAGGTGTGAGTGTATTCATAAAGTAGGTTTCCAAATTTATACACAGAAAAATGAACAAGAAAATGTGAAAGGATGGATATTAGAGTTAATATTGGTTTTTAAAAACCTATTTGTTTCCAAGAACTGTGCTAGCGATTAAGTATATACATATTAATCTTACAAATCTCATTCATACAATCGTACATAATGTAATATCTCTAATCCACATTATAATGGTATTTGGTGGAAGGCTACCAACATTTTATTTTCACAGATGAGCAAAATGAAACCCAGAAAAACTAAGTGAGCTTGGTCTCAGAGTTAAAAAATAACAGAGCTGAGATTTGAACATAGGTTTGTCCAGCCCCAAGGTCTACCTTCTTGTCCCGGAAACACCCCGTAGAAGAGGACCGAGGAAGGAGAGGAGACCCACTGGTCTTTCTTGTTGCTCCATCCTCCCCCAAATCTTGCCTGGCAGCCAGAGCCCGAGGTGAGCTCCTCTCAGTTGCTCCTAGCGTGTTCAGCGCTTCCCCATTTCAGGGCTTACCGTCTTGGACTGTGATGAATTGTCTCTGTTTTCCCTGTCTACCATTAGACCACAGCCTCTGAAAGCAGGGCCCCTATCTTATTTATTTTGGCTGAAAAATTATTATAATAGCAAGTAATATTTATCAGGTCTTATTACAGCCACATTCTGCTACCAGCCTTCTGTCAGACATGCAGAACCACAGGCTTTGCTCCTGGCCTCCTGAGTCAGAATATGCTTTTTGCTTGCCTGTCTTGTCTGTCTGTCTGTCTGTTTTGGTGCTGGGGACCAAACCCAGGGAGCTGCACATGCTAGGAATGCACTCTACCTCTACCAGGGTGAGCTGCTTTATACCCCGCAGTCCTGCAGGAACCTGCATTTTGCCTAGTTTGTACTGGGTACAGCCAAGGGTGGAACTGGGCCCTGATGTGGTAGAACTGTGATGTACAAGCTTTTCCTTAGCTCTGGCCGGACCCCATCCTGTGATGAACATCACTGTGAGCATTCCAGGAGCTAGAAGCAAAATCTTCCATCAGAATACAATGTGAGGGCACACTGTACATTACTGATTACAGTGAGTTTAGGTGCTCTCTCCTCCCAAGTAAAATATTACTCCACCGAGAAACTGCTGAAATTTAAAATCCCTATGATGTAAAACATTTTATTTTACCTAAAACGTACAAATTTTGCAGAAATTACTGAAACAAGCTATGCTGACATTAGAAGGAGAGACAGAAAGTAGTTCAGAGTCCTACTCAATGCCCCCATGGCTTAGGGGTACAGCAGGACGGCAGAGGACTTTACTGCACTAACAATTCACTCTCTTTGTAAGAGCCTGAACTACTGAAAATCAGTGGCTCAAGAAGATAAGGATTAAGTGCAACAAGGGAATGCATCCATGTCAAATTGTTACACTAGTTAGCACCCTTGCTGCTACTATTTTCTATATGCCACTCATTATTCTTAGTGTTTCCTAGTGATGCACGAAGCTCTTACAGAAACCTTATTATCAGCCCCATAGAAAAAGTGAGGCTCAGAAGCAGAGGACAGCTGGGCAGGGTGGTGCATACCTGTAATCTCAGCACTTGGGAGCCCGAGGCAGGTCAGCCTGGACTACACAGTGAGTTCAAGGCCAGCATGAATGACATAGCAAGTCCCTGTCTCATAAAACCAAAAAAACCCAAACAAACAAAAAAACAAAAGCAGAGTGCAGATTTCACCCCCCAAACCAAGTGCCTAACCATTACACTCTTCTACCAAAGTGCAGGTTCTTTCATGTGGGGAATTCACTGGGTTGGAGGAGGCAAGTCAGGAATTGAATGAAGCCTGTCCACTTTACAACTAACAAAGGACAACAGGATCTTTTTTGAATTCTTTTTTTTCCTATGGGCCAGTATGAGCACTTGGAGCTCAGTGTTTTGCCTTGAGGGCATTCTTAAGTATAGGCGTATTGACGCACTCCTCCATCGGTAAGACTGGGGAGGTCTTGTCTAAGCAGAGAAGTTTTCTATGCTCTGCCCAAGGTAATGAATGGGCCAAGGCTAGCAGCAGAGTGGGAGAAAGGGAGAAGGGAGGAGGTTCTAATCAAGGGACCCTCTACCACTCCACACTCAGCTGCCTCCTAGAACAAACTGGAACACAGAGGAAACATTCTCAAAATGAAACCTGCTGTTGTGAATCACAGCTAATAAAGTATTAAGCAGGCTCTTTTGCAGATGCTGGGGAATCACTCTGC
Source organism: Heterocephalus glaber (assembly GCF_000247695.1). The sequence goes on along the minus strand of NW_004624738.1, from coordinate 18,042,087 downwards.
TAGGCACTGCATTATTGCACCTTCTAAGAATGGACAGGCACCCCTTCCCCACCAAAAAACAAGCTCCTGCTCACACTCAAAACCTCATTCAAACTTAAAGCTCCCCCTTTTCACTTTGCCATCAGGGCCTGAAGTGATGATGACCTCAGATCCTCGGAGTCTTACAACAAATTTTACCCACATATTTCATTTGCCAGTTAATCCTATCCAGGCTTGCGAAATCACTTCTACTTGGCTCAAGCTTCTATTATTATGTTGCCTTTTTTCTGTCTTGACATCTTATTGTTTATCTTGATTAAGAATCTAAATAAAGACTAGAGAATACATGCAAGAGAACGCCAGCCTCCCCAGTTGCTTCACTGCCCCAGCAGAAAGCCTTGTACAGAGTAGAAAAATCAATGAATGAGTGATTGAATTTCTATGTAGAGTCAGCCAGATCTTTGAAAATGCAGCTTTGGGGAATTAGACTTCTAAGAAGGCAGACTTTTAACATGCTATCCACGCATGCCTGGAATTCTTCCTCAAATAATTACAGGAGCTTTACTGGGGTGTCTCCAAAATCCTGATACAAAACTCGCCATTCGGAACACAGTGTTACAGGCACCTGCTTCACCAAGTGTACTTAGCTTCCATTCACTGCACCAGCTCCTACCCCATTGTGTTCACTCACTAACGGTGCACTGTCTTCTCTCCTGCTGGCACCACTGCCTGAGAGATGTTAAACACACCCACATTTTTCAGAAATTTCACAATTAATGTCTGGAATGTGTTTCGGATTATTCTTCAAAGGATGATACAGTTGTGCTGAGAAGAATTCAATATTTTCCCCTTCTGTTCATCACTTTGGTCCACCCACTCATTATCTTTAAGGACCACCTGTTTTCTCTAAATCCCCCAACTTCACAATGCCTGCCCCTTGCACCCGCAAGGTGTTCACACATTCAGCCAGATCACTGCATCTTAGGCCACAGGAAAGAATAAATGGAAACCTGCACCAAATCACTAAACACCTCCTACAAGTGCATGTAAGGAACACAGTTTAGAACTGTTGAGACAGTTTTCCTTCTGAATTAACCTGCCTTCTTATAACTGTACTACCAACATATTGCTTGGAGATTTTCCTGGTCCCTGTTAAACGTGTGTTAATGGCAGCTAATATTTCCAGATTTGCCTTTCTCTTAGCGTGCAATGCATTTGTCCTTTGTGAGCGTTTTATGTCACAGGACTCCTCGATAACAGTGAGGATTCTGTAAGCCTGACAGTCTGAGTGCAGGTCACCGAGTCCTGTCATTTGTGTATGTGCAGTGAATAGCTGGTTGTTCCACGTTTTGTCAATATTTACTTTTGGGAGGAACTAAATTATTTCCTTATTTACTTGTATTGGTTTCTCTTCTCATGCCCTGTTAATATATTTTTATATACCCTCGGCTTGTTTTTCTCTTTGGTATCAAAGAGCTTACTCTACCTAAAGACTTTTGATTTGGAAAATGAAATCCAAATGTTAGTAAAAAACAAAATCTGGGGGCCTGGGTTTTTAAATCTTTCTAACTTCAGTGTAGCAGTACTGACTTTGCCCCTCCCCTGCTTCACTTAATTGGTAAAAACTAAAATTCCTGGATGCAACTCCAAGTGCTACTACAGAGCTTTCCAGAGCACAGCCAAAGGTTCTGGGGCACTGGCCCCCTGCAGTCCTCTCTCTGGGGATCACCTGGGATCCACACCTTGTCCTCACAGCAGCACTGGCTCTGCTGTCTCCCAGTGCTAAGTCAAGCCATGTTGTAACCTTCTAATTCTAGTCTTTGCTCTAAGCACCTACCACACATCCTCAGTTCTTCTCAATGCCTCATGAAAAAACGTGTGGAAGGAAAAGCTAAAATACTGGGGGGGGGGGGGGAGAAGGGGAATAAAAAGAGGACTGTGTTCTGAAAGAGGCAGTTTTTAATGACAGTGCTTTTGAAAAACATGGGAAATTAGGTTCCATAAAGACTGAAACTACTGAATACATACTTGGGGGTGGGGAGGGAGAAGCTGGCGTTGATACCGGTATTAAGATGAGCTGGATGCAATACACCCGAGGTCTTCAGAGCAACTCAGCTCAGTAGTGTCCCCTTGGTTCCCAAGCACTCGGGCCTTACAAAGTGTCAAACTCAAGCCACCATCTGCCCTTTTATTACCCCAAGACGAAGCCAGTCATGTTTCTTCACCTTAACCCATCCGTTACGGAAGCAAAATGTAATCTACATGGAAGAAAAATGGCCCTCCTCCCCTTAGCTCAAAATACAAATTTCACTGTCTAATTAAAACATTCTTTCTAGACAATGTCACTTCATTAGTTTTCAAAAGCCCCCATCCCCCACAGAGATCTCCCATCCAGAAGACTTCTTGAGCAGTTCCGAATCCAAAATTGTTTCTCTGGCTTCTAGGTGATTTCCCTGGAGGCAGGCCTGGACAAGAAAACAGTCCAGTTAGGATTCTGCAGAGGGCAACAGGAAGACTTAGCAGATGAATGGAAACAGGAAAGGGAACTGCACCCTCCCAAGGGCCAGAAAGGACTTTTCAGACAGAGAGGCAGCACATTTAGTATCTGGCTCCATTCTCGATGTTTCAATTGCACTTCGTGAAGAAGAATGATAAAATAAGGATTTATTTAATAATAATAATCAAAACTACACCTACGGACAGGACTGCTCATCTATTTATTCCTCATACGTCTACTGAGAGCCCACCATGGGTCGGTGTGCCTTAACTTCAGGCAGTGAGCCACAAGTTGAAAATGTCTATCTTGGGCCATGATTTATCTAACTCATTTTGTGAATTGCCATTAAAAACATGATTCCCCCTACACTAAAATTACTGCAAGCTTTCAACGGACAATATAATTTGTATTTAAATTGTGTCATCAAAAGCAGGTAAATTAGTCATGATAATATTTCTGCCATGCAATGTTTTCTCAGCATAGCCAACTAAAGAAGTTTTCAAGAATAGTTTTCATTAACAGATACAACCAGTAGGGGTCATTTTAGTGCAAAAATTGCAGCACAAGAGACTTTAATGTGAATAAAATATGTCAATTCCTATTCATTTCAGTTATGATAATCACACACACATGAATTTCTGAATAAAAATGGAAGCTGAGGGAAACACTGGCCATTGAGAAATTTCTTGCAAAATAACAAAAAAGTAAGAGAAGCCAGCACTCTGGATAACTAGTAATAAAGGCTCCTCTACTACTAAAAAAAAGAAAGAAAAAATATGTTAACTCTATGCTTTCCACAAATCATATAGGAAGGTAAAACTATTTCAACTTTAAGACACACAGCTGAAAATATCTAAGTCCAACCATTATGTCATGCTAGGAACCACTGTCCTTATCTTGGTAGCATGACTTCAGCATGCAACTTGATTGGTGCTTTTAGAATTCGTTAAAAAGGAAGAAAGTGCCCCGAGCACACAATTTTGGTAGATGAAACAGGCCTGCTAAACACAAAGTGAAAGAGGACACTAATTGAGATACAATCTTGTCAAGCCAGGGTTCCTCCGAGCATTTGAAAGGCCAACACCAAGTGCACGGATGTTAGCAGAAGAAAGGAAGCCAGGAGGGATCGCATCATTTCAGAGGAATGAAAGGCTCACCAGCGAACTGCCAAAATAGCTCACAGTGTGACAGGGGTTGCCTCTGCCAAAACATTTGATTACTGTAACTGTTCTCTGAGTACTTCCTTCACCAGAAACATATTAGGAAGAAACAAGCAAGGGTTCAAATCGTCAGTCCCCGAAAGTCTTTTTCAAAGCACAGCCGTTTCCACTGCTTTTAACCTTACTTCGAGTGGCCTGCTCTTTGCTTATTGATGGGTGGCTGGATCTAGTTATGCACTGCCAGTGTCAAGGTTCACAGATGCATCTTAGTCTAAGTTATTCAGGATTCCCAAAGTCAAACATAGAACTGTATCAGAGTTAGGTACCTGACCATTTGTGCACAACAAAACCCTGTTATAAAACAGGACTTCACACATAAAACAGGTGAGAGACTTCTGGATTTCTGGCAAATGAGGTTTTCCAACCAATATGCTACGGGTGTAGCAGAGTACCGCCCTGGCCTCTGATTAGTTTCCTTCACTCTTTACTGCCCACTAGCTTCCAAACCAGAAAGGTCTCCCCGATTTTCCAAAACTGTCCAAACCCTAAAAATTACAGGTAAAAATAAATACGTGTCCGTATTTGAAGAGAAACACAGCCCTGGAGATTATCAGATCCATTTTTATCCTTCAGGTTCCTACCTCCTTTTCAGTATCCCAGCACAATAAACAAACACAAACACTGAAAGATGCTGCAGAATACACCCCTGTCAGTCTCCTAGGCGCTGGCTGCGTAGTAAAGACAGCGAGCGTCTGCCCCTCCTCACGGCTCCCCCAGGCCGAGGGCTGCTGCGCCCGAATCACGCACCAGGACACTGGGAACAGCACCGCCCCCAATATCAGCTTGGGCAGCGACCACCCCACTTTTCACTGGCCCTCACTGAGTCCCGCTCATCAGCCAGATAAGAAGAACTCACTGCCTCTCTCTAGACCCCAGAGCAGAGCAGGCGCCCCAAGGAAGAGGCAAGCAGTCAAGGACTGAGGCCGACAAGCACCAACCCTGAACCCCTTCGGGAGAGGCTCCACCAATCTAATCTCCCTTCCTCCCTCCGTCAGTCTCGACACCACGGCTCACACCGCGCGGGGGAGCAGCCGGCAGGTCAGTCCCCGCTGTCAAACAAACAAAACGGGGCG
>NW_004624738.1:18014863-18028094 GCF_000247695.1 Heterocephalus glaber | reverse complement strand
TTCTGGGGTGAGGTGGAATCTCAGTGTTGTTTTCATCTGCATCTCTCGAATGACCAGTGATGTTGAACATTTTTTCATATGTTTATTTGCTGCTCAAAATGTACTTTTGACACACATTGTTTGTTAGCTAGCTTGCATTTTTGTTAGTTATGTGATGAATGTGTAATACTTATGTTACCAATCTAATATTTAAAATATATCCAATATTATAATATTCCAAAAGGATCCCAGCAGTTTAGTAGTACTGATTAGTGGAAATTAAATAATATCAAAACTTTCCACTTGCTCAAGCGGGAGAATAGCCATCCCTATTGTGCTTCCCAGTAAGTTTTGTATGTTGAGAGTTCACACTCTCAGACCCTCTCTATCCATGATCTTATTGTGGGTAACCAAGATCCTATGTGCTCAAAAGAGAATGCAATTCTTCAAACTCTCATTTTTCTCCTTCTTCCAGGTCCTTCAGAGTCTTATTATTGTACTTCCTTTTCAAGCCTCCTTTGTAATACTGCCACATGATCTCCCCTTTTACCTTTCCTGCTATTATTATTTCTCACTGTATCAAGATCTTCAGATTTATTATGGACTACAGATAAGCACCCCTTCTATTTATTATTTGAACTTAAAGACTATTTTAGTTTTCTGATGTTGGGTCATCATACACATATTCTCTGTCATTACTTGTTTGATAGCTTAATGTGTCTTAAACATCTTTGCCAGCTTTTAGGAGCTCAAACTAAAATTCATATGACAAATCAAGTTCATTAACCAAAAGCTGCTTGCCAGTGTGCTGTGACTGTATAAATGACTATTGACCTGAGATTAGCAAGGAAGGAAGGAAAAAAAAAAGATTGAGTTCTTAAAGTATGGAACCAGGTAGGAAGAAAATATAGGAAGTAGATTCCGAGAGTGTTTCTGTCACCAACTGATTATTGCCAAAATTCTTGCCATGTTTCCCATTTAGATTTTTCCAGGGAGATAAACTAACCAGCAACACCAGTCACAGATATGTGAAGAAGACTATTCAATTTTCCCCTGAGAAACAATTCACTAATCAGAAATGTCCTCAATGATGATGAGGTACTCTAATGGAAAGGATGTAGTTTGGGGAATAAAACTGACCTGGAATCAAATTCTGACTGTGTTCATCATTGTTTGTGTAAGTTGGAATAAATTATTTAATCTGACTGAGTTTAATTTTTCTCATCACTTAGGAAATTAGCATCTGCAGGATTCTGAGCATATAATAGATGTTCAATAAGTCTATTATGTTGGCATTCTATATGATGGAAATTTAAAAAATGTTATAAGGTGAATAGTTCCTGACTATTTGCTACTTTAAAAGCTTGTGAGGGCCGGGGATTTAGCTCAGTGGTTTTGCTACCTGCTGCGCAAGCACAAGGACCTGAGTTCCATCCCCAGTACCAAAAATAAAAAATAAATAAATAAATAAAAATAAATAAATAAAAGCTTGTGAGATGGAGTCTCTAGTCTTCAGTTCTAGAATTTAAAAGTACTTCTGCCCTGCATGAAGATAAAATACAAGAATGTCATATTAAATTCTGTCTGCACTCTGGCAGTATGTTTCCTCTTATAATGTCACATTTCCTGTTCATCCCTCTACTTGAGGTATATGATTTCCTATTAAGGAGGATAGATACTTTGAAGCCAGCAGGTGGACTCTTACTTTCCTAATCACTACTCTGATTGCATAAATAAATGTCACTTTCCTTGTGCTTGAAGGGCCCTGTTATGGTTTAGATCTTAAATGTTCTCTGAAAGTCTCATGTGTTCAAAGTTGGGCTTTAGTAATGTGATTGGATCATGGAGTTCAACTCAACTTAATGTGCTGTTAGAAAGTGGGGTTCAGTTGGAGGAAGTAGGTCGATGAGGGCATGTCTTTAAAGGGTATATCTCTTACTCTGGCTCTTGGGTTCTCTCTGCTTCAGCCACCATAGATTTTCGTCTGCCGTGACCACCCTCTTCCCATGATGCTTCTGCTTTGAAGCCAGCTGACCATGGACTGAAACCTCTGAAACTGTGAGCCAAAATAAACTTCTCCCCCTTTAAGTTGTGAGTGTCAGGTGTTGTGTCCTAGTGATGGAAAGCTGACTAATAATACAGGCTCACTGCCTAGTATGGGAATCAACAGTTTCAACATAGTGCAACAGAAATTTACTAAGTTAAGTCTATGTGAAAAAAATTGAAGAAAGTGTCACTGCACTTTTTCATGAGAAAGAAGATAGTTGGATTGGCTTTTGAAGGAAAGATATAAATTTACCTGTTTTATAGGGTGGAAGGCAGGGAGAGAAAAATATTACAAACAATGAAACAATGAAGTTTCTAGAATGGGAGTTTTACATAGCAGGTATTCAGTAAATGTTTTGGAAGGAAGGAAGAGAACATGTGCTTTTACAACCAGAGAACAAACTAATTTTGCGATAATGGGTGCTCAGTGGTGAGTCAGGACGTAAGGCTGGTAAGAAGAGGCTGGGTGGTGAAGACCCAAAATCCAAAGCAGAGTTTGGACTTTATCCTCTGTGGGAGCTTTTAGAGATAAGTGAATTCATCAGATTCCTAATGTATAAAGACACTGCATTTCACTGATTCTAAGATATACTTTTAAAATATTTGAACAACTCTGAAAGTAAGATGTACATTACAGACAATGGCATGTCATAGTTTAATTGACAGTTGTTTATTTGCTTTCTTGGTGTATAAAATAATGCTGTTGCTTACAAATGATAGCATCTTCTACATAGTGAAAAATTGAAATTACGGCAGAAGAGTAACAGAGGGACAATGAAGGGGAACAAGGAAACCCATGGGGAGACTTATAAATAGCCTAACTGTGAGAGAATGAGCTGTGGTCCAAAATCAAATATGCTGCAGCAGGGCTTGAAATTCCAGAATAGATTAGGAGCTCCCAAGTTTAATGGGTTAAATCTACCTTCTGGTTTTCCATTTTGTTATTTATCTTGCTTTCCTGCACACTTAGAACCTGAGAAAAAAAATGCTGACCTTTCATTACAATCATGTTTTCTCAAATGATAGCTTAAGTATAAATAGTATTATTTACTATTAGGCATAAAATTTTTGTGAGAGAAGTACAATGCTTTGTACTCCTGAGTAAGACTACCAAGGGCTACTCTATCCAACGTGTCTGCTCCTTGCTGTGAAATTTCTGATAAAAATAAGGAAAATGTATAGCACTAGATGAGGCTTCAGCTATCCCCAGTCCAGCACCTCCCTTTTATAGACAAGAAAAATGAAGTCCCAGAGTGCTGATTACTTTATATTTGCTGATGCTTAGCAGCCTTATATAAGGTGGGTGTTGCTTGGAGTCCTCCTCCATGCTCCTCTATTAACAGCAGGCTACCTGTTTATCTCTGGGTTAGCTCTGTTTCCAGTTCTCTTCCTGAGCAAACAGTGAAAAATGATCTCCATAGCTGCCACAATTTTAGTCATTTTGTTCCTAGTTCCCCTCTATTTAACTGGCTCATTCAGTAGTGGAAGCCTTACTCCTTTTGCCCAGACACCTGGTTTTTCACATGCCAATCTCTGCTGATTAGAAGATGGTGTCTAATATTGGGATTCGTTGCCTGGGTATCTGGTGCCAAAGCTTCTGATGGACATGCCTTGTCTTTCTGTACACCAAATACCCTGAGACACTTCAAGTAGTATCAGAGTTTTTATGGCATAAAACTACTCCACATTACCATTTTTTTCTGTGTATCTGATTTCAGAGTATAGGTGACAGATGAGATAGAGCTCCATTGAATATTTCTTCTTTGTTCAAGTGCCCAACTCTGAGACCCCCATTCAATATTAAAACTCTTTTCTTATCTCCAAAGAAGAATATGCACCAAGAGTGTGTTCAGGACCTCATCCTTTAGTATTGATTGGGCCAACTTTTCTATATATTGGGGATCCCTTCTAGTTGGATTTTCTGTCAGTGATTTATCAGTGTCTATGCAGATTAGTTCTAAAAATTGTAATGTCTCATTTGTTTCCTAGCAACCATTTATTGAGCATATGGAGTGAAGTATATGCTAAGTGCCTTGGACAATTTATCTCTTAATCTCTGTAATCTCATCAGAAGTTATTATCAGACATTTTTATAGAGGAGGAACTGAGGCTCAGACTTGTGTTCATAATTTGGTTTAGATTTTACAATACCATTAACTTAGTATAAAGATAGCCACTTAAATCAATGAAATTGATGAATACTGCCTACCCCATGGAAATATACAAGAGCAAGTAACTCCCCAAAGAATAAACATAAATGAAATATAAACATGTGAAGAAATGTTCAGCCAAATATAAAGACATGAAAAGTGAAACAATGAGAAAACACTTTCCATCTACCAGATTGATACAAATATAAATGATAACCTCCAGGGTTGGCAAAGGCGAACACAGTTAGTACTTCCATGAGTAATTAGTGGTAGTACAGATTGGTACATTTTTTTTTCTGGAAAGCAGTTTGGCAATATATATCAGGTGGACATATCCCTGATCCAGATATCATAATTTTAAGAGTTTATTCTAAGAAAAAAATCTTATTCTAAGCCAATTGTTATTCTAAGAACTGTTTTTCTAATAAGAAGGGATTAAAGACAAGGGCAAAAATACTGTATCTAAAAACCAAGATGTGTTGTTCATGGTTGAAAATTTGAAAATTTATTAAATTTCTACCAATAAGATTTTGATTAAATCTATGGAATGAAAATGTATACTTACTAAAATGATGATCATCTGTATTTATTATATTTAGAAATATGTCTATAATATATTGTTGATTTTTTAAAAACTGCCTACAAAATAATAATTATGGTAGAATTTCAGCTTATCTCAATTTGTTTAATTTGTGTTTATCTTCCTATCTTTCTACAGAAAAAGACCTCATATAAATAAAATTTTGGAAAAGATGTTCACCAGTAAATAAAGAGTTGGGTATTAGGATTTCATGCAATTTTTATTCTCTCCAGTGTATTTTTATATTGATGAATCTTTGTTTTACAAAAAGGAACGAAACCAAATTAATTTACATTTTGAAAAGATTACTATTACCTAGCTAGATCATTCACAATACTTACTGGACATAGATTGCAATAATTGTGGATTATTTTTAAGAAGTGAAATATTGTAAAGATAGTGAACTTGCTATGTTTGAAGACATATTTTTGTTCGAAAACACAGATCTACCTCAAAAGAGAATTTACAAAATTGTTTCATAACACTATGAAAATAAGAGTCTTCCAATGATGAAAGCACTTTAGTGCTCAATATTTTATTTGAGGGTGGAATCTGGACTGTTTGCTAACAAAAGCATCTTACTGATCTTATTGTTGTACCTCATTTGTTTTGTTTATTTACATCAGCTTTCATAAAACATTGGAGAGCTGAGCCTTAAATCCTCTCCCTCAGTGGATGAATAAGCAGTAATTTCTTTAGGTTTGGCATGCATTAGTAAATGAATGCATATTTTTACTTGCTTGACTAGGCTCAGGAATCTGCAAGTCTGCCAACACTGCATTATGTGGATAGTGCCCCGAATAATACCATGTGCCCTGTTGCCAGAGCTGAAGATGCACTTGTGGAATTTATTTTATTCCAATTTATGAGGACTGCTGCACACAAATAGATTATTGTAGTGTCTGTGATTAATGGGACACTGCATGCCTGCATGGACTTCATAAATCATTTGATGCAATGTCTGAGTGAATTTTACTTGCAAAATCAGTTTCAATCAGTTTGGCTTGAAAACTAGGTAGACCAGAAGGAGGTGTCCAGTTGTGGGAAGTGTGGAGGTGGCGCAGCAGCCAGCACTGTGTCCAGTTTTATGTCCCTAGTTATCAGTGCTGTGGAAGGGTGAATGAGCAGCACGTTAATTAAATCTGCAGATGGAATTGGAAATGTCACAAATGCTGAGAAGGCCAGGGAAATGATACAAATTGGCCTGAAGTGATAAGTGGGGGTTGCAATGAAGGCCACAGATACCACAGACCTGACTGTGTATGTGCACACGTAGACACGCATGAATTCTCAACTGATTAAAGAAGTTGGTTAACTTTATAACTCTGTTAAGATCCCAAATATAAAAAAAATCCCAAATATCACATAAAAAGTTTGAAAATAATGAATGTTTAAAAAAAATAACTGCAAATTTTCATTCTTAAACCAATATTTGGCATTTGTTTTATTTTTTAAAATAATGATTTCATTCTTTTTTGATGCATGAGTAATACATATTCATCATAAAAGAACTGGAAGCCATAGGTCAGCAACAATAAAAATATTTTCTATAATTCCACTGTGCAGTGGGATATATAATCATGCATATATAAACAAAAATGAAAAAATGTGCTAATGAACTATTCTTAATCAGTTTTTGCTGATTTTTCTTAGTGAATTTTGATCAAGCAATACAGTTTTAATGAAACCTCTTTGCATCCAGTGATCTATTTTTCTCTCTCACTTCTACCACTCACTGTCATGTTCATGCTGTTGACCTTTTCATTACCAATTACTATATAGCTCCCATGCAAGGAAGGAAGGAAGGAGGGAGGGGGGAGGAGAGAAGGAGGAAGGGGAGGAGGGAAAGAAAAGAAGAAAGAAAGGAAAGAATTAATTTTTTCCACATTCTCCTCATATGTTTATCATAAAAATGTGAGAAAATGCTGCTTATTTATTATTTTATCTATTTTCTTCATCTTTCCCTTCTCTCCTTCCCTCCTTTCTTCCCTCTCCTTCCCCCTTCCTTCCTTCCTCTTCTCTCCCTCTCTCCTTCCCCTTGTCCATTCTACCTTTTCAGATATCTGTTAACTGCTTTGTAGTCAGGCAGTTTCTTGATGCACAAGACTGATAAGGTCTCTGCCTTTCTACAGCTTGTACTGAAATAATTGGAGCACAAATCATCAAGAAAAAATCTTATTGGCAATGAAATAGAATGAAAATGGATGGTGTAATTGTCATTTCGAACAGACCAAATGGCTGCTTAAGAAGGAGTAATTAGAGAGATTTGTGGAAAATGGGAATCTTTAAGCTGACAAATAAGTGAACAGAAATGAGCCTTTCAAGCATGTAGCAGAAGTCTTCCTGGCAGAGAGAAGAGCTAGTGCCACATCAGGGCCAAGATCTAGCTTGCAGACGTGGGGACACTGGACGTGGTGGTGGTGGTAGAGGAAAAGGGGAGAGTATGGGGTGTCAGACAGAGTGACAAGGAGCAAACTCAGAAGACTGGAAGTCTCAATGAACCACTGCTGTAGCAAAAGTTCCAGAGTAGGTAATCTATGATTGAAGGGTGAGAGCAGAGGATAGAATGCATGAAATTGAGATCTCAGGGGAGCTATAGTTATGGGTAATGAGAAGGTCCAGGGTGTGAAAGTGACAGTGAGTGGGGAAGTGGGATAGAAAAATTGATCATTGGATGCAAAACGATTTTATTGAACCTGCATTGATTGGTCAATTTTCATTAGGAAAAAATTAATAAAAAATCATCAAACACTCATTAAGAACTGTCAATTAAAAAAATTTGAAGAGATTTTTAAAAAATGGCATAATGACATGTACTATCCTACCAGATTGTACACATGTTTCTCTTAAAACTGTACATATTGTCTTTAGGACACTTTCAGTTTAGCCTCAAATAAGAATTAGGAGCAATGTTTTGGGTTTCATTTCAGTTCGAAAATTGAAAAGGATGTGAGTTTGAAGTGGTTAAATGAAATTTAAAAAATTTTTTTATGAGGCAACAGTTTGAAGAGAGAAAGTACAACTTAAGTTAATTTACAGTCATTTCAGATTCCAATATCCTTTTAATAACAAATATTTTGGAAGGCCTTATTTTCTTTCTTTAGTGTAACTTATAGCTAACCCATGTGTACATATAATTTAAAAATTTAATGTAATTCTCAAAATATAAGGAAAACTAAAACAATTTATGTAAAAACTTATGTATTTTATCATGTAAGTGCTTAGACACATTACGTAAGTGGACACAAAAAGGTATCATATGTTTGCACCTATGCATAGTACTTCTTGTGAATTTAATAGCAACAAATGCAGATTGACAGGTGTATAATGTTGGTTATTTAAATTCCAGGAATAGCATTACTTCATGTGAGATATACATATATATATGATGTATGTAAATACAAAGATAAATGTATATAACAATATAAAGATATACAAGCACATAATACATGCAAATATACTTTATATTTGATATAATACATAAAATATACATGATATAAATGCACACATAACATAAATATACATTCTGTAAATAAATGTAATATATAAAATATATAAGTATATATAAAATATATAAGCACATAATGCATGCAAATATACTTTATATTTGGTATAATATATAAAATATACATAATATAAATACACATATAACATAAATATACATTCTATAAATAAATGTAATATATAAAATATATAAGTATACAAAATATATTGACATCAATAAATATACATTATACGAAGACATAATATGTAAATATAAAGAGATGTATTATATACTATGTAAAAATATACAGTATATATTTATATATATTTCTAAAATGGCAAAAAGCCATTTACCAAGAACTCTTAGTAAAAGTCTTGAACTTAGAAAAGAGAAATGTTCTATTTACTTGATAGATGCATTCCTGAAAAACTCAGTAAGTATTAAAACTGTAAAAATACCTTGTGTTTATATGTAAACCAAATTAGGTTCTAAAATAATTCTAAACAATTATTTTTAGCTACATGAAAAATCCAGCAAGACATTAAACACTGGTGCAGAATGCAAGACAACTCTTTGTTTGCAGGCTGGCCCACACCATGTAGGAAAGATGGCATCCTTGGGCCCGACCTACTGAGGACCTCTTCCCTACAGTTACTATAGCCATAAAAACCTATCACACAAATTTCGAAGAACTGATATGTAGGTCCCACCTCAAAGAGCATAGTTAGCTGGTTTACTGTGAAGCTCAAGTTAAATCACTGGGATAGGAGAAGCCCAATCAAGAGCTAGGGGAGAGCTGTGTGTGATGAGGGATAGACCCTTTCCTTTTCATCAAGGCCACAAGGATGGTTGTGTAGGTTGTGCATTGCATAGTCCTAGAAGGAACTAATTTTAAACTATGAGGTGCTCTTTTCCTAGCAAATACAACCTATAAGCTTTCTGGCTGACTCAGGTGAAACTACATGCCAAAATATCATATCTATATTTTAGGCAACGTTTCTTTAATTTTGTAGTAAATTAAACTTTATAATATATCTCTCTTCAAAAAGGCCTACATGATTTATTGTATATATTAAAATTAAGCTTTAGAAGATAACTTAAAAATCCCACATACTCAGAAATTTCAACCTCAATATCATCCCTTGTTATTTTCTAAGAAATCCTATTCTCTCAGAAGTTAGAGTAAGACAAACAAAAGAAGCGAGAAACTTCTTGAACTAGAAAGACAATAGAAATTGCAAGAACCTTTAGAAAAATAATAGTCATGCTGCTATATTAGGATAATCAGAGAAATGAGAATACTATACAGAGAAATTGAGGTAGGTTGTTATATTTTACATAGCAATTTTTTACAAAATGGATCTCTGATTCATGAAGAGGCTTACCTCACACATCTTTATAAAGTAAGCTTCCTTATTATGCTGATAAAGTGACCTGACCTCCAGTAATACTACCTGGGACACAGTGCTTAAGAATCTAAATATTCATTTGACAATATTTATTGAGTTTCTACAATGTGCCCCTTGCTACTGGGCTCTGGGTATTGAAATTAAGATAAGACACTATTTCTGCCCAACAACAGCTTCCAATTTGTGAACTGTCAATTCAGAACAGTGTCACAATTAGTAAAATAATAGTGGCAGACAAAGTGTCCAAAGGATGGTGCACATAACTCAGCCTGGAGGAGGTAGAGAGGGCTTTCTGAAAGGGATGGCACTATAATTGAATCTCAAAAGACTAGTAGGCATTTGCCTGCTGGGAAAGTAGGACAAGAGCAATCTAGACAAAGGAAATAACATGTGCAAAGGCACTGAGGCCTGACAAGGGAATTCTCAGACAAATGAGACTGGTAAGTGACTGAGCAGAAGTGAAATGCTGTGCGTGAGAGGGACAAAGTAGTAAAGTCAGTATATAAATTATAGAATGAGGAGAGCTTTGGATAGCATGTTAAGAACTTTGGACCTGATCCTGTAGAAAACTAGAAATTGATAGAGCTTTCAGGCAGGAGATAATATCAATTTTCTTCCTTAGGAAAATTACTAGGAGTTGTGTGGAAGATGGACAGCAAAGGGAAAAACAGATGGCACAGAGGACAGTTTAGAGAACTGTGTTCATGGGGACTATGCCTTGGTGGCTTTTATGTGTAGACTTCACTCTGCGGTCAGGTCAGGAGCAGAGAGCAGTGGGGGAAGGTCAGTTGGAAGTAAAGCATCATGCTGGCTATTACAAGCAGTCAGGTCCCAGATGGAGCCCAGAAAGATGATTGAATGCAGGAATGAGTCTAGATATGGAGTCTGGTCCAGAGCTGTCCCTAGAGGCTGGAATCAGGGACCTAATCTGCAAGATACAAAGTGATGACAACAAGAAACAATGGAACAAAAACTTGGGCCACAGGATGTGGAAAAGAGGTGAACAGGCTTCCGGAAGAGGTCAGAATAATAAGAACGGCACCAGGTAACGAACACGATAGGGCTTCTCAGACTTAGTGTCAGAATCACCTGAAGGGCTTATGAAGATAGAGCCCCCAAGACTCTGATTCAATAAAGTAATCTGGAAGAGGCCTGATAGTTGACATTGCTACAAGTACCCTAGGGATGATGATCTTGCCAGTTCATGGAGGAAATTTAGTTTCAAGTTTCTAAGGGCACCTCCAGCCCTACACAATAATCTGTATCCGTTGCATGTTACTTGAAAACATTTGAAACTTAAGGTATAGACATTCACATCTGAGTGAGTGGAGGAAGGCTAGTTCCTGACAAATCAAACGCAGTGTGAGAGGCAGCTTGGGAAAGTGTCTAGGGAGACCAAATGAGACTCCATTGACTTTTTGTTGTTGTTACTGTTTCTCTTGTGTGTAGACAGCAGCTAGAAACTGGGACTAATGGTTGTTTGCAGAGTGAGAGAAAAGGGCAGGCCCAAGCAAGCACTGTGCTCAGAACCTGTCTCTTTTGAAACTGGATCTCTCAGACTTGAAGGTTGGGGGTTCCGCCCCACCAAACCGTCCCTTCTCAGGTAGCCATGCTGAGGACACCCAAGACTCTCTGGGATGACTGGCCTCAGCCTCATTATGAAACTCACTTGTTTTCTGGGCCCTTCTTAAAATGGGGCCCCTTAAAAGGGTTTTTTTGTTGCACTATTAAAAAGAAAAAAATATAGGTGCACATAATCATATTCTTGAGTTGATTAAATTACCATGCATCTTTTAATATGGCAGACTGAAGAGGCTTCCAGAAAATAGGCCACATTTTCTGGAGAGCTGCCAGTAATCATACAGTATGAATGCATATACAAGCAAGATGTTAGTGCTTAGCAATTTTCCCATTTCTTTTTCTTTTTTGACTGAAGCTATGAAGGCAAGAGTAATACTGAAGCCATAACCAGTACAACCCAGGCAGCAGATGGCAATTTGCTTAAATTGCAAGATAGATTTGAAATTGGAATTGATTAAAATACTGGTGTTACAGTAGATGAAAAGGAGTTGATTCATTTTCTGAGATCCTTCAGATATGGAAATTATTAATCAGTGAGTCTGCGAGTGTATCACTAGGCATTAGCACATACAATCACCAAATTTCTCTAATATTATTACCTATGCAACATAAATTTCTTTAGTTGCATAAGCAAACAAACACTCCATTTTCACATCAATGAATACACATAAAAAGTAATCAGGGCAAGAGAGCAACTTGAACAGTAAGGGCTACATTCTAGGTACTTGTTATGAATTTATTGAATAAATGAATGAGTGCCAAAGCCAAAGACAGAGGTAACCACTAGCCTGGCATTAGCCCAGACAATAAAAATGGTTAAATCATTTACTATTTGGATGCAGAGCTCCAGATTTAGAAAGCAGAGGATATGTAAGAACAGGAGAGATGGAGGAACATCATGGATGGGGATGGGGGTGGATTATTGGTTGGGAGGAGGCTGAGAGACCTGGAAATTGAATACAACAGAGAACTGAACTTGTGATGAAAAACACTCCAGCAAAGTAGCTCTTCAGACAAGGAATGGAATAAAATCAGCATCGACATAAACAAGCTCTCGGTTCTAATTATTTGGCAAGCAACTGCTGCAAATCTTGAAGAAGTTGAGTGGGCGAGGCTGCATCTGTGGTTTTGGAGTCAACTCAAGAAGGCTCTTAGGGAAACGTAAGTATTTGGAAAGCCTGAAGTGTTGGGGATACCAATTTATTCAATAAGAATTTACTGATCTCCTACTAGGTACAAATATTTTGCTTGATACAAAGGTAAGTGATATATTTGTGTCCTCAATCTTCATACAATCTATATGGGGAGAACTGTTCAGAAACAATTATATAATAGGGCAAACTGATAAATGCCCAGAAATATGAGAATGATTTGGAAAATTCATTCATTCATTCATTCATTTTTAAAATGTGCAATTCTGTGGTTTTATAATATTCATAAAGCAATGCAACTATTACCACTGTGCAGTTGTACAATATTTTCATCATTTAAAAAGCAGCCCTGTAATATTAGCAGTCACTCTCCAATCCTCCTTCCTCTAGCCTCAGACAACCACTAATCTGTTTTCTGTCTCTATATGTTTTCCTATTCTCAATCGATTCTGGAAAATAGCACCATAAATGCAGAGTTTATTTCTGCACTCTCAAATCTACTTCAAGTATGTTTCTGTCTACTTTACATCAGTATTGCACTTGTGATTTCTGTAGCTTTGTAGAAAGCTTTGAAATCAGGGAATTTCTGCCCTCCAACTATGTTTTGCTTTTTCGATTCTTTTAGCTATCGTATTTCCATGTAAACTTCAAGATCAGCTTGTCAATCTCTATGAAAAAATATGCTGAGTTTTGATATTGAATCCAGTCAGTCTGTTAATCAATTTGGGAAGTATTGCCATTTTAACAATGCTAAGCTTTCCAATTCATGATCATAAGATGTCTTTTCACTTAAATAGTCTTTAATGTTTTCAACAATATTTTAGAACTTTCAAAGTACAAGTTTATATTTA
>NW_004624738.1:18001815-18014763 GCF_000247695.1 Heterocephalus glaber | reverse complement strand
TTGTTTTCTTAATTTCCTATTTGAATTATTCATTAATAGTATTTAAAAATAGAATTGACATATATTAATCGTATATTCTTATAGTCTTGCTGAATTTATAGGTCAAATAGTTTTAAGGTGGATTCTTTAGGATTTTCTATGTACAAAATCATGACGTCTACAAGTAGAGATACTTTTATTTCTTTTCTCCCCCTTCTTTTGTCTAATTGCCCAAGTTAGAATCCCCACTAGAATGCTTTTTTTTTTTTTGGTACCAGGGATCGAACTCGGGTCCTTGTACTTGCGAGGCAAGTGGCAGAACCACTGAGCTAAATCCCAGACCCTCCACTAGAATGCTGAGTGAAAGTATAGAAACATATTTGCCTTATTTTTGTATTTAGAAGAGAAGATTTCATCCTTTTTTAATGAAGCAGAATGTTAGCTGTGGGCTTTTCATAGCTGCTTTTTATTAGGTTGGGGAAGTTCCCTTCTATTCCTAATTAAAAAATTCATGAAAAAGTGATGGAGTTTGCCAAGTGGTTTCTCTGTGTCTCTTGGGATGACTATATAGGTTTTGTTCTGTATTCTGTTAATATGGTATATTACATGGTTAATTTAAATATATCAAACCAACCTTACATTCCTGGGATAAATCTTTTTGAGTGTTATGGTTTAGACCTAAAAATGTCCTCCAGAAGTCTCATGTTCAGAGATGAGGCTTCTGGAAGGTGACTGGATCATGCAGTAGCTATACTCATCCATGGATGAGTCCACTGTTGAGTTCATAGTTGAGTGAGCTATTCAGACATGTGTGTGTGGGTGGTGGCTGGGCAGAAGACAAAGATTACTTGAGGCATGTTTTAGAAGGGTGTATTCTTGTCCTTGGCTCCTACTCTCTCTCTTCTTCCTGGCTACCGTGGGTTGAGCAGCTGTCCTCTGCCTTCTACCATGCTGTTTCTACCTTGGAGCCTACTAACCATGGACTAAATCCACTGAAACCGGGAGCCAAGATAAACCTCTCCTCTAAGTTGTGGCTGTTGAGTATTTTGTCCTAGCAATGGGAAATCTGACTAATATAAAAAAATTGGTATGGCCAACCTAAGAAAGAAGCCATTTTGGCTGCAGCCAGCAAAGCAATTGGTAGCAGGGCTGCCCAATACCTTTGCATCTCACATATTACTACAACCTGACCTGGGTGCTGGTCATGGATCCTCAAGATTTAATATCTGCCTTGAAGGGTTCTGGTTTGCTTTGGTCTCATTCCTTTCTATACCTCTACTTCTCCCTTTTGGAATGGGACTATTTATCCATCCCACTGTATGTTGGAAGTATTTAATTTTCTTTTTGAGTTTCATGGAGACTCATAGCTAAGAGTTCACCTTGAATGTCAGAGCAGACTTTGGATTTGGGTTTTTCATCAATGCTGAAATTGTTAAGACTCTGGCAATGTTTAGAGATGGACTGAATGCATTTTTCGTAATGAGATGGACATGAGCCTTTGGGGCCCCAGGGGTAGAATGTTATGTCTCGATCTAAAATGTCTCTCCCTCAAATCTCATGTGTTTGGAAGGGGATTGGATCATAGGCATATTATATTCATCAGTGGATTGATCCATTGATGAGTTCAGTAGATGACTGTTCTCTTTGGAGGTGGGGCCTGATCAAAAGACATAGGTCACTGGGGATGTGACCTGGAAGGGTGTATTTTATCTTGGGCTCTTCCCCCTGTTCTGTGCTTCCTGACTGCTATGGGACAAGTAGCTTTTCCTCCACCAAGCCCTTCCACCATGCTGTTGCTGACTTGGAGCTGGCCCACACGGATTGAATTCAGCAAAGCTGTGAGCTAAAGTAAATCTCTCCTCCTTTAAGTTGCAGGTGTTAGGTATTTTGTCCCCGTGACAAGAAATCTGACTAGTATACTAGGTCATGCTGTGCTTTTGTATGTTGTTGGATCTGTTTTGCTAGCATTTTATTGAGAAATTTTGCATCTATGCTCAAAAGCAATATTGGTCTGTAGTTTCCCTTTCTTTTGCTTTTTTTTTTTTTTGGCATTGATGATGACTTTGCCCATTTTGGAGTCATGGAAAAAACTGACTTCAAAGAATAAATTAGGAAATATGCTTTCCCTTTCTAAATTTTGCAAAAGTTTGTGAAGGATTGGTATTCATTATTTTTTTATACATTTAGTGAAATTCTCCAGTGAAGCCATCTCATCCTGGGAAGATTAAAATAATTTTTTATTACTAATAGATCTCTTTACTTGGCATAGGTCTCTTCAGATATTTGGGTTATCAAGTCAGTTTTGGTATTTTTGTCTTTCTAATAGTTTGTCCATTTTATATAGGTGATCTACTTTATTGGCATATAATTGTTTCATATATACCCTTATATTCCTGTTTTATTTTTGTAATGTTCCTTCTTTCATTATTCTTTGACCCTTTGCTTATTTAAAAGTGTGCTGTTTAATTTCCACATATTTGTAATTTCTCAAAAAGTTCTTGCTGCTGTGAGTTCCTAATTTCATTTCTTTACAGTTGGAGAACATACATTGTATTACTTCTCTTCTTTTAAATTTATTAAAGTTTATTTTATAGGCTCGCATACAGTCTGTTCTGGAGAATGTTCCATGTACACTTTGAGAAAAAAATATACCCAGTTAGTGTTGGATAGAGTGTTCTATAGATGCTAGTTAAATGTAGTTAGTTTATAGTATTGGTCAAGTCTCCTATTTTCTTGTTGATCTTCTGTTATGTTCTTTCCATTATTGGAAGTGAGGTATTAAAGTTTCCAAATATTCAACAAGAATATGCTTATTTTCTATTCAGTTCTGTCAGATTGTGTTTACTACATTTTAATGCTCCATGTGTTAGAAATTTTCAGGTGAAAAACATCAGGGAATGTGTGTTTCCTCGGAAACATATATGGAGATCATGTGTGTGCACATACATATACCCCCTCTAGGCTTCTTTAGACAGCCCATTCCTCTGCCTTCTGTGTCTCCTCAAAAAACACTCAGGAGACAGTTAGGCAACATTTGAACATGCTGCCAGCTGAGTACCAATCAATTTTCTGTGTGAATTAGACAAGTTGGAACAGAGAATCAGGGAGGTGGGTGGAGTGAAAGACAGAATTATATTCTCCTTCTGTTACATGGAAAATTGTACTGCAGCATCCATGGAAAGGGAGGAAAATATTACCTCAATGGTCCAGAAAGTTAGAAGGTTGTTGGAACTTGTATATTTTCCTAGTTATCTTGAAACCTTGAATATAATATTCCTAAAGAGGCTAATGCATGTTAGTGGAAATAAGAAAGTACAGCTTCTGGGATCTGACATCCTCCAAGGATATCATTATTGTTTATCTATCAATGGAAGATTTATATTACATATTTAATATTGATTGTGTGTGATATATATATAATATAATACATGCTAATATATATCCACACACATATATTAATGGATACTCA
Source organism: Heterocephalus glaber (assembly GCF_000247695.1). The sequence continues at coordinate 18,011,315 of NW_004624738.1, read as the reverse complement.
CAAATGTTCATAAATGCCTACTCTTATATATGTTTTTCTTCCATGATTTCACTTCAAAAGACTAGCAGTATATTCCAAACTCTTCTAGGAAAAGAATTTCAGTGCTCCCTAAATTTTTCTTGTATTCATTTATATTTTTAGTTAATGCTGCTTCTTGGGAAGTTGTGTTTACAAAAATTTACTCTTTTATTTTTCTTAACTTACCTTCTTGATTCAAAAAGTGGCCATAGGTCTTCCAAAGATTTTCTTTAACTATTGTTTTCCTCAATTCAACTTTTGGTGGATATTGAATGACTTTCAGTTCAATTACTCATCTGATGATGTGAAAAACACCAGGTAGAAACTTCTGTGCATATTATTAGAGAACTGATTATTCTTCCACTCTGAAGAACTGGGGATAGGCTTAATCTCTCTAAAGAAAATTAAAGAACCTTAGAAAGATACATACTTAGAATAAAAATCCACTTCCCACTGATACTTTCCCTGGAACTCTGGGCAAAATGGTGCAAAGAGGTGGTATCCCTGGCTGGGCCAAAATTCTCTTCAAGAAGTAGTTTTGGGTTTACTCCAGTTATTGAAGAACCATATTCAACGTCTTAAAACATTAGTCTCTAATCATGGCCACCACAGTACTATCAGATTGCAAATATTTTATAAAAACTATAACCACATTTCATTAGAATGTGAATTACTTTAAATTCTCCCACCAAGTGTTTTCCTCCAGTTATTTCTCAGTATCTACTTTCATTACTTGTTTTGGTGGCCAGACTGTCATGCTTATTACATCCAATTTTTGTGATCCTCTAGGTGGTATTTACAAGAAGATTTAAATTTGGTGCATTCTAGAGGCTACCCCTCCATTTTCATACTTCATATTGCATAAGAAGAAGTTTTTGCCTACTCAGACCTTAGGAAGCCAAATTAATAATTTTCTGAACTCCACTTTAAAACATAATTAATTTGTAGAAGGGGGTGCAAACACTTCTCTTAAAAAACAGTTTTAAACACTTCCTAGCTAGGAGTAGGTCATAAGGATGGGTTAAGATTTACTTGGTGTATTATAAATATCTCAACACTCTAACTTTCCCAGTCCAACCAAGAATAGAGATGAGCAACTGGACAGGTCCACCCTAGGAGGTGTTAAGGCAGAGTGAAGATTTGTGGGAATGAGCTCTGACATGAATCCAGAAGACTCCATCTACAAAAGCTATCAGTTCTTTGAAATCTATTGGGTTGTATAACGTGCCTTCATTTACTACTGTCTTTCAGACAGTAAATTTGAATAAAATCACTTCTTTTATACATCAGGATCCTTGCTCTTTTCCACATTCTATGAGCTGCTCAAATATTAGGTATTAATTTTCTCTATGATTTAACAATGAGTGGGTACATCGCCAGAAAATAGTGGTATTGGAATCAAGATCAATTAATAACTCAGTTTGTTCATAGCATATGAATATGTAGGAAGAAAAAAGGCTCCCCCCCCCATTACTCTTGCTACTAACGGAGTTCTAGAGACCACTAGGTGTCACTCTGCACAGATTCCTATGCCTGTAGACGCAAAGGCAAACCACAAGTGGGTTCTTTTGGTAAACTGTTCTTTGCTCAGTTAGACAGGAAGATTCTGTACACAATGAATGTGATTCTCCTTTCTTCATGAATTTTCCTTAGATCTGAAAGAAAACGCTTTTGGGTTCGGGTTCCTCATGTCCACTTTTCTTTCTCTTAATTTTACAGCTAAGGAAAAGCTGTTGCTTAAAGAAACATGCTTTATGAACTTTGTAGGCAGGGATCTTTAGGAGTCACACCCTGTCGGTTCTATCATTGGCTCAGATTCCCGAGCCTCTTCTGACAGAGTAGTTTTTAAAAGAATGGGGCTGCCTTCATTGTATGATTTGAAGCTATGACGTCAAGTATTTCCCCTGCTTTAAATAATCACTTCACTAGTAGATCCTTCCTACCAAGAGTGAAAGTTGTACAGTGAAATCTTACACTGTGTGGATTAACACATTGTTTTACAGATGTATGTGATACATGGTGCTCTTCATCAATACATTCACATTAAATTGAGTTATGTAAATATACTGTTTAATTTGCCTTATCAATGTCTCTTTGAAAGACATGTTATATGGAATTAAGAGTATGTGCTTCAATTAATAAAGAAAAAGAAAGGATAGACAGTTTTTAAGACAATCAAATTGAACAGGATTAGGCCAGAGAAAATGGGGAGGCCTAGTTTATCAGGGGGCAAAGAAGGATATTATTATCTATTCTTGCTGCAGTTACCTCTCTCTTTATCACCCTTTTATAGGGGCCCCTGTTCCTCTCTTCTAATTTGAAAAATCCGGAATGGAACCTATTTGGGAGATACTTCATGAAATAGATCATAAAGTGCACCAGACGGGAAGAGTAATATGTAGACTGTCTTCCATGCCCTGGGCACTATTTTCTGTGCGTTTTTGAACACGAATTCACTTATCTCTCTGTGGTAGGTAATGACAACTACATACAAGGACTTAAGTATCTTGGCCAGGCTCTCATAACTGGAATAAAGCAGAGCCAAGAGGCCAGAATAGCCATGGCCAGGACAGATTACAACCTTCATCTGAACATACTCAAGGTGATAAATATAAGGCTGTGTAAGAACTCAATGACACATCTGTAATAAATAAATATATACATGTATTATATTGCAGCATTGTTTTTTAATAATGCATCTTTTTGCTTTCAATTTTTATTTTGATTAATACATGTTTACAGTACATGATGATTACATGCATTGTGGGGAGTTGGTACATGTACCTGATACTTTTAAATTCTTTTTACATACTTTTCTCCTCCCCTCCAGTATTGTTATGTGGAAAAACTGGAAACATGCCCCTGTAATCCATGAATAGGATAGTGGTTATATATAAGATGCAGCTATTATTAAGGATGTTAGTTCTGTAAGTATTTGAAAATTATCCAAGATAGAATATAAAATGCAATATATATAATTGTTTTTTTTTTTTTTACAAAGCAGACTTATTTTTTTTCTTTTGTTCGTAGCTGTAATCTCACTGTCTGGAACATTGATTACCTGGTAGATTGGACGGACCCTAAGTGGCCCCTTACATCCCCCACCTTTTGATAGTCACATCTCTGTGTACCCACTGCTGTTTGATTGTGGATGGGACCTGTGACGTAATTCTTACCCACAGGCTAAGACAAAGGTAATGGTATGTCACACTCATGATTAGATTGGATTAGGTCATGTCGTGTAAACTTTGTTAGCAAACCGGATGGAGCTAGAGATCTCTTTGGAGGCCTGATGAAGTAAGTGGTTATGTTGAAGAATCCATGTGGTATAGAACTGGGATCAGACTCTAGAAACCTGGGTAATTTTTGAAACCTGAGCTGGTTTTCAGCAAAAAGGCGGGCCTTCAGTCACAGAGCCACAGGAAATGAATTCCACTGGGAACCTGGATAAGCTTGGAAGTGGATCCTCTAAATGAGCAAGCAGCCTTCTTGATATCTTGACTGCAGTCCCCATGATACCCTGAACAGAGGACCCTGCTAAGCCACACTGTGGTAATCTTTTTACCCAATAATAGAAAATTCATGCAACTGGCCCATGAAAATCTTATAGGAAATGATGATTTTACATACTTATGGTTTAAAAAACTTTTAAGGTGTGCATGTTACTTTTGTTTTATTATAAGAATATGTTAAAAAATGTATTGAACCCCAAGTGGACATGACCGAGTCATCTTCTCAGTTCATGGTTAGGATAGCTTGTGAAATATATGAAATGTTCTCATTTTATTTGCTTTTTATTTTCCCTTCATCCTCTATGTTTACTTCTCACACCTGGTAGAACATATTTATATATTTATATTTGTTTAAGTATATGAAGATATGTACAAGTATTTATAAAATATATATATAGTGGTATTGGTAGATATATATGTTTTTAATACAGGAAGTGGGTTTTGGACAATAGGTTTCATTCTGTTTTTCACTTTTCTGACTTAACTATGTTTATGACATCTGTTCATTTCCAGTTCTTTCCACCTATTAGTATTACATAATTCCACTCTACTTTTCATAATCAATGATGGACACTCAAGTTCCCTCGAATTTCTTGCTACCACAAATGTTGTCCTGGTGAATAACTTGTAGACATCACACTGTGTACTGTGGGCCTATGGGGGTAGGAATGAGACATCTCTATTATTTGTAATAGGTTATTTAATTTCAGTAGGTATTACCAGCTTGTATCTAGAATGGCTTTATGCCGTGACATGGTCACAGCACGGCATGATGGCTCCTAATTTTTTCATATTCTCACAATACTAGCATTATCTGAATATAGAAAGTAATATAATATAATAGCTACATTACTTTAAAACCCAAGTTCATATTCTTAATTGTATGTATGTATGTATGTATGTATGTATGTACCAGGCGGGGATTGAACATGGGACCTTGTGCTTGCGAGGCAGGCAGAGGCAGCACTGAGCTAAATCCCCGGCCCTCTTAATTATATTTAAATGACATCGTAGTCATACAAGTTTTGAAGACATTTGGAGACTTTTTAAAAGAGGACAAATACCCTCAAAAGTTCCAGACATTACTGTATCCAAAGTTAAAAGGCAGGTCACTATTCAAATTTTTTTTGCCCATAACTGTTTGTTATTCTCCACCCATTTCCTCTTACCTGAGAAATAAAAACAAGGTTACTGGAAGAAAGAAATTTGGAATATTGAATTGGGATATTAGGGGTGTGTGTGTGTGTGTGTGTGTGTGTGTATACGTGTGTACAGTATGCCTCGGCGAAGTCAAGGTTCCAGGCCATTGGCAGATTTTTCCTTAGAACCTAACTAATAAATGTTTGCGGAAATCCCCTCTATTTTGCAGAAACTGCAAATATCCTTCACAATTTTTTTTTTTGCGGGGGGGCTTGCAAATAGCCAGTCCCAGAGCGTTATTCAGTTCTCCTTGCTGCTGATTGGCTGCCGCCCTGTAACCTATCTCAGATGTACCAGCATTCCGGCGTGGTAACAGCTTGCTGTACTGCCTGTAGCTATCTCTGGTGTTGTGGGTTTTGTTCCTCTTAAAGCCCTAAGATCTCTATGATGCCGCCAAAATGCCCTGCACCTTCTGAGGCTTTATTAATACAATATTTTATTAAATTAAATTACATAACATAACTGTGGGAAACATAGCATATTTAGGGTTTAAATTATAAAAATAGGCATTTAGAGGCATTTTTCTGACCACATCTGAAATTTGCGGTTTTCACAATTCACAGGGTACTGTAGGAATGTAACCTCAGAGAATTTTGCACTATATTCTAAAGGTGTGTTATCTCTTAAAGAGGGTAAGCAGTAAAAGTGATAGGGACAGGTAGTAACAAACGAGGATGCTTTCTTTTAAAAACACTAAGAGTGAAAGCGCTAAGGATAGGGGAGGTTGGAAGGCGGAGGCAGGGCCAATAACCAGCTCTGCTTCATCAGGTTGCTTAAACCATCTCCATGGTGAGAACCGAGCACTGGAGCTTTAAGACATCTAAAGAGCAATAATTAGTACTATTCTTGTGTGCTAGAGGAGATGAGATAAAGGTAGAATATAAAGACTGAATTAAGCATTAGGGTCATGTCAGCGTGACCAATATCTTCTTTGCTTTTTTTCCCTTTTAGAGCTAAGTTGTCTACATGTTGGAAAAGAAACTTGGAACCAGAATCTCTTCATCACCAAATATGTTTTAATTGCTAAATATGCCCGGTTTAAATAGATATCACCTAATCTGTTCATCTACAGAGTATGAAATGTAGGCTTTTAAAGGAAATGAAGGTCTATATAAGTCTTTCCAGACAAATTTTGTTTGAGGAATGTATTAAAAATATTAATCTCTCTTTCACCAACTCGATGACAGATTTAAGTAGAACAATATTGTACAAATCAGAAGCTAGTGCTGTGTATTAAAGTTAAATGATAATCTACAGTAACAGGGGGCTATAATTTAGATAACTGAAACCATGGTCAACTTAAAAAAAACACTTTTGTGAAATGTGGTCACCTAAATACACACTCACACTTTATCAACATCAGCCTTTCTCTCTGGTCTCATCTTAGTCACCTGAGACCTTAAAATAAGGCCAAACTTCACCCTCCCCCACCTTAGTGTTGCTGATAGAGTGACAGAGGCACTAGGTGGACCTTGACGATCATCCAGTTTCAACCTTTTTTTGTCATGTGGCTGTACAGATTTTGTTTAAATATCTCCAAGGATTAAAAGTTCCTTGCATCCAAAAGAGCACTTCTTTTTTCAGTATGGGAATTGAACCAAGAATTTTGCCTAAACTATATCCCTAGTCCTTTTTCATTTTTAAAATTTTGAGACAGGAGGTCACAAAGCCACTAAGTTGCCCAGGCTGGGCTGGAACTTGTAATCTTCTGGCTCCAGCCTCCCGTAGTATGGGGGTTATAGGCATGCACCACCATGCCCAGTTTTAGGTCTAGGCAATAAATGGAAAAATGCACTTTACACTATTGATTAGGCATCTGCACCCATTTGGAGTCCTTCTATAGGTCCTATTTCTGACCTTTTGGTGATAGTTTTAAAATACTGCTTATTTCACGTGATAGCATTGGAAGGTAGCTATCATTTCAATCCCAAAGGGTTTCCTTCCAACTTCCACAGAACTCCTGAGATTAAAATTTATTCATCATCTTGAGTATTACCCTCTGGACACCTCATTTTCCAATAAATCTTAACGTATAGCACTCAGAAGCAAGGATAATATTAAAAGGATAATAAAAGACCAAGAAAAGGAGAAATTTCTCAGAATAAATTGAGGTCAAGAGTGTGAATAAGTACAAATCTGTGGGATTAAAGTATACATACATACATTTACATATATATAGTAATTGTGAAAAAAGTATTTTAAGAAAAAGGTTAGTTAACAAAACATTTTAATGAGTTTCACTTTGCAAAATACACCCAAGAGGCAATCATATTACAAAGAGAGCTTAAACCAAGGCCTTCTACAGTCGTGTCTCAGTTCTTAAGACTAACTTCTGAAATGCTTAAACAACATAAAAGATGTAAAGTGAAAATATAATCTTGAATGAACAAATATGAGAAATAGTCCTCTTTGAACTAGGGATCCAGCATGTTGGAGTTTTCAAAATCATTCTCTCCAAGGTGGTCACTGTGGTTGGTGTGGATCCATATTTGACATACTCAGACTACTTCAACTCAGGTAACCCCACACTGAAGTGTACTACCAAAATGTTAATTGAGATAAGTGGAAGAAAGTGGTTTTCTCTCTCTCTTTTTTTTGGTACTGGGGATCGAACTCGGGACCTTGTGCTTTCAAGGCAGGCGGCAGAACCATTGAGCTAAATCCCCGGCCCAGAAAATAGTTTTCTCAATAAGTGGTTTACTCAATATCATATTCTAGAAGAAAAATTTGTGTGAGAAAACGCTAAAGAGATAATTTTTAAATCCAGATTTCACAAACTAGTGGTCATAATACATCCCAGAGCTTTCTCTAGAGTTATAAACTGCCCATCACTGCTTAGTGGCTGCGTGTGAAACTTTGATTGAAATAACTCCGATGTTCCTAACAAAACTATTCACATCCACCCATGCTATTCTGACCAACAGCCACTCTCGAGTTGGCTCTCCAGCCACTGTAGGTCACGTGGGTGGCTCCCCGCCACCGTCATTGGGCTGTTCTAAGTCCTGTTGCTGGCCCCTGTTGTTGAATTCAGGAAAAGTTCTATGTATCTGTGCTGCATGTTGGCCCTGTCTTTCCTCATAGCTGTCAGTTTCTTTGTGGGTGGGAAACTCAACTTCTGTGATATCTGTCACTCTTCAGTCAGGGCCAATCCCATTATGGACTCTCACAGGTTTGGGCAGAGAGAAGTTGTAGATGTCATTCTAGGTGGTTGGTAGGGCAGCCCCCTCCTGTGAATGCACGGCTTGGTGGTCTCTGCCCACCAGAGTCCCCATATTTTGCGTTGTAGGTACCAAACCTCAGCTTCTCCAGGCCCGCCTGCTTCATAATGCCAATGTACCTGTAGGCTGTGCTGCCAGGCTGTGCCTGGCTGCTGCATGGACATGAACTTCAGGATCTGAGCATGACCTAACCTCCTCCTGGCTGCTCTTGAACACTACAGTGTATGTACCTGGGTACTGTCCTCTCCTAGTTCTTCCCTAGAACCCTCTCAGCTGACTCCTGCAAAGTGAACTGCATGAAGGCCTCACCAGTAATCTTGCCCTCCGGCCCCACAGTCGTGTAATCCTGTTTGGCATGATTTCCAACCCTGAGAAAATCTGCTCCACGAACAGAAGGTTTCAAAGGTATCTTCATTTCTTTTATCCTTATACTGCTCCTATTAACTTTTGGTTCTTTAGTCACAATTTTCAGAAGCCACTTGGCCTCTACAGCTCCACTGATCTCAGACACGATGAGGGATCCAAGGGGGAGCTCTTGGCTTTTTTTCTGCCCCTGACCTGTGTTATGATTTAGATATAGTATTTTCTCCTGAAGTCTCATGTGTTCAGAGGCAGGGCTTTGGGAAGCTGATTGGATCCTGGGGTGTTGTACTCATCAGTGGATTGATGAGTTCATTAGTTGTCTGTGCTGAGGTAGGGCCTGCTTGGAAGAGTTGGATCACTGGGGGTTCCTTGGGAGGATATATCTCCTATCTGGCTCCTCCTTGCTCTATTTGCTTCCTTGCTGCACTGATTTGAGCAGGTTTCTTCCACCATGCCCTTTCTGCCTTGGAGCCAGTCTACCATGGACTGAACATACGGGAGACTGGGAACCAAATAAACTTTTCCATTTTTAAGTAGTGGGTGTTAGGTATTTTGTCCCAGTGTGGGAAAGTGATTAACATAATCTGACAGGAAGTTTGGTTGACAAGTGCCCCTCCTGTGTGGAGTGCAAGTTTTGGTGAGAAGCTCTGCCATTGCAGGACGAGGAGGCCTGTGCCACAATCCTTAGCATATATTTTAAAGTCCAAGATTGTTGTTATGAACAGGCAGATAGAATGAGCTTCTTTTTTCGGTGCTGGGGATTGAACTCAGGGGCTCATGCAAGCTAGGTAATTGCTCTGTTACTGAGCTTCATTCTCAGTCCTTTCATTTTATTTTTTTAAAAATTCTGTTTGGAAATTTTATTGGTACATCTTAGGCATACAATATAATGACATTCATCATTGGAAATTTTCAACTTTACATAATCCATCTTGGTTCTTATTTTTTCCCCCTTCCTCTGCCATCCCTCCCTATTTACAAAGACTTTGTTTCCATTTTTTCATTTTCTCATATTAATTCCACTGCCTTTTTACCTTTCCCCTACCCCTCCCACTTCCCCTTCCCCTTTGCCCCTTTTCTTCCTATTTCACATTATCAGTTATAACTTTTAGTCTTTATTTACACTTTCAGTTTCTCACATTATAGAAACTTTTTGGTATTTGCATATGTGTGTCCTATTTATTTCACT
>NW_004624738.1:17971094-17999434 GCF_000247695.1 Heterocephalus glaber | reverse complement strand
GTCTGTTGTAATTTCACCCTTTTCATTCCTAATTGCATGGACTTTGGCCTTTTCTTTCTTTTTTTCTGATAAGATTGGCTAAGGGTTTGTCAATTTTGTTTATTCTTTCAAAGAACTAACTCTTGGCTTCACTGATTTTTTTTGTATTGTTCTCTTAGTCTCCATTGCATTGATTTCTGTTCTGATCTTTATAATTTCCTCTCTTGTACAAGCTTTGGGTTTGTTATGCTCTTCCTTTTCTATGAGCTTGAGGCTCTGTATTAGGTTATTTATTTGCGTTCTCTGTTTTCCTCATATGAGTATTCGGTATGAATTTCCCTTGTAAGACTGCTTTCATTGTGTCCCATAGATTCCAATATGTTGTATTGTCATTGTCATTTTGTTGTAGGAACTGTCTGATTTCTTCTTTAATTTCCTCTGTGACCCATTGGTTAGTCAGAAGTGTGTTTGTGGAGAGCGGTGTTAGCCTTAGAGGCTCCATGTTAAATCTTACCCTCCATTGTATAAAGCAAGGAGACTATGTTACGAGGAACCGTGTCCTTGCCAAATTAGATGTTTACCTTTCGGAGATTGTCCTGGAGCATGATGAACGTTTTGTAAGCCCGAGAAACGGGAAGGCCCATGAGGGTGGGGAATTTCCAAAGAACTAGAGAACAAGGAAGCAGGTGTCTTTGGATAAGGGTCCTGACTAATAACCAAACTCACCTGTGAGAAAAGGGAGGAGAATAAAAAGCGTGGCGGCACTCTCTGAGACTCTATCTCTGCGTCTTTCTTTTTTTTCATCCTCACTCCCCCATTCAGGTGCTGTTCGACAAGTGACGGCTGGCTCCATCACGGTTGGCGCCCGAACAGGGACCTGAATACGGGGGACCATAGTGAAGGACACCGCGGATTGTGAGCTCGGATAAGTAAATTAAGGGCGGTGAATACACTCGGGAGTAACAAGATGGGTATTGGTAATAGCGGAATGCTTTTTGAACGTATGCTTAAAAATATGCTTCGCGCTCGTGGAGCAAAGGACGCTGAAGGTGCCAGGTGGCTACCTGAAAGATTGGTCCATTTTGCGGAAAATTCTCCTGCCCCTTAGGATGATCCTGACAACTGTCCTGCTGATAAATCTAATGATGACGCTTAATGAGAAGGTGTATTGGACTTATGTACCTGATCCACCTGTTGTACATCCAACGAGCTGAAAAAATGGAGAAGTAGTGGTATGGGTGAACAATACCAGGCTGTTGGATGAGCCGGCGGCACCTGACAAGAACGAGGTCCAATTGTTCAACTATATGGGATCAGAAACCGGAATCCCCATATGTTTCTCCAAAATCAACAGAACTGATTGTGTAAGACTGAGCGCTCGCACCCTGGCAGGAAGGCAGGTAGATCAATGCAAAGGCAGGATCACTGGAGTCCATCTACATCTACCTGTGGGTATAGAGACCACTGGTGTAGTGCCTCTGACTTTTAATGCTCCAATGGGACTGTTCCATGGAAGAGATGTGTGGCAGATGCCCCTGTGAGATATAATATTACTGGATTTGATACTTATGTTTTGGACTGGTCTGAAAATTCTTGTCATCCCAAAAGAAATGTCACTGCATATGTCATGTGCTCTTAGGTATTGCTTGTAGGAAATATTGGTGTTCAGAAAGAATTATGATTATTATAATGTAATTTACTTCAATTGTCAAATAAGCAATTGTGTCACCTGAACAGAAAATCAGATAATGGTTTTGCGAATGTGTTCTTAGATTTGGATATTATAGATCTCCAAAATGCAGAACCCCTAAAATTTGATGCAGCCCAGGCTGCACAGGATTTTATCGAACAAATTAGAAAAGTTCTACCATCTACATCTGCATTTACGTGGTAACTCATTTCCATAGTAATTATTGGAGGAGGGCTGCCTCTTAGATGCATGATCCTTCTGGCGCTACTACAGATGTTTATGCATTCTTTAATGAGGATGGCTGGAAGTATTCATGGTCTACAATTACATGCTACACCGCCTAAACCCATGGTGTAATTTCCTGCAAAGGCTGGTAGTCAATGACGGGTAAGAAGAATACAGGAAATCACCAACCTAAGACAGAGCAAGAGTATGGTGACGCTCTTGACTCCATGACGGGTAAGAGATTTCTTTATATTCCTCACCTAAGACAGGCACAGCCGATCTGCCTGATCAAGGGACCTTGATCATAATATATAAAATGGGGAGATGTGGAGAGCGGTGTTAGCCATAGAGGCTCCATGTTAAATCTTACCCTCCATTGTATAGAGCAAGGAGACTATGTTACGAGGAACCGCGTCCTTGTCAAATTAGATGTTTACCTTCGGAGATTGTCCTGGAGCATGATGAACGTTTTGTAAGCCCGAGAAACTGGAAGACCCATGAGGGTGGGGAATTTCCAAAGAACTAGAGAACAAGGAAGCAGGTGTCTTTGGATAAGGGTCCTGATTAATAACCAAACTCACCTGTGAGAAAAGGGAGGAGAATAAAAAGCGTGGCGGCACTCTCTCTGAGAGGCTCCTGACTCTATCTCTGCATCTTTCTTTTTCTTCATCCTTACTCCCCCATTCAGGTGCTATTCAACAAGTGATGGCTGGCTCCATCATATGTTCTTCAATTTCCATGTGTTTATGAAATTTTTGTGGTTTCTTTTGCTATTGATCTCCAATTTCATCTCACTATGGTCTGATAATATCCAGGGGATAACTTCAATTCCTTTGCACTTACCTAAATATGTTCTATGAGTGAGTATTTAGTCTATTTTGGAGAACGATCCATGTGCAGCTGAAAAGAATGTGTATTCTGATTTTGTGGGATGGAACACTCTGTAAATATCTGTTAAGTTCATTTGTTCAAAATTTTGATTGAGTTCTAATATTTTGTTGCTTGTTTTTTGTCTAGTTGATCTATCTATTTGTGACATTGGGGTATTGAGGTCCCCCATTACTATTGTATTAGTGCTTATATGACTTTTCATGTCCATTAATATTTCTTTTATATAGTTGGGTATACTAGTGTTGGTGCAAAGATGTTTATGACTGTCATCACTCCCTCTTGGATTGTTCCCTTTATAAGGGTGTGTTCTTCTTTGTCTCTCTTAAGCAGTGTTGCCTTGAAATCCACTTGATCTGCAAAGAGGATAGCTACTCTTGCTTTTTTTGGGGTTCCTGTCACATGGAGTATTGTTTTCCACTCTTTAACTTTCGGTCTATGAATTTCTTTCTGAATTAAGTGTGTTTCTTGTGTGCAACATATTGTTGGATCTTGCTTCTTGACCCATTCTGCCAGTCTATTTTTTTTGATTGGTGAATTGAGACCATTAACATCGATGCTTATAAATGATACCTATTGACTTATCATTGTCATGACTTTTTCTTTTTGTTGGATTCTTCCCCTTTGCATTTTATTTCTTTTCATGCCTGATTGATTTACTCTGCTGGGCTTCCCAGGGTTGTGATCCTCATTGTCATTTCCTAATATAGTGTCTAAAATTTTTTGGAGTGCTGGTTTGGTATTCATGAAGTTCCTAATGTGCTTTTTGTCATGAAAGTATCTATTTCTCCATCAATTTTGAAAGTTGGTTTTGCAGGGTACATCAATCTGGGCTGGAGGCTGTTTTCCTTCAGCGCTTGAAATTCATCACTTCAAGCTCTTCTTGCCTTGAGGGTTTGAGTTGAGAAGTCTGCTGTGATTCTGATGGACTCGCCTTTGTTTGTGATTTGTTTCTTTTCTCTTACTGTTTGTAGCATTTTGTTCTTCCGTTGGGTTTCTGGAATCTTAACAATTATATGCCTATGTGTAGATTTTTTTGTTCAAGGGTATTTGGAGTCCTTTATGCCTCACTTATCTGAATGTCAAGTTCTTTTCCCCGGCTTGGGAAGTTTTCTGCCATCACTTCTGTGAACAGTTTTTTTATGTCATTTGCATTCTCTCCTGTTTCTTCCTTGACTCTGATCAGTCTTATGTTATTCTTCTTTGCATCGTCTAGCAGCTGCTGAATTGATTTCTCATGTCCCTTACAATTTTAAAGCAATTTTTGTTTTCCTGGTCACTAATTGAAATCTTATCTTCTATATGTGAAATTCTGTCCTCACATTGGCTCATTCTGCTGCATAGACTTTCAATAGAGTTTTTAATCTCCTGGCAATCTGTTTGCATCTGTTTTATGGATTCCATTTGTTTCCTATGTTGGGATTCCATCATATTCCTCAGTTTCTCTATTTTTTATCTGTGTCTTCTCCTGATTTATTAATCATGTCTTGCACTATGAGCACAATCACTGCTGTTATCTGAGAAGTTATTTCTGATTTCATTTTTTCCAGATCCTCTTTTGTTGCCAGTTCAGGGAGTCTAGGTGGTTGAGTATCAGAGTGTTCCATCTCATTTCCCTTTGGGGTTGCTCTAGGTGATCTGGAAGTCTGGTTCTGAGGCTTGTTTAGGTGTCTTCTCATTTTGATGGGGGTGGGGGACAAGTTCTGCTGGTGCCCATGTGGCTCACCTCCTCTGTGCTTGGGGTGGTGGTAGGTTGGCCTGGAAGCCTCCTACTCTGCATTGGGAGCTGCAGCACATCGATCTGAAAGCCTCCTCTGTCTCTCAGTCTTTTTTTGAGACAGGGTCTCACTAAGTTGCCCAGGCTGGCCTCCTACTTGTGACTCTCCTGTGCCAGCCTCCCTAGGAATTGGTATTACAGGCATGCACCACTGTACCTGGTTAGATTTTTTTTCAAAAAGGGAAAGTGTTACAGGGAAGAATTAAAATGTAAGATCCCAAGATAAGCAAAGACAACAGCAGTGACAAAACTATCCATGAAAGTAGGAATAAAATCATTCATGATGTTAATGATTTTTTAAACTTGACTTGAAGGATCAGAAGAAAGCTGGGAAGAATAGAAGAAACCCATTAATCTCTGCCTAGCTTTTCTTGATTGGATCCTTGAAATAGTCTTCTTTCTTTCCCATCAGTGCCTCTTTCTCCATATCACACACTAGAACCCGATTGATCTTTTTATACCTTTACTTAAATTTCCTCAGTGGCTTCTCCTTTTGTCTGGGTCAGTGACCAGTGTTTTCTAATATGCCTTACTGGTTCTTGCAAGACCTGGATCTTCCTTCCAGGCTCACCTTGTGCTACTTTTCTGTGCCTTCTAGAGCCACCCTAACCCTCATCTGGCACTTAGAACAAACCATGGTCCTCACATCACCATGCTGTTTCTTCTCTCTCTTCTTGTGGTTAACTTCAACTTGTTGCAAACTCAGCTCAAACATTACTTCGTTGGTGAAACCACCGTTGACACTTCATTCTAGGTTCAGTCCCTTTCTGCAGTGCTCTCAAGAGTTTTCTTCCCTCTGAGCACTTCCTTTGGTTTGTGATTGTGTATTAGCATGATTAGTACGTTACTGTCTGTGTGACAGGGGTGGTTTTAATGACTACCCCAGAGTGAGGGGAAAAACCTACCCAGACTAGCTATGCATATGCATCCCTTCTACACTGCAGCTACTCTCCACATTTTTAAGATCCCATCTTGCATCTGATCTGTATGTAATGACAAGGAAGGTGCTCTTCTCACAGGATGGTTGGAAGTAGGCTGTGGTTTTTCTTTAGAGAATGACAAGCTGTATGCTCTCAGTGCAGTAGAAAGGACCATTCAGACCCATGGTTCTGTCAATAGATGGGGTTTTACTAACAGAAAGGTGGGCAGAGTTCAGGTGGCAAGCATCCCTTCATCTGGGGGCTCCTTATTAGTCTTATCCTCTGGCCCTGGGCCCCTAACCTTCCTTCTTATGATCTCTCTCGATCTCTCTCTTTCTTTCTTTCTTTCTTTCTTTCTTTCTTTCTTTCTTTCTTTCTTTCTTTCTTTCTTTCTTTCTTTCTCATCTCACATTTCCTCCTAGTCCTCTGACTCAATCTTTGAGTTGTAGTTTGCAGGGGAGACAATGTCATAAAAATCCATGTAATTACTTAGAAATAACTTATACTGACACTCAGCTTTTAAAATTGGAGTGAGAATTCGATCATTTTGAGTGCTAGTTCTTTTGTAGATGCCATGCGTCTAACTGTTCCAGTGTAGGAAGGTCACCAAAAAGGACACAGTGAGTGAAGTGCACATTGGCCATTACACAAAAATATGATCCAATCACATGTCTCTTCCTATCAGCCTTGGAAAAAGATGATTTTTTTTCCCCCAATAAGGCATCATCAGCTTCTACTACTGTGGTTTCTGACACATAATAGAACCCAATAATTATTTGTTGAAGAATGAATAGTGAGTGATTTAAAGAGGAGATGAGTAAAGCAATAGAACAGGAAAGAGCTGAAATGGCAGATTTTGGGATAAAAAGGTAGGAAAGTGACACCTGGTAACCAATGACAGAACTATATATCACAGAAGAGACAGCTAACAAAAGCAAAAAGACCAAGTGGCTGGTGAAATAAAGTAAAAGAGTCTCTCTAATAAGCAAAAGTTCAGTGGAAATAGGAAATTAGGCTATTCTTGGTCAGAGGAAAAGACCACCCTCATTTTCTAATAAAAAAGTAATGGAAAATTTTATTTTGGATAAAAGCCAAAAGTTTAATCTATAGATAGATAAATAGATATTAATAATATTTTATATTAATTAAGAACTTTGGAATTCTAGACACTGTATAAAGCACTTTATCTCCACTATCATATAGACCTTCACAAAAACCCATCAGGTAAGTATTCTGCCAGTTTTACAGATAAGGAAATAAAAGCTTTAGGGGATGAAGAAACTTGGCCAAAGTGACACACTAGTAACTGCTGGGGCAGGATTTAAATCCAGATCAGAGGAACCTGAGAGCCAGAGCTCTTAGCCACAATGATTAGCACAATTTGTCAAATGTTGCATAGCTTTCCCAGTGTTTGTGACATCTGTTTGTGAACACTATCTCCTAATCCTGAGAGCAGCAAGATCAGCTATGACCTCCCTTGTTTTATATTGTGTGGATGTAGAAGCTTTGAGGAGTAGAGAGATTTGCCCAAGGTCATGGAACCAGAACACAGAGGCAAGCCTGGTTTTCTACTAAACAGTTGTCTTAGTCACTTTCCTATCACTTGACACAATGCCTGAAACCCACAACTGAAAAGAGGTGAGGTTTACTTTGGCTCATGGTTTTCAGAGGATTCAGCCCATAATGGGCTGGTTCCAAGACAGAAATGGCATGGTGAAAGGAACATGGCAGAGGAAAGGTACTCAACTCATTGCAGGCAGGAAGCAGAGAGAGTAGGGAGGAGCTGAGAACAAGAATACATCCTTCCTTTCCAGGTCATGCCCCCACCTCCAACCAGGCTCCACCTCCTGAGGACACATTCAGCTACTGAACTCATCGATGAATAAATCCACTGATTAGTATAGCACCCCTGTGACCCAGTCACCTTCCAAACACATGAAACCTGGGGGGATGTTTTAGAACTAAACCATACCAACAGTCTTTCTCCAAAGGTTAGAAGTAGGAAGAGGAAGGTCTAAGTAAAATAAAGACAAATGGTGCCTGTATTGCAATTTATTGATGGTTTAATGCCTGACCTGTCATTGGTTAGGGAGATAAAGTGGTAATTAAAGACATGAAAATCTACATAACTTGATTGATTCTGATATTACCTAATTGCCTATTCTTTGGATGCTCAAATACATCATCTTGTGCCAATCTGCACTCCGTACAGGTGTACAGTTACCTCTGCAACCATCATGACTCCTCAGAGCTGCCCCTTTATCCACAGGAGCTTGTCTAACTCTCATGTTCACTGTATCATGTGATACTGTCTCCTCTCCCCACCATTGTTGATGCAAAACTAATATGGTTAATTTTCATGTGTAGCCAGGATAGAAGACCATGTGATAACTGAGCACTGGTGGGAGAAGAAGGTGAAACTTCTGGGGTTGGAGACTGAATGAAGAAACACACAAAAACATAGATCACAGGAAATAAAGAGCAAGTGACTCAAGCAAGCAGGGATTAGAAGCAAAGAACTTACCTCTTCTGGGCTCCTAATGTAGTTTGAGTTTCTGATTTCACTCCTATCTGGAGGCCTGATGTTTTCCTGACAAACTAGCTGGAGTTAGATTTGACTAGTTATACCCTACTGGGTCCTGAGTAAACTCCCAATTCCACTGAATATTGGCTCCATTTCTGTCGCTGGAGAATGCTATGGTCTGAATGTTTTTGTTCACCCCAAATATGTAGAAAAATAATCCTCAATGTGATAATATTAAGAGGCAGGCCTTTTGGGAGGTGATTAAGTTATAAGACCTTATGAGTGGGATTAGCAGCCTTGTAAAAGAGACCCCAGAGAGCTAACTAGTCCTTTCTACCTTGGGAAGACCCAGTGAAGAAACCATCTATGAGAAAGTGGCCCTTGCTACACTCAATCTGCTAGTGCACTGATTTTTCACTTCTCAGCCCCCAGATCTGTCAGACAAATTTTGTTGATTATAAGCTACCCAAGCTATAATATTTTCTTATAGCCACTGCCTTAGTTACTTTACTCATTGCTGAAACAAAGTACCTGACACTCAAAGTTAAAGGGGGAAAGTTTTATTTGGCTCAGTTTGTAGAGGTTTCAATCCATAGTTGGCTGGTTCCAATTCAGGGTAACATGGCAGACAGGCATTGCAGGGGTGAAGCAGTTCATGTTAGGCAGAAGGCAGAAGGCAGCAAAGCAGCAAGCAGCGTAGTGAAACAGCAAGCCATGGCAGCAGTGCTTTTGGTTCCTTATATTTCATCCAGGTTACATACCCTTAGGGCAGGCAGCACTCACACCCGAGGTGGGGCTTCCCATTATCCACACCCAGAACTATGCTAAACCACTCAGTGGACTAATTTAGTAATCAGATACCCTTGATCTCCTCAAAATCACACATCCTAGATCCAGCCACCTCTGAAAAGCTCCATCTATCAGTGCATGAAACCTTTCAGGGAATATCTGGACACAAGCCATAACAGCAACTTCTGTGGACAAAGACAGAGAAGGACAGAGGAGTTGAAAGAACAGGTTCAGAGAAGATGTGTGGAGCTCACAACTGAAGTCACAGCCTTGAAAGTGAGAGTCATTGTACAAATAGGAATGAATCAGGTCATCTTGAGATATAAAAAATACATTAAATGATGACAGCACTCATTCAGGTGGTAAAGGGAGAGGTAGCTTTTATTTTATTTTTTTAAAACATCCAAAAGGAGTTTAAATGTAAGCCAAAGCAATCAGGCATGTGTTGTACTCCTTTTCCATTTTTCCTTCTTTAGTAGTATTGACTTTGCTGTGGCTTCTCCCTAGGTGCTTTTCTATATATTACAATTACGATAAGTCTAGAAATGAAGTACCAAGAGGGGGTAATGCTATAACTAACATTTATATAGTGCTCTATAGCTTGGAAAGTAACTTCCACTTAGAACTGCTTTCTAGTGTAATGATTTACGGAGCACCTACTGTGCACCAGGTGACCTGTTTAGGCTTTGTGTAAAATATCTGATTCCCACAACCAGACCCAGAGGGAGGCATTCTTACCTTCCATTTACAGATCAGAATACTGAAGTTCAGGGAGCTTAAATGACCTGCTTGTGGATATTCAGACAGCAGGGTTTAAATCACGCTTTTGGGCTGCAGTTTTGCACTTTTTGCCATATAATAATACATTCCTTCCTTTTAAATTTCACTTCATGCACTCATACAGATGAGAGGTAATCACGTCCATACAAGTACATATGATTAGGTCAAAGTAATGTCAAGTAAAGTTTTAAAAAATAATTGAGGCCTAAAAAATACAAGTATAGGCTGACTTAATGAAGTCAAGTGTGAAAATGTCAGATCAATTTCCTCCATTTTTTTCTTATAGAGATGAGATGTGAGGCTATCATTAATTTTTATTTAATTATTTAACAAATTAAACAGATACTTATTGAGTGCTTGTTGGTTTCATTCTAGGTATTGTGCTAGACATTGGAGCATTGGAGATATGAGTTGTTAACACATGAATGCAATTGTATGCCTCATGGGCTCATGAACCAGTGGGGAGACATTTTTGTTTTGGTACTGGAGATCGAACTCAGGACCTTGCACTTGAGAGGCAGGCAGCGGCACCACTGAGCTAAATCCCCAGCCCGAGGAGACATTTTTATAAACAACTCCAGTATAATAATTTAACAATATAGGCACAATAGGAACTTAAGTAAAATGTGTATAGAATGTTCATTTGTGTTGTGTGTGTGGATGTAAGGACACTGAAAGTATCACAGAAGAGGTGGTAATGGGGCTGAAACGTTAAGGATGAGTAAGAATTTGTTAAGTAGGCAAAAAGCTTAGTATGAAAAAGATCACTGCCTATAATATTTGTTTGAAAATTCATATGAAGGACAAGAGTTGGGAATTTCCCAATGTGTGAATCCATTTTATCTTGGAATAAGTATGGGTCAGAAAAGGGAGGTGAGAAACACTGGGCAATGCTTACTTATAACTCTGCTTCTGTACAATTACTTGTCCTGAGATTATCATATCTAGCTAGCTTTTCTACATGCAGGAGTATAGGTGCGTGTGTGTGCGTGTGTGTGTGTGTGTGTGCATTCATGTGCATGTAGATTTGTATTTCTGAGATTGTTTTCTTTTTCTGGTTCCAAGATGGAGCACAGAGCCTACTGTGACAATATATAATTTGATAAAGTACCTAATACATTTCTGATTGTATTTATTATTTTCTTACCATAATCAGTATTTCATTAGTTTCACATTACATGATGTGTGGATATCACATTACTGAAATGCTCAGTAATATCTTATTGTATACTCTGAGCACTGCTCAAAGGAATACTTATTCACACAAGAAGCTGCTGGATGATTTAAAATGTCTGGAACAATAGCATGAACTCTGAATTCTTAAACATTCAAGTTTTCCTGATCAATGGTAGCATCCAATTCAATACGGATTCTGCTTAATAAATGCAATAATAATCAGTAAATGAAGAGCATGTGAATTGATTTGTCCATTTGCCCAACACATTATAGGATAGGCTATTAGATGCATATAGATCATTCAGTGACAAAGATAGGATGCTCTGGAAATGTGAAGATTATTTGCATTGTAGCTAGCATAGTCCCAGGGGGAAATCTTCAGAATTTTAATTGAAGTCATTGGGACATAATTTTTTTTATGCTTGGAATTGAATCCTGCATCTCATGGGGCATGTTTTAAAAGTTTATTTACATACAGTCTCAGGAAAATATTGGATACAAAACCAAAGCTCCAGTGGTGTTAAATGAGAACAGCTTCTGGTTATTCAATTCAAACTGAGCTTGACACAAAAAATTCACCAGGAAAACTGTCTGCTTCCGGTATGGAATCATAAAGATATAAAAGCTTTAGTTGGTAAGTACAGGGGACCTGAGGATGCTTCAAGGATACTTCATGCTCATCTGGTTATTCTGTGAATAGCTGATCCTGTGAAATGACTTTAGTTTCCTTTGGGCAGGGTTCTAAAGGAGAAAGGAATACAGACAACATATTTTGATTTTAGTGTGTTTTATTTATTTCACATAACATTGACATCAACAAGGAGTGATTTCTATGGTAGTACTGACTTAATATCTATCCACCTGGGTTAACATTGTTAGTGGATGGCACTGGATTAGTATTTTTTTTTTTATCACTAACCTGGATAATGCAATTACGAGCATTATCAAGTTTGCAGATAGCACCAACATGGAAGGACCTAGTATCTCACAGCTCACATGCAATGGAGAGCAGCATAATCTTTTAAGTTAAGAAGCTTGAAGCAGTTCCAAATCCTCCTTAATGACCTAACGATAGTCTGGTTTATCATTAAAATGAAGGTGTTACCTTCTATAGAACCTATTAAATTGTAAGAATTACCTGCCTGACACCTTGTTCCAACTCAACACCTTGCACTAGACAACACAGAAAGATATGATTAAAAACATTGTCACAGATTCTTGAACTGTCACCAGACTGTGGGCTGTGTTTTTGTGTTTAGGAAGGACTATGCTGATTCCTCCAGCCTGGGTCACTTCTTTCACTGAACTTTGTCTCCTTTAGTAATTATATATTTGTTCACTGGACTTGCTAGTTCTATAAGCATAGGGAATATATCTTTGAAAATTTATCACTGTAGTCCCAGGATCCAATTTTAATAAATGTTCTGATTTTTTGAAGAACAAAATAACTAAATTTATTTATACTGGCTCTTTCTCAGAAATGGAGAATTCAGTGTGTTCTCTGTAGGGCTCCAGTTTGAACTTGAGGTGTGTTGGCTACTGGGTTTAGACATGTCTAGCCATAGGTGGGAACTAAAGAACTTGGCTCTGGGCAGGCACTGTGAGGCATGAGACACACGTGGCATGTGACATAAATGAAAGCCAAACACCCTGTAGTTCTCAGAGCCATTCTGACATGGACAAGTTGGGAACTTTAGGAGAGCACCTGTATCACAGACATGAATATTTTCAAGAGAGGAGCAGTATTAGTGGTAGAAGGGACATGTTTAATGAGTGGACATCAAGTGGAAGGAAGAGGAAAACAACATGGCAGTGTCTCTCTCTTGAGATGCTTTGGCCATTGCTAGACATAGGATGCTTTGACCTTTTAAAAGTAGGTGTGAATAGGAGCCAGTGAGGTGTGCTTTGCTTCCACTTGGGTGACATCAACTGTACTTACAAGTTCATGAGCAGTGTAGGTTACATTTCTGTCAGGAAAAGTTTTATACCTTGCTAGTTCATTTTTGGGGCCATCTTTAGTTAAGTGACATTTTAACTGTGCTTATCTTTCAAATTTCTTGTCAGAAAAAAAGCACTGGTTGGAGATTGCATGAATCATAGAAGATCCATTCCTAAGTTGTCCCGTGTATGTCCTCAAAGGAAAATCCACAGACCTGGCCGCCTAATCAAGGAGAATGTAGGTTATGATTACCAATGCTTATTTTGGCCAGAAAACTTCTTGCTCCAGCTTTGGCACTTGAATAGCTGTTCAGGGAATATTTGTTGAACAACGTCTTATTTGAGCTCATAACCCTCACAGAGCAAAGTACATACAATTCAAGTGTTCAGAAAAAAAAAATCATTAGTTTTATGGAAAAGAGAAAAGGAAAAGTGAATGAGAAATTCAACAGATCTCACATTACAAGGTTATTGAATATTTTTTTAAAAATTCATTTTCCTACCTTTCCATTTTTCACTCTAACAGCTGCCATTGACTCAATTATATCTTAGATTTCACCCTTTCCTTTCTTTCCCTCCTTTCCTCTTTCCGTTCACGTCTGCCTTCGCTCCCTGCCCCTTAGTTAGACTGTATGGCACAAATACATAAAAGGCAGCGACTGACAGTGTAATCACAGAAAAGTAAGGTCTTGAGATGTCACTGGGAAGTAGAAAAATATGAAGTTACATGCACAAATACACCATCATCTAAGAAAGAAGTATCTCTATCTGTTATTTTTTTCTTTTGGGTAGCAGTTTGGTGACTTGCACCTTCAAGAACCACTAGAGTTATGCTTACTATGCTAGCTACTGCATACAGTGACTTAGTGATGCAGCAGTTGTTTAATGGAAATTACATCATATTCTTTCTTTCTGAGATTATCTTAAATCTACCCATCATTTAACTTGCACAGACACATGAATGTTTCTTAACAGACAGCCTATTGTGTGGGAGAAAGGTTTACAGTGACCAAGACTGACTTTATTTGTACAAGACATTACTTTTGTGAAGACTTTTACTGAGGTAGGGGAAAAGGGGCAGGTTGTGGTTTAGATCAAAAAGGACCCTAAAACTCTCACATGCTCAGAGGTGAGGCTTTGGGAGGTAACTGAATCGTGGGGGTGCTGTAGCTGAATGTGCTGTTAGGAGAGAGGGCCTGGCCAGAAGATGGAGGTAGCTGGGGTGACCCAGAAGGGTGTAACTCTCTCCTTGGTTCTCCTTTGTCTCTCTGATTCCTGACCACCACAATATAAGTTGCTTTCCTCTGCAGCAAGCCCTTCCGCCATGCCACTTTTGTCGCAGAGCTCACTGACCACCAAGAAAACCTTTCCCCCTTTAAATTGCAGATGTCAAGTATGTTGTCCCAGTAACAAAAAAGCAACTAAGTCAGGGCACTGCCACAATTTCCTGTATCTATGTTTCTGAGACCACCCTCCTCCCAACATTCCTTGATTTCCATAGGTGGAATGTAAAAATATGTTTTCCTGATTTTTGTCCTAATACATCATCTTTTTCTGTGCAGAATGCATGCTTTCCTGCACTGGGTGAATTTGTTATCTCCGCAGTGCATCTGAAAGGCTGAGCAATGTCTTTGGAGGAGCCGTGCTGCAGGATGCTAGGCTGTAGTGTTTGCCTTCTCAGGAGATCTTGCCAGTTAAAGAAAGTGGTACTGAGGGCCAGGAATTTGTCCTGGAGGCCCAGAGGGACCAGAGGCTCTGCCTTTTTCTTCTCCTACAAGGTCATCACTCAGGTCTATCCTCCCACAGTCTCAGGGCTGCTGACTTGAATCCTGTAACCATAGTCAGCCATATTCAGTGGATTGGTGGAAATGCAATAGGTTTTGCATACATTGTTTGTGATACTGTTAGGTTTATGTTTCTTTTTGGTCATGTTTCTTTTGTTGCTGTGTTTTTCTATCCCAGTTCAGTTTGAATGCTACATCTGAGTTGGGACTGTCTGAGTGTTTTCAGATTTCAATAAATGCAAACTAAGCCCTTAACAAGTGTAAGTCATGAGAGGAAGAAAATGAATTAGTTCCTCCCACTCTTCTTCATTTATTATTCATCCACTCAACAAATAATTTACTGAGCACCTATTTATAATATCTATGGTTGGAGGCATGAGAATGTAGCAGAACAAAAATAGATAACTTTTTCTGCTGTAATATTCTACAAGGGGGAAGATAAATAAGCACATGCTCTGTCACGTGATATGTCGAAGTGCTATGGAAAAAAATACTGAAGAAATAGGAGGTTGGGACTTTGAACAAAATGATCAGAGAAGACCTCTCTGAGAAGGTAATATTTAAGCTCAAAAGTGGAATAACTGGCTGTATTTCTCATTCCTCCTGGAAGACATTGCCTCTAATCTCTATGGCAGCTCATATCCTACCTGCCCTACAAAACTAAGCCCCAGTGGCTGTCAGAGCTGTAGCTTCTCTCCTGTATGGGCTACACTTGCAATGTGCTTAGGCTGTTCTTGCTTAAAATACATAGGAGCACAGTTGCTCACTGATGGATGTACACACAACCATCTGGAAGACCTCCTTCCCCACTGCTGGATAGAACCAGATACCCTGATGATATGTAGTGAATCGAAGCGCCTAGGTAGGGTCTAAGTCCCTAGGGTGGGGTGTCTGAGGACCTCAGTCTGGTTGGAATTTTGATGCTCTTCAGAGATTCCTTAGCCTGAATGTCGCCAGATTTGCAGAGCTTTTTTTTTTTTCTCTACTCTCTTCATCCAGTGATTTGTCAGCTAACAGGGGGTGAGCATTTTTGATAATGGGAGCAATTTATCTTTCCTTCCACTCTTAGAATTTCCAGGTCTTCTTTTCACTCAGCCAACAGTTTTTGTCTTCCCAGAGTGCAGGATCCTTTGAGGGACCCACTGGCAAGGCTGGGTCTGTTTTCTACCAAGTCCATCCCCTTCCTGGGGCAGTTTCCTCCGCTCTGTGCTATCCCTGCTCCATCTGTTCTCTATAGGACAGAAATTTGTTAGAATTTATCATCCTCTGATGGCTTTCATCCCCTTGTTTCTTGCTGTAGATTTATAGTTTTTTTTGTGTTTTAGTGTTTTTTTTTTTAAAGGAATTGCCTGGGGCGGGGGAGGGGAGTTAAGCATGCAAGTTAATTTTATTATCTTGCAGAAGTCTTTAGTGCAATCATGAGAATATTGGGAAATCCCTTTTGCTCTAAAATATTTCTTAAACCAACCAAATTCTAGTCACAGAATATTCGCTGCCTGGGAGGAATGACATTATCTTTGGAGACATCACGCAGGATACAGGGCAAGCTGGAGCTCACTCATACCACTTTGTGAAAGCTGATTCTCCCGTCTCTTCCCAACATCCTGCACAGGTTGCTTGACATCGGCCACAGTGGAAAACATTAGCAAAATGTTTTTTGGAAGTTGGCAAATATTTTACATCTTGCTCCTTGCCCCCAATATAGCCAGTTTACTGACAGACTTCTAAATATATTCCATGTGAAGGGGGTTAATGTGGGATTAAACACTTCTCCAGGACTACGTGGGCACTCATACTTCAGTAAAGTTACTTCACCAGCCTAGCTGAGAATTCCTTTGAGATTCAGAGAGTAGGCTCTCAGAGAATGTGGGATGCTTCAAGACGTAGAGATACCAGTTGCAGAAAATCAGGTCATAAAGGTCTGAAGCACAGCAAATTCCACGGGAGCTGTTTGGGAAGAGCCATCCTGAGGAGGTATTGCTAAATGGGAGCAGGAGAAAGTGCCAGAGCCAATTCAAAATTGGCTGAAGCTTTTAGAGGATGAGCAAAGGTAGTGGTTGATGCAGGGGCAGAAAGTTGGCTTTTTCTTTCTGGAAGGATCTGACCTTGCTGGAGCTGGGGGGGGGGGTCATTTATTTCATCCTCTTTCTCCCCCCAACAGGGACCTGACACATATGTTCAACTACCAGGAACAGTGGCAAGTGCACACACCTGCTGGCCCTGCTAATTACTGAGCACCCCCCAGGATGAGGGCATTCACCGAACACCTGGGCAGAGGTAGCTGACGCTGTTAGAACTAGAGAATGTTGGCTTTGTACTTATTGCAGATTCTAGGTCATTAATCAGAGAAATAGTGCTTTGTACTTGAAAACAGAAAGCGAGGCCAGAGAGAATCTTTTTCTTTGGATTAGTGGGTGTTTGTTGCAAAGAGAACATAAACAGATTTCCTTAACTTTTCCATAACAGAGAAAACTGACACCTTAGAAGTGCCTGATGTGAACTCATTTGTATTTAGGTAAAATTTGTTGCCTGAAACGCTAACAAAAGGAGGGCTCACCAGGTTGCCTCTTCTGTAAATGACTACTTCTTCTATATGATCAGATCATGTAGCCATTTATTTTAAATGCAGTCACTTTGCTAATGTGAGCAGTGTCGCAACTGTTAAAAGACTCCTGGAGAATACTATTTAACAATTCCCTTTCCTTTTTACTATGCCCTGCAGCCTTCTTAGCTTTCCTAACTCATTTACTGTTGCAAGAGTAATAGGGGCAACATTGTTGGAGTATTTTTCACATGTCATTGTGCAAGACACTGTGATAAGAGCCCCATAAAATAGTCTTAATTCTTTTATTTTTTTCTTTTTCATTTGATGCTAAGGATCAAAGCCAGGGCTTTGTACAAGCTAGGTAAGCATTCTACCACTGAATTACACTCCCAGCCCTATTTAATGTTAATTCTTATAACAACTGGATTAGGAAAAGATTTCCTCCCTCAACCCCAACCTACAGATGAGGAAACTGATGCTTAAAAGAATTGAATGATTTGATGAAAGTCTAGCTTTTCCCTTTGTGTCTGGCCTGCCTGCTCATCTTGAAGCTTCTCTGGTGATGTTCAAGAGGGTGTTATCTCTTGGGCCCTATCTCAGAATGGGATATTTTGACATTCTTCCAATTCTGAGTCACTAACACACCTTGGGTTCTTTTACCACTCAGCTGATTTGCCATACTGTCTCCTCTGCCTTCCTGGGGCCAGGGTCTGGCCTGTGGCCTTTGCTCTTTGAGAGACCTGATGGTCTATGCCAGGGGCAAATGTTCATGCCTGGCACACACGGGGAATCACACCGAGATCAGATTTGGACCTCAAGGTTAAATCAAGTTGTTTTTCTGGTTCCACATGTATATATTTAAAAATCCGTATTATCGCATGCTGCATTGTAAATGTTAGTAATTTTCTATTCACATGCACTACAGATGTTTGATTTATTTAGATGTTTGTAGTTATTTTAGAATAAAGAAAAATGGGAAAGTCTGAGTCTTTTGCTCATGAACCTGAATATAATTTCCACTTTCAAGATACTGCAAAAGTGAATATATTTCATCTAGGCACTGTGTCTAGACAACAGAAAACAACAACTGCTGCCCTCTTAAAACAGTTAATCTTTCTCAGAGTGGTGTATCTGGTACAGATATAACCTGAAAGGGTCCTTGGCTGTTTGTCTGCTGCCATTTGAGGAGATAACTAGGGTAATCAGACAGTTTTTATCCAAACCTTTAAACATCAACACAAAACCATGATTGTAGGAAACATTTGGGACTTATTTAAACCCCTTTATAGTCACTGGGGGTGGAGAGATTGAAAATTAAAGCAAGACAAGTTGTACTGAATAGTACTTCCCAGATTGTAGGCTAAGACCAACTGTGTCACAATTCCATTGGCTACATAATACCTCCTAGATCAACAGTGCGGGGTGCTAGGCTCCAGCCTGGTCTGTTGAACCAGAATCTTTGTTTATTGGGCCCCAAGTCAGATTTTAAAAAAGTACTCCCTACCCCCACTAATGTGTGAGAGCCAATGGAATTGTGGAAAAGGCCTGAATTTTATTGTCTGACAGACTTAAATCTTAGCTCTGGTCTTTCATAGTAGTGTGACCTTGGGCAAAATGTTTAACTTCTTGGTGTTCCAGTTTCCTCATCTGTAAAATATGAATAACACTATTTCCCTGGTAAAGGTAGATGCTATGCATAAAACTGCCAGGTACAATAACTAAACACAACTCATGCAACTATTATTATTACTCATGCATTACTAGGGTGAAAGAGGCTCTAGCTGCCAGCAGAATGAGAGCCTCATAAAAAAATCACTTCATACTTTGCGTCAGTTGACTTTTCAAAGGGTTACTTGAGGTCCGGGGATTTAGCTCAGTGGTGCCTCTGCCTGCCTTGCAAGCACAAGGTCCTAAGTTCGATCCCCAGTACCAAAAAAACAAAAAAAAAGTGTTACTTGAAATAGAGGAAACTGATGGAATGGAAGAATGAGTCACTTGGGAGGTGGCTGCTCACCTGTGGCCTGGGGTGGGGGTGCTTTCTTCCAGTGCTTCCTAAACCTCAGAGACCACCAGAAATGTCTGGAGGGCTTATTATGCACACAGATTCTGAGGCTGCTCTGCTTGCTTGCTAATTCAGCCCTTTGGGCTGGAGAGCCAGAATCTCCAAATAGAATCCTTCTAAATCAATTCTTAGCATTAATTTGGGGGAAACACAGCCCGGAGTACATAAGTGTTTTATCTCGATGATGTTATGTTGCACTTCTTATCCTCCCAGTCCAAGCCCCAAATTCAGGGAATATAACTTTCATGGCAATAATAGTAGGAATAATTAATAATAATAATAGTAGCTAATATTTATTGAGCCCCACCTGTGAACAAGGCATTCCTGTAAACTTCAAATACACTAACTCTTTAATTTTTACAGCGATATTCAAGGATAGATGTCATAATTGTTTATATTTTTTAGAGAAGAAAAAGACAAGGTTGCTAAGTGCAGGAAAGACAGGAGGCATGTGTCTCTAACCACTAGGCCACACTACATCTCGCTTGCTCAGGCAGAAAGCAGAGGAATTCAGAAGGGGCTAAGTTGGAACAAGCCCCTTCGCTCTGCATTTCTGAAGTAAGAGGAAAGTTTTACCTCTTTGGTTCAAATGAGCCAGGCCTCTGGGAGAGTGATATGGGAAGGGAGGAATCTGGCCAGATAACCACATACATTGCTTTCTGCATCTTGTAGTTGGATTTTAGTCCCACTGGGGCGTTGGCCAGGCCTTCTCCTCATTCACTGCTGCACACTGGCATGCTTTGGGGTCTTAGTGAGGGACTGTACTCTTCATGTCTCTACACTTGACCCTGCAGCACACTCCTCTTGGGGGAATGGAAGGATGTTTCTGCTTGGAGTTCCCCAGGGCTTATCTGTCCCATTGTGAAGGCTATTTCTTTTTAGGCCTGGGGCCAGTCCTTACTTTTTTTTTTTTTTAAACTAAGAATGCCATCTCTAAAAGTAGGGGCAATTTCTTTGACACTGACTATAATGATAATATTCACGAGACAGATCATGAAATTATTGAATGAAGATCAATCTTATGAGTCTTAAGCTTAGCTAGAGTTTAACCTTTGGGGGTTGTTGCCCACTTCTGGTCACTTCCAAAAGGAGCACTCTGTTAGAACACACAGCCCAGCATCTTTCTGAAGACTGCAGGGCTCGGACCTTACCCTTTCCTGTAAATTTCTGGAATACATATTTAGAAGGACAACATATTGCTCTTTCAAAGACTGATAATTCCTGATTCAAAGAGTAATATCTCCAAGTGTTTTTCCAGGAAAGCAGTCTTATTTCCAGGCATTCTAATATAGCCAATTGGAACTCCCTGGATTTATTTTTGTTTTGGTCTGCAGTATGGAGTCCTGTTAAGTATTTGTATTACAATTCTAAAACCTACCCTTGTTTAAGAAACAGATCTCATGCTTGCTTCAGCAGCACATATACTAAGAAACAGATCTCAAAGGAGAATTGCAATCAAAAGAGAAGAAATGACTATAGCTAAGAATATTTATTTTCACATGTTAAGACCATCTATATTAGGGCTTCCCATCATAACTTATCAATGGATGAAAAGTCAGATAATGAATATATCTGTTGTTTGTGTACAAAAGTGTTATTACTAACCCACTCACAGAAGTGCCAGTGTTTTGCGTGTTTTTTCATTAGTGCTGATGTATTTGGGCAATGGAAGCCATCCGCTCTTGCCTGATCATACTGGTAGTCAGTAGTGGGTATTTGTAAAGGAGAAAGCGAAGATTTTCTGGCCAAGGAAAAGGGCCAGATTTCTGCTCGTAAAGAAGAGGGAGCCTATTTTCTTAACCCCACCAGCTCTGTGCTTTTTATATCACATAGCATGGGCAGTGGCATTACATGGGCACAGAAGGGGATAGCAGACTTTTGGAGGATTTAATAAAGTAAAAGTTGAAAGGTTTCATAGATTTTTTTTTTAGACCAGGAAAGCCCATCTACTCTAGTCCCGCTATACACTCCATGTGCAAACATAGCAGCAGGAAAAAGCAGTAGCTTGTTAATGAATTCTTTGTTTACATTCGAAAGCAGGAAGCTAATTTTTTTGTTTGTTTGTTTGGCTTAACAGATTGTGTTTTGTTTACAAGTCATTAACAGTTATTAATAAACGAGACAGTTTGGATAAATACTTTTGAAAATCACACAACTCATTTAACAGTTTAATATAAAGAGAGAAATTATGTCTGATTTAGGAGAAACACATGATTTAACAGAGACCCTGTTACCTGTGGTCAGCCTGTCTCTGCCAGTTACTGGTGTTTGATGCAGGGCAAGCAATCTAAATTGTCGGTATCTCAGAGTCCCAATTTTTTTGTCAAATGGATGCAATGATGTTATCATCCTCATAGGGCTATTTCCGACATTAAACGAGAAAAATGCATGTACCAAGTGCTTAGCAAAATGAGCACTCAGTATGTATTAACTAGTTGTAGAATAAAATCAAACACATTTCAACTCTGTCTTTGGCTGTACCTTGATGAGGCTCCTGTTACATTTTGTAACTATTGCATGAAGTATTAACTATATTGGCTACCTATGAAATGTAACCAAGGAATATTGGAATTTTGAAATAAAATCATTTTATACACCGAATAGGAATTTACCCACTACCAATAGTAAATATATTAAAGGCATGATTAATAAAACCAAAGACTCTTTATATTTTAAACCATTATTCTAGAGTAAACTTTTGTCTAACATCACGTAAAGACAGTACTCAATGAATATAGATTTGTTTAGCTTCATTAAATATGCTTGTTTCTAATCTTTTATTTTTGTATTTATTAATAATAGGCTTTAGTTCTTTTAAAAATTCACACAATCACTCCTCCATGTAATAATTAACCAATATTTCAACCTATTTGGACTGGTAAACCACAAATTAATTAATTGAATGTTTTAAATCTGGTTTCTATCAATTTCTACTACATAGAAATTCTTTTCTCATACAACATTTTTTTTCTTTTTTGGTACCAGGGTTTGAACTCAGGTCCTTGTGCTTGCGCAGCAGGCAGTGAAACCACTGAGCTAAATCCTCGGCCCTATACAGCATTCTTTAGGAGAAGAATTTTCTTTTCTAACATACAATAATACAATGATAATAATGGCATCTGATGTGATAAATGTACACACAATAATACAATACACTACTTATCATTTGTTTGGATTGATTCAACTGCCTTTGTTATAGTTGTTTTGGACTTGACCTTGGGGTTAAATGGCACTTACGTTTGTAGTTGGGCACCTTCTCTGTGAGTGGCAATGAGGAGGGAAAGTGAATGTGTCTATGTTGCCAAGGAAGAATGGTGACCTGGCCAGTGAAATATTGGACCCATAAAATTTAGGGACCGGCTGATTTTTACAAGGACCTGATCTTTGCAGGCTCTAGTTTGCCAGCCCTGGTCATTGCTAAAATGAGGACAAAAGCTGTGATTGGGAAAAGCCTGAGACAAATAAGGTTGAAATGGAGGGGACACCAGACATGCATCTTAGGATTGTGAGAGGAGTAGAGTTAATGTTCGTGCAGAAAAACGTGACCAAATCATTGGGCATCAAAGATACTCTCACAGACTTACCATGATTCTCCCTACCATAAGTCATGGCGGTTGGTTATCCTTGTTGTTTTTAATTTATTTTCATCCTGTATTCCTTCACATCATTATTTTGTCTAGTGTTTCTCCAAACCTTGGTTGAAATCTCCCAGGAAACAGTCTTTCCCTTTGTAAAAAGCTCCTGTAAGTGCAACTTTATTTTGGTGCAAGCTTCAGTGGACTGGGTATATCATCGCACTGAGCGTACCAGGAGGGATTTCACAGGCTCCGCTGGAGCAGTCATGGCTTGGTGGGAAGAGTGTGGAAATGGTGCAGAGTTGGTGTCAATAGATGAGTTGGTGTCAGTGGTAATATGGGTGGTGAGACTCTGATTCTTGGCTGCAGTTCTTTTCTTTGAGACCTCCAGTTTCCATGGCCAGAGAAGTCCAAGAATTAACCAGTAGGGATAGATGGAATAAAGGGGATGAACTCAAGGAGCGTGAGAACACCTTTCAGGGTATACTTTTAACTGCTTTGATAGTAAGTGGAAAAGGCATTCTCCCTACCCTAGTCTTCTCATCTGTGACTATAGATTAAGACCTCACTTTGACAGTTCTTGCTTCCATGAAGGATTCTATATAAATCATGAATCATCTTATGAATCACTTTTGCAATAGTGAAGTACACTTTTGTTGGCTCAATTACCCTGCAAATTGTTTTGCTAAAATTGATTCTTATTTTATATCTTAAATGTTTTCGCAGAAGTTAGAAGAATTCTAAAAAACAGTGTATCATATCCAGTACACAAGTCTAGGCTTTCCTCACATTCACAAAGGCATACTCTTATTGTGTCTTGTGTTAAGGACTTTCATGTCCTTCTGTTCAATTGATTGCTGGTGTTATCTCTTTTGCCTATTTCTGAAGGGGAAGTGCATTGCTTTGTTTCCTTTTTTTACATAATAGCCTCTATCAAGCTATATTATATAGACCTACCACCATCAAGCATAGGCGATGTATGCTGCACTACTAAGGCTGCAGTTTTGATACTCCTTTCAGTCACAGTGAGCGATTCTGAAACACAATTTACATAATAAGTTTAAATTAAACATCTAGGAAATGGTAAATACGTACTTGAAACTAATTCAATTCAACTACAAAATGCTAAGTTTTACCTTTTGAGTGCTGGATTATTCCATAGATAGCCCAGCACTGCTTTTATATGTCTCTCCCTTTCTCTGTAATGTTATACTCCCTACACTCTCACTCAGTTTCAGCATTGTCGAGTCTCAGCACAAATCAAAATGCTTTTTTTTTTTTTTGGTAAGGGGATCAAACTCAGGACCTTGCGCTTGCGCAGCAGGCGGCGAAACCACTGAGCTAAACCCCCGGCCCCAAATCAAGATTCTTTTTCCTATGTTTCAAATATATACTACTTTCAGCACGGTGTAAGGCACTATAGGAGATACAAAAATAAACGAGCAGCTGCTGATAACCTTGGGAGCTTCAGTTAAACGGCAAAAGAGTGAGCACAATAAGACCTGCACGTGAACATGTGCACCGTGAGGTAAAATAAAGTGCCATGATTGCAATGCGACCCGTGAGAGGAATGTGCAGGAGCTTCTCCTCTGGGGATCTTGGTCGAGACCTGGCTTGTTTGCTGTTGTGTTCAGCAGAGAGAAGGTGGATGACTACATTTAATGGTTCACTGTCAGTGTTGTATTCTGCAAACAGCTTATTTCTGGGGAGAAACATAATCAGTGCAAAAGAGCATCTAAGCAAGGATTGGGCATGCAGATGTACTCTTACTTTGGTGATATTTTCTCCAGGCCTGACAGTGAAGATAACTTCTAACAGAGAAAAAAAATTGAAGAGAGAGCCTGTCTTTCTTACTCCAGTTGAATTTCATCTGACAATCAACATTTCACTCGTGCATAAGGCTAACTGTGAAATCTATGGAGGTGGGATATACAATGAAGAACTAAGCTTATATTCTATAGGAGAAATAGACTGTACATAAAAATAAACATCCCATTTTAGGAAGAAATATAGGTCATTAGAAAAAGACAAAACATCATCCTGTGAGACTATTTCCCCTAGAGATATCAGAGAGGGGATAGTTAATATGAATAGCCAACCTCTATTAATTGCCTAGCAGTTTCCAGCCTGGCATTGTCCTAAGCAAGAACTCTGTGAGGTAGGTGCTATTATTCAGCACCTCTGCATTCCTTCTGTTTCTCCACGGAGGAAAACCCTGGAATAGGGGAGAGGTTAAATGACTTGCCAGCAGGTAGCTTGTAGTTTACGTCTAGCATCTGGCCATTTAACTGAGCAGCTCTATTCTACACTAGGCTGTGTCTTGGAGGATAGGGGGAGTGGATTTCCTATACACAGCTAGCAGAGGAAGTAGAGAAACAGTAGCAGGAAAGGGCTAGGGGAACGCAGGGAGACAGATGACACAATCTGGAAAGAGTGAGGTGAGGCAAAAAGAGAAGAAATTGTAAATATCAAAAGGACAGGTTATGTAATGCTAGCTGAGATTTGGGCTAAGGAGGACAATGTGTTGTTCTCTAAAGGGAGCATACTTGATGTTTTGCCATTGATGGATTTTTGAAAAGCCTAATCCTGTGACATAGGTGGGCTGCAAAAAGGCTAATCTGACAGTCAGGTAGAAAATGGATGTGAAGGGTTAGTAAGAGGAGTAAAACCAGGGAAAGCAGAATAGGGAATATGCTTAGGCGTGGAAGTGACAGGGATGATGAGAAATTGCAATGTAAGAAGTGAGAAATTACTGACAGAAGTCATGGTGGTGCAAAATTGGGAGATAAACTTTATTGATTGCTAAAGAAAGGAATCACTGAAGATGTTTGGGTTTTGAGCTTGCAAGGGTACAGGAGCTATCAGGAGAGGTGGCAACAAACGATAAAGTTAATTTTGTATACAGAGTTATGTAGGTAGAGCTATCAGCAGGCTATCCTTTGACAGTAAGTATAATTATTTTGGTGCTGTCTGAATCCATTCTGCTCGGTTTAACTCTTTTATAGTAAATCAAGGCCTGCTAGGATAAGAGGGTACCTCAGGATTTAGAGTATGTATCTGTACAGAAGCATGAGAACACCTTGACTTTTCTTGGAACCTTCTGAGTTTTCTTTTACTTGAGGACAGTCCAGAAACACCAAATAAAATAAATACTTTAGGAGACAATGGTGGCTTTTAAGATCTTTCCCGACTTCCCTCCTAGTCACTGGACCAATCACCAGTGCTATATCTCGGCAAGACCCATCTGGGAAAGTATCAGAACTACCAAAGGTGTAGCAGGACCTGGTTCACCATATCAGTGGGGAATATGGCTGTGAGAGGTTCTTGAGAGAGCTGAGTCATGGGCAAGGGGACAGAATATGAAGCTGGACAAAGAAGAATTGTTAGTATGGGGCATTCTCTCACGGTACAGCATTTACTTCCCTGGAAAGGGGCACGGGATATGATTTCTAATGCATTGCTGGGAAAGATCTCTAGAATCTTGGGGAAAGTGAGGGTTCACATGAAATGAAGTAGGGAATGCCAGAGGAGCCAGGACGGGCCATAAAGGAAAGGAACAGTGGGCACAGAGGGATGGGCGTGCTAAGATCCTTTTAATGTGGCCGCAAAGCAGACTCACTAGCTGACTACATTCCTTGGGAGACCAGATGATGAGGGATATACTGCTGAGGGGGCCATTAGCAGCTGAGAAGCTCAGCAGCTGCTGAGTTCTCAGGCTGAACTGATGATAAGAGAAGCTGCTTTGGAACTGAGTAGTCTAGAGGCAGGGTTGGTACAAATAAAAATGTACGATCCTTGCATACAAAACGGGAAAAACCTTTGTTTTTTTCTTTGATTTCTTTTTTCACTTGCTTTTTTTGGTGTGCTATTTCAAGTATGTTTCCTGGAGTGCAAGATACTTTCAGGGTGAGAAGACATTCTTGTATTAATGAGGATTCTCTAGAGAAACAGAATTGATGGATTGATTGACTGGCTCAGGTAATTATGGGGGCTGAAAACCACACAATCTGCATTAACCTGGAGACCCAGGAAAGTCAGTGGTCTAGTTCCAGTCTGAGTCTAAATTCAAAGGCAGAAAAACACCAGTTAGGCAGAGAAAGGGAATGATCCCTTACTCAGCCTTTCTGTTAAATTTTTACTGAATCAGACTCACTTGTTTCGAATAGGGCCATCTGCTTTACTCCATTTACTTATTTAAAAGTTAGTCTCACCAAGAAATATCTACACTGACACACCTAGAATAATCTTTAACCAAATATCTGGGCACTCTCACCCTGTCAAGTTGACACATTAAAATTAACCATCAAAGGAGCTACAAGGTAGCAAACACCGGGAGCTTTAGTAAGATACTTGTGTGTAGAGAGTGGAAGGTAAATACAAAACCCTAAGGGACCATCATATCGTTAAGAAAGTAGCATCAAACTTGGCAGCCTCCTCAGGTTTTGGAGGCAGCATATTCTACATTTGTACATAGTGGTCCAATCATATGTCAGGTGTATGAAAGATAGCTACACTTGGCTTACTCTGGGTGGGCCCAGAGTAAGAAAATATCCAGACGGTGGTACTGCAGTCCTGTTGCTTGAACCAAGTGACTGGGCAGACTTCATAGTACTGTATTAGACATATCTGATGGGAGCAAGAATCCTGCACTGAAGCCTGCTAAAGCTCAAACAGAAGAGTTGAGAGTAGATCCCTAAGGTTCTGGAGCAAGCACAGGTCTCCTCCACAGAGAACCGTGTATCACTTGAAAAACAGATCTTGTCCTGCTAAAATACTAGTAGAGGACATTAAGTAATGGTGCCATAGGCTGGATACTGCCAGCCTCACCAAGTTGGGCTTTTCAATAACTGTGACACGGAACTAGGACATTTGGTATAAACCTTGAACAGGTATAGAGGGTATGGGTAAGTTTTATGAGCAGAAGCCCAAATTCCTATGCCACCTATCACAATTGTATTAACATCTATCTCTTGGTTCACACCTAGGTCTCATGGGTTTTTTAAAATTAATTATACTGGTACATTTAAGGTATGCAATATAATGACATTCATCATTGGAAATTTGCATCTTTACATAATTCATCTTGGTTCTTATTTTTTCCCCCTTCCCCTACCCTCCCTTCAACTCCTCCACCGCTCCCTATCTACAAAGACTTTGTTTCCATTTTGTCTTTTTCTCATATTAATTTGATATCCTTCTTTGTTTTCTCCTACCCCTCCAACTTCCCCTTTGTACCTTTTCTTCCTATTTTACATCATCTATTATACCTTTTAGTCCTTATTTATACTTTCAGTTTCTTACACTAGAGAAACTATTCAATATTTACACATGTGTGTCCTATTTATTTCACTTAAGAGTATTGCTTCAATGTGCATCCATTTAGATATAAATATCTCTAGTTTCTCATTCTTTATGGCTGTGTAATACTCCATTTAATACAAAAACCACATTTTCTTTATCCGGTCTCCAATTCATGGGCATTTGGGCTGTTTCCAAGTTTTAGCTTTCACAAATTGTGCTGTTATGAACATGGGTGCACATATTTCGCTGTGGTATGATTCTTTTAATTCTTTGGGGAAGATATCCAGCAAGGGAATAGCTGAGTCAAATGGGACTTCCAGTCCTAGTTCTTTGAGGTATCTCCATACTGATTTCCACAGTGGTTGCACCAGTCAACACTCCCACCAG
>NW_004624738.1:17951373-17969310 GCF_000247695.1 Heterocephalus glaber | reverse complement strand
CAGTATCTTATTAAGGATTTTTGCATCTATGTTCATTAGTGAGATTGGCCTATAGTTCTCTTTTCGGTTGCGTCTTTCTCTGCTTTGGGGATCAAGGTGATGCTTGCTTCCAGGAATGAATTCGGGAGTATTGCTTCCCTTTCAATTTCATTGAAGAGTTTTTAGTATATGTGCTACCGAAGCGAGCACTCATTGAAGAGTTTTAACCATAGTGGGAGTAGTTCCTCTGTAAATGTCTTGTAGAATTCAGAAGTGAAGCCATCAAGATCCTGGCTTTTCTTCATTGGCAGGTTTTTAATTACATTTTCAATCTCATTGATTGATATTGGATTGTTTAGAATTTTTAGGTCTTCTTCATTCATCTTTGGTAATTCACATATATCTAGGAATCTGTCCATTTCTTCTGTGTTGTCCATCTTATTGGCTTATAGGTTCTGGAAGTAGGTATTGATGAACCTCTGGATTTCTGCTGAGTCTGTTGTAATTTCACCCTTTTCATTCCTGATTGCATGGACTTCGGCCTTTCTTTTTTCTGATAAGGTTGGCTAAGGGTTTGTCAATTTTTTTGATTCTTTTGAAGAACCAACTCTTGGCTTCACTGATTTTTTTGTATCGTTCTCTTAGTCTCCATTGCATTGATTTCTCCCCTGATCTTTATAATTTCCTCCCTTGTATGAGCTTTGGGTTTGTCCTGCTCTTCTTTTACCATGAGCTTGAGGCTCTGTATTAGGTTATTTATTTGAGTTCTCTCTGTTTTCCTCATATGAGTGTTCACTGCTATGAATTTCCCTCATAAGATTGCTTTCATTGTGTTTCATAGATTCCAATATGTTGTATTGTCATTGT
This sequence comes from Heterocephalus glaber, assembly GCF_000247695.1. The sequence goes on along the minus strand of NW_004624738.1, from coordinate 17,968,464 downwards.
CATTTAGTTGTAGGAACTGTAATTTCTTCTTTAATTTCCTTTGTGACCCATTGGTTATTCAGAAGTGTGTTGTTCAATTTCCATGTGTTTATGAAATTCTTTCAGATTCTTTTGCTATTGATCTCCAATGTCATTGCACTATTGTCTGACAATATACAGCAGATAACTTCTATTCCTTTGCACTTACTTAAACATGTTCTTTGAGCAAGTATGTGGTCTGTTTTAGAGAATTAGCCATGTGCAGCTGAAAAGAATGTGTATTCTGATTTTGTGGGGTGGACCTCTCTGTAAACATATATTAAGTTCATTTGTTGAACAGCTTGATTGAGTTCTAGTATTTCATTACTTATTTTTTGTCTAGTTGATCTATCTATTTGTGACAGTGGGGTTTGAGGTCCCCCACTACTATTGCATTCGTGCTTATATGATTTTTCATGTTCATTAATATTTGTTTTATATAGTTCGGTACACTAGTGTTTGGTGCATATATATTTATGATTGTCATCTCTTTCTCTTGGATTGTTCTTTTTACAAGGATACAGTGTCCTTCTTTGTCTCTCTTAAGCAGTGTTGCTTTGAAATCCACTTGATCTGCAAAGAGGATTGCTACTCTTGCTTTTTTTCGGGTTCCTGTTGCATGGAGTATTGTCTTCCATACTTTAACTTTCAGCCTATGAGTTTCTTTTTGAATTGAGTGTGTTTCTTGTGTGCAGCATATTGTTGAATCTTGCTTCCTGACTCATTCTTCCAGTCTATTTCTTTTGACTGGTGAATTGCGACCATTAACATTGATGGTTATAACTGATTCATATTGACTCTTCATTGTCATGACTTTTTCTTTTTGTTGGATTCTCCCCCTTTGTGTTTCATTTCTTGTCATGCCTGGTAGATTCATTCTGCAGGAATTTCTGAGGTTGTGATCCTTGTCTTTTCCTAGGATATTGTTTAAAATTTTTTGGAGTGCTGGTTTGGTATTCGTGAAGTTCCTAAGGTGCTCTTTGTCATGAAAGTATCTTATTTCTCCATCAATTTTGAAAGATAGTTTTGCAGGGTACATCAATCTGGATTGAAAGTTGTTTTCCTTCAGGGATTGAAATACATCACTCCATGGTCTTCTTGCCTTGTGGGCTTGTGTTGAGATGTCTGCTGTGATTCTGGTGGGCTTTCCTTTGTATGTGATTTGTTTCTTTTCTCTAACTGCTTATAGAATTTTGTTCTTCTGTTGGATTTCTGGAATCTTCACTAGTATATGCCTCTGTGTAGATTTTTTCTTTTTGATCAAGGCTAGGTGGAGTCCTATATGCCTCACTTGTCTGTATGTCAAGTTCTTTTCCCCTGCTTGGGAAGTTTTCTGCCATCACTTCTGTTAACAGTTTTTTTTAATGTCATCTGCACTCTCTCCTGTTTCTTCCTTGACTCCAGTCACTCTGATGTTATTCTTTTTTTTTTTTTGGCACCGTGGATTGAATTCGGGTCCTTGCGCTTGCAAGGCAGGTGTCAGAACCACTGAGCTAAATCCCTGGCCCTCTGATCTTATTCTTTTTGGATTATCTAGCAGCTGCTGGATTGATTTCTAGTGTTCCCTTACTATTTTAAAGAAATTTTTCTTTTCCTGGTCACTAATTGCAATCTTATCTTCTATATCTGAAATTCTATCCTCACATTGCCTCATTCTGCTTTGTTAACTTTCAATGGAGTTTGTAATCTCCTGGAAATCTGTTTGCATCTGTTTTATGGATTCCATTTGTTTTCTATGTTGGGATTCCATCATATTTCTCAAGTCTATTTTGTTAAACCTCTATTTTGTTTTAATCTGTGTCTGGTCTAGATTTATTAATCATGTCTTGCACTATGGGCACAATTTCTGCTGTTATCTGAGAAATTATTTCTGATTTCATTTTTTCCAGGTCCCCTTTTGTTGCCAGTTCATGGAGTCCAGGTGGTTGAGTATCAGATTGTTCCATCCCATTGCCCTTTGAGGTTCCCTTAGGTGATCTGGAAGTCTGTTTTTGGGACTTATTTACGTGTCTTCTCATTTCAACAGATGCAGCCTGTTGTGTGTTTGTTGAGGTGACTTTTCACTCACCCAGTGATCTTGAATTCTCAGCAAGCCACTGAGCAGCCTTTACTCTACTGCTCACCAGTATACCAATTCCTGGGTTCAGAGTGGTGGCCGTCTATATCCCTGAGATGACCTGTTGTCTGGGCAAGCTTCTGCCTGGGTCCTGAGCACACTTGTGATGGTATGTAGGTGTGCCTCTTGCTGGGTCCCTATGTAGCTAATGTCTGGCAGGGCCTTTGGTTGGGGGCTGTGCACCCCAGTTTCTGTTGTCTGTGGAGGCTTTGGCTAGGGTCTCCTCGCACCAGAGGGTGAGCCTCTGGGTATTGCTTGTGTGCCTGTACAGCTCTTCTCCTGGTGGATCTCTGGCTGTGGCCGATGGTATTGTGAGCCTCTAGCTGAAGCTTGTGAGCCCATGAAGCCCCTTTCTGGGTGGGCCTTTGAGTTGGGCGGGTGTGCCTGAGTCTCTGGGATCAGGGTGGAGCCTCGGTTGGGATCCGCCTGCAGCTGCACTGGTCCTGGCCAAGCAGCTGTTCCCTGGGATCTGCTCACACTTAGGGATGGAATGGCGGGCCTCCTCCAGTGGGAGCCCATGTGCCCTGGAGCTCCTCTCTGGGCAGTGATTTTTTTTTTTTTTAACAACCAAGTGACAGAGGAAGGAAAAACTCAGGCTTGGCTCATGGATGGTTTAGCTAGGCATGCAGACATTGACTGCTGATGCTCTATTGCCCATCTTAGGGTCATCCTGAACAAGACTTGGAGAGGAAGGGTTCTCCCAGTAGGCAGGCCTTGGCCTCGTACTTGGTTGTGATTCCATCAGTTTATGTCAGTCATGGACATATTTTGAGGTTAGAGCCCAAAGAATTTCCTGATGGGTTGGATATGGAGTCTCATGGAAAGACAATGTGAAGGATGATGCCAAGGTGTTGGCCATATCACTTGCAAAAAGGAGGTGGAGCACATTTTCCATAAATTTCAGGAGTTCGGCCTGGAACATGCTGGTGTGAGATACCTATTAGACACACAAATGGTGATGCTAAGTGGGCATTTGATAGATGAGTCTGGAGCTGAGGAGGACAGAGTTCAACTTAGGTTGGAAGAGTTATAACACGTTAGAAAAAAAGTCATAGAAGTGATCAAAGAAGTCTTGTCTGGTAACTTGTGGGACAGAGCAAAGCCATTCTCCTTACTTAACTTGGTCATGTATATCGTGAAGGGACTGAAGTATGAGAACGATAAAGTTTTGGAGCTTTTTTAAACATTACGATTTAGATTCTGGGTAAATTTTGTAGGGTTGAACAGGTTGAGAGCCATAGCATTGTTCATTTAGGGCTAAAATTTAGACACTTGTAGTTAGTTCTCACTCATTTCTGGTACTCTTCTTTCCAGGCATATGAGAGAATTAAACTTCCTTACTTCCCTTGCAGAAAGTTCTGGCCTTTGGATAAAAGAAGACTATCACTTCCATGTTGAAGTATTTCATTTGTGCTGCAGGATCCTCTAATGTTTCCTCCCCCTGTTGTAGTTATCACGTAAATGTGTGGAGAGGGAGGTACCTTGAGGTGGAGAAGTCAGAATACTGGGCCATTGCTGGAGACTTGCAGCCCTAGATTTTGTTTGGACATATTAGAGCCTCTGTGTGAGTGCTCGCTTTGGCAGCACATATAATAGAGCCTCTGTGTGTGTTAGGCAACTGAGATTTCTGTGCGGTTATTGCAGCAAGACACAATCCATCCTAATAACCAAAGTCTGTTGGTTATAGACCTGTTGGAGGAGTTTGTGGAAATAAGGACCTAGTCTTTGGAGTAGGGAAGTGATAAGAATAAGAGTCTAAGAAAGGCAAACTTTACTTATGTCACAAATTTCCTCATTTTCACAATTTGTACTTTGTGAAGAATAAAATACCATTTTCCCATAAATAGGATATTCTTTTCAATTTGAAGACTATTTTTGAGCAGTTTTAGATGCACAGCAAAATTGAGAAGATTGTACTGTGCAGAGATTTTACATCTACAAATGCACACGCAACTTCCACCAAAAATGCACAACCTCCTTTTATGTTATCAACATCCAACTCAGAAGTACTTTCATCACATTTGATGAGCCTACATTGAGCCATCATCATCACTTAGACTCCATCATTTACATTAGGGTTCACTTTTGCTGTTGTAGATTCTATGGGTTTGACAAATGTATAATGGAATTGTATCCATCATTTTGATATCTTGAACATATTTTCATTGCCTTAAAAATCCTCTACACTCTACCTATTCATCCATCCCTATCCTCAACTCCTAGAAGTCACTGATCTTTTCACCATTTCCATAGTCTTGCCTTTTTTCAGAATGTCATTCTCAATAGTTGGAATCATATGAAATGTAGACTTTTCAGATTGGCTTCTTCCACTTAGTAATATGCATTTAAAGTTCCTCCCTCACTGGAGGAAAGATAGCCTCTTTAATAAATGGTGCTGGAAAAATTGGGCTTCAACTTGCCAAAGATTCAAACTAGACCTATACCTCTCACCATGCACTAAACTAAAATCTAAATGAATTAAAGATCTAAATATTAAAACAGAAATGTTGAATCGGGTGGAACAGAGGTTAGGTAGAACTCTTGAAGACATTGGTGTAGGAAAAGATTTTATGAACAAAACCTCAGCTGCCCATGAACTAGCATAAACAATCAACAAGTGGGATCTCTTCTTATTAAAAAGCTTCTGCACAGCAAGAGAAACCACCTGCAGTGTGAAGAGACAACCCACAACGTGGGAAAAAATTTTCACCTGCTATTCCTCAGACAAAGGTCTACTATCTAGAATCTAGAAAGAACTAAGAAAATCAGACCTCCCAAATTTAATGACCTAATCCAAAAATAGGCATCTGAAATGAACAGACATTTCTCAGACAAAGAAGTAGAAATGGCAAATGAACATATGAAAAAATGTTCAACATCATGGGTCATTCGAGAGATGCAAATGAAAACAACACTGAGATTCCACCTCACCCCAGAAAGAATGACTGCTATGATGAAATCAACCAATAGCAAACGCTGGCGGGACTGTGGGGAAAGAGGAACTCTGCTCCACTGCTGGTGGGAGTGTTGACTGGTGCAACCACTGTGGAAATCAGTATGGAGATACCTCAAAGAACTAGGACTGGAAGCCCCATTTGACCCAGCTGTTCCCCTGCTGGGTATCTTCCCCAAAGAATTAAAGGAATCATACCACAGGGATGTATGTGCACCCATGTTCGTAGCAGCACAGTTTGTGATAGCTAAAACTTGGAAGCAGCCCTATTGCCCAGGAATTGGAGACTGGATAAAGAAAATGTGTTTTTAAAAAATAAAATGGTGTATTTCGCAGCCATAAAGAACAAGAAACTAAAGATATTTATAGCTAAATGGATGCATATTGAAGCGATACTCTTAAGTGAAATAAATAGACACGTGTAAATACTGAATAGTTTCTCTAGTGTGAGAAACTGAAAGTATAAATAAGGACTAAAAGGTATAATAGATAATGTGAAATAGGAAGAAAAAGGGCAAAGGGGAAGGGGAAGTGAGGAATAGGGGAAAGTAAAGAAGGGAATGGAATTAATATGAGAAAATGAAAAAATGGAAAAAACATCTTTGTAAGTAGGGAGGGGTGGAGGGGTTGAAGGGAGGGCAGGGGAAGGGGGAAAAATGTCATTATATTGTATACCTAAAATGTACCAATAAAATAAAATAAAAAAAGTTCCTTCATGTTTTTTCATGGCTTTATAGCTCATTTCTGTTTAGTGTGGATTAGTATTCCATTTTCTATGTATACCACGGTTTATTCATTTACTTTCTGATGGATATTTTGGTTGCTTCCAAGTTTTGGCAATTATGAGTAAATGTACTATAAACATTGTGAACAGGTTTTTGAATGGCCAAATGTCTTCAGCTACTTTGGGTGCATGCAATGGACACAATTGCTGAATTGTATAGTAAGTATATGTTTAGTTTTAGGAAAAAACCACCAAATTATCTTCTATAGTAGCTCTACCACTTTACATTCCCAACAACAATGCATGAGAACTCCTGTTGCTCTATATCTTCAATATCAGTTTAGATTATGTCATTCTAATAGATGTGTTGTAATATCTCACTGTTGACTTAATTTGCATCTTCTTGATGACATGCTTTGGAGAACTTTTCATATACTTATTTTCTATCTGTGTGTCTCTTCTGGTGAGTGGTGTGTTCACCTCTCTTACCCATTTTTAATTGGGTTGTTTGTTTTATTATTGTTGAGTTTTAAGAGTACTTTGTACGTTTTGGATCAGAATCTTAATTAGAACATATTCTGTGGCAAATTTTTTTTCCGAGTCTGTGCCTTATCTTTTCCTTCTCTTGACAATGTCTTTTGTAGAACAGAAGTTTCTAATTTTAATGAAGTTAACATATCAATCATTTCTTTCATAGATTGTGACTTTGATGTTGTATCTTTTGATGTTGTATCTAGAAACATCTATAGTGATGTTGTCATCACTGTACCCAATTTTTTTTTTTTTTGGTACCGGGGATTGAACTTGGGACCTTGTGCTTGTGAGGCAGGCGGCAGAACCATTGAGCTAAATCCCCGGCCCCACTATACCCAATTTTGTCTAGGTTTTTGCCTATATTACAATCTACAAATTTTGTTGTTTTCTTTTGCATTTAGGTCTATATGATTGATTTTGAATTAATATTTTATAAAAAGTATATTCTTTTCAGTTTTTAGTTTTGTTTATACATTACTTCCTTTCTTTTTTTTGTGCTGCATTAGAGAATCATGAGATTTATTTTGTTGACATAAATCTATAAATATTTTCAACTAGCCTTCACCAATGTTAAACAACCAGGTGATTAGAGGAGACCTCTAAGTTGCTTGGGTATACCACTTAGAGTGAAAGTTTGCTTACTGAACAATTAACAGTTAAACTACAGATGGTTAATGGGGCTTCTGGTGTACTTAACATTTATTAATGATAATAATGAGTTCATGTTTTTAAAGCTTGTCAGTTAGACTTATAATATATAACACACATCTCTGTCTTGATCCTTTTAGCCTTTACAGTTCAGGCCTGAGAATAAAAATTTATGCTTATTTGGTGGAAGAAATAATTTTATGATGCATGGTTTCATTTGTGTGGTATCTTATGCTCATTTTTCATTTGTCTTCCTGAAATGCCCTGGGGGAAACATGCCACGGAGATTTGGATTAAATAAGTCAAATGCACAATACTTAGTGGAATTCATAGTGGATGCCTGGTGACTCTTGTTCTGTGTTGAACTCACATAAATGCTCAGCAAAAGTTATAAAATAACATAAGATCACAAGTTTACATCCTTCCTGGACAATTTAGTGAGACATCTTGTCTCAAATTAATAAAGGTAAAAGGCTGAGGATGCACATCAGTGGCAGAGCATCCCTGGGTTTGATCCCAAGTACACAAAAAATAACATTGAAAATGATAACAGTAATAAAATATAGAAACAAAAATTGTACTCAGCACATTTTTAATTGAAAAAGAATTTTGGCACTAAGATTTCTAGTGAAGTTTACCACTGTATGGAATAATGTTTAATTTAATGTGCCATGTACAATCAAACATTATTTTTGTAAGAGCATTTTGGCATAAGATTAACATTTAATTGATAGATTGAATAAAACTTTTGCCCTCTCTATTGTGAGTGAGCTTATCCTAGTCAGTTGAAGCCCTGACAAGAGCAGGGTGTACTTTGTACAAACGAAAGAGAACCATTCCTATCTGACTACTTGAAGCTAGAATGTCAGCCTTTTTCCTGCTGTCAGACTCATGCTGGAACTATACTGTCAGCTCCCCTGAGTCTCCAGCTTGCTGACTCATGCTACAGATTATGGGATGTGCCAATGTCCATAGTTGTGTGGCCAATTCCTCTCTTTGTATATATTCTATTGGTTCTGCTTCACTGAAGAACCCTGGATAACACACATAGGTTTTCTAGTTTTTCATCACTAACAGCTGTATTTTCTTTAAAATATATAAAATCAGGGGCCAGGGATTTAGCTCAGTTGTTCTGCCGCCTGCCTCACAAGTGCAAAAACCTGAGTTCAATCCCTGGTACAAAAAAAAAAATATATATATATATATTTTATATATATATATATATACACATACATATAAATATATATACATATAAATATATATATATAAATAAAATTGGCCAATTGATAATTAAATAAAGTTCATTACCAAGCTATCGCCTTTGAAAGACAACATTTTCATTACAGAAGCAGTGGAAAAGAACTTAGGAAGCTAATGAAAAAACATAAAAATGCCAACTATTCACATCTAATTGGTTGTAAATTATTAACTACATCCTTAAAATGGGTGATTTGTGCGTGTAAATCTATCTCTTTAAATATAAGCAAAATACTTATTCAGTACTTCTACACCATGGTTAGCATTAATATTACAATGTTTCATTTTTTCTAGTGTAAAGGTTTTTTTGAGATAAAATAGAGAAAAAAAAATCCAAGATTTCAAAAAAAGTCTCCAAAGTTCTAAACTCTTGTTGAATAGTTTATATGTTCAATTCCCAATCTGTACAAATTTATGCTTCTATCAACAAGGTTTTTCTTTCTTCCACGTGGCTCCAACACTTGTCTTTTGCCCAGACTTGGGTATCTAATTGCAGAGTCAACACTGTTTGTCAAATATGCAGTTGAATTCCAGAATCAACACGTAACAAGTTGAGAGCGAATCTCAGAAGCTTGATGTTAAGTGAAAGAAGTCAGAAGACCATAAACTGTATATGATGCAATTATTTGACAGTCTATGTGATTCCATTTATAATATGAGTTATAATGATTTCTGGTAGCTTGTGTGGGGAGAAGGCATTGCCTACAAAAGAGCAGGAGGTAACTTTTGGGAGTAATGGGAATATTCTATATCTTAGTTGTGGTAGTTAGGTGGTGATTACATGACTATACACAGTTGACGAAACTCAGTGAACTGCATCCTTTATCATGTTGCTTTTAATGTGCAAATTATTCTGCAATAAGCTTGATTTTAAAATCTCCTTAGATGTCTTCCCATTGCAACTAGATAAAATCAAAATACTTATCATTCTTCTTCAGCCATATTGGACCTTTTGTTCTTTAATAACAACTAAAATCATCCCCACTTCTGTGCCTTTGCTCTTACTACTCTGTCTGCCTGCAAATTTCTTTTTTCAAGAATTTGAATGGCCAAGTGTACTTATTTCAGAAGCCACACACTCAGCCTTTTCCCCTGAGAAAAGTCTAAAATAGGTCTTTCTTCTTCTTTAATTCAAACGATCCCATTTTCCTGTTTTATGCACTTAGCACTACTTGAATGATCTACTGGGTGTATTTATTTGCTCCCTTTTTCCCCTCTCGCTCTCTATCCTCGCTGATCTGTTAAGGACAGTGAGGAAGTGGAACCTGTCAACGGAATTCACTGGTCCATCTCCCAAAACTAAGGCAAGTGTCTGGCATAATGTAGCAGGCACTGAATGAATAAATAAATGAATAATAGGTGGCTGATGGACTGAACCCTAAATTACAATTGTAAAACACTAGCACCTCTTGTTTAATTGAAGCATTATGATGCAAAGAATGTGGATCAATAATTCAAATGGAGTATGTGTTTAGACACATCTTCAACAAGCATTTTTAGGGTCTTTTCCTGTGAACGGCACTGAGATATATGTGGAGGTCACTTATTTTGAAGGAAATATCCTGTCAATCATTTTCATTCCATTTTTCAAACTTTCTTAAATGAGTACTCTTTCAGGGAAAAAGCTTCTTGCTTCTAATTTGTGCAAGAAACCTGTGGAAATAAGTTATTTTATTTAAACTTTTTCCTGTGTGTATAGATTTTTGTTCTTAAACTAATTGTGAGGAGTGTTTTATGTATTCTCTGGTAGAGTGAAGACACTCTGAAATCAAGTACTATTTTCTGTAATGAATCAGCTGATGTAGTAAAAACACATTTTAGTTTTGTAAATAGGTGTATTCTAAAATCCTATCACCAACTCTATTTTTAGAAACATAAAGGGTGGCCTGATTTGGATGACTGAAAGTATGTGCAACTGGACAAAAATAATCAGTCCACTGACCCTTTATCTGTTGATCATTTTGAGAAATACTTATTAAAACATATCACAAATGAGATCTGAGTGTATGATTGCACATGTGTATGTATAAACACGTGCGTGCACACACACACACACAGATAGTGCTGGGGATTGAACCCAGGGACCTCTGCATGCTAAGCATACTCTCTACCACTGGGCCACATCCCCAGCCCTTAGCACATTTTTTGTTTTTAAGCACATGTTTTTATATGCAAACAAATTTGAATCCAGGATACCCGTGGGAAAAGAACTGAACGAACAGCAGTTAAAGGTTGAGCAGTTAAATCACCAATAAACACACACACACACACACACACACACACACACACACACAGTGGAAAATAGAGCTCTTCTTTATAACAGCTATGGTCTAGTATCCATTCCACACCTAGGATTGAAAGGCATATTATGCCAAACAAATCAAAAAGGGAAAAGCCTTTTCCTGGACTTGTGAGTTGTGGTGCAGCAAGCCCACATAATCCACTATGGCATCACTGCTCCCTTCTGCATGGAGACACACGGGGAGGCAGATGCATTCAGGGGTAGGTGGTTTGTGGCTCAGTGGTGCTGAATGTGCCATCTCCGCTTCAGATCCTCTGGCTTGCCTTCTCCTCCTAAGTGAACAATGTATACTCAGTGACAATTAAATGTTTCTGGTAATTATGTCTTACTAAAGCAATAACCAGTCAAGAGAAGGAAAGGTAATTCTGCAACTTCACTTGTAAAATGACAATATATCAGGCAGAGGCTTGAAAGTGTCAAAAATCCTATTCTTGGGGCTGCAGATGTAGCTCAGGGGAAGAGCACTTGCCTAGCATGCATGAAGCCCTAGGTTCGATTCCCAGAACCTAAGAAGAAATCATAATCTTAAATATTTTGCTGTAATTCATGTTATACTGGTTGCTATAATATCTGGAATTTAGCTTCACTTAGTATCATTTGAAGAGAAGCAAGTGCATTGTTTTATTTAATAATTAAAATGTAATTATTTTGAAATTGAGTGACATTGTTTTTATTTCTTTCTTTGTAAATGATAAAATAGCACACACTGACTATGTACCTTATATCAAGTACTTTGTAAAGGACGTTTAAAACAATATCTTCTTGAATCTAAATATTACAGTAAAAGGTAATACTATTGCAACATTCTATTATTTTCTATAGCACTCCAAAACCAGACACTGGCTTTGGGACTTTGACTAGATGAAGTTTTTTTTCCTTTTTATAAAACTTTGGACTTATGATGAAAACAGTATTTCAAAGTAACTGAAATGACACTGCAGAAAAAGAACCACGAACAGTATCTTACCCATTTGTCCCAAAGATAGCAACAAGACAAAGGAACATAAGAAAAATAGGTGCTACTCACTGTCAATTTGTAGCCTTTTGTGTGCCAGAGCAGGGGTTTTCAAATACAGACATGTAAGGCTCCTGAGATGCACAATAGTCAGTTTCCTGTTTCTGGGATCAATAGTTAAAAAAATGTCACAGCCAGGATTTAAGCCATCTCTGCTTCAGATTGCTACCCTGCAATACCTCCACTTCAGGGTGCTTATACATGATATACCATGTCATCTTAATACTAAGATTTTTGTCTTTTTCTAGCGGGGCCTAGATTTGTGTCTTTTAGTTGACTTTGATCTACAATTATGTTCAGTGTGCCTTTAGCCATTGTTATTGTGTGCTGTCTTTTACTGAGCTGTTTTCTTCTTTGAATCAGGGTCTTATTACCAATTGCAAAAAAATGATGAGTCTATTGGTCTACAGGAGCTTGAAATCCAGATTATGAATGTACTGCTCCCTGACCTGGAAAGAATAGAGTCCCCCTATGCTTTCTGTCTGTACCTTGCTGGTCTCCAGGTACCGGCCACTGGGAGTGAGAACCCTTTAGTTTTCAGATCCTGAATTTCTGTTTCAAGCACTTTGTTTTGCTGTCTTTGATTTCTTCATGGTCAGCATTCTGCCTACCTGGGTGAAGAGGGAGTTGGTTAGAAATTTTTGAGAACTCCTAAATTGGGTCAGAGCTGAAATCAAATAGCTGTCATTATACTTCTTAGGAAATGGTGTTAAAATCCTCGGCTGGGTATAGCAGCTCTTGTTTCTATGCTCAAATCATTTTATGTCCATTAATTGTGTGAGCTACCCAATAAATGTACATTTCAAAAACACACATACCATCCAAATTGGCTGTCTACAATTTTTCATTAAAGAGTGTTTTTCTTATACATATTTCTGCATTTCCCCTCACACTGATAACTAAAGATTGGACCTGAAAATTATAGTATGAAAATGAGTATCTAAGATATTATCTGGATAATCAAGATTAAATTCAAGCTGCTACAGTGAATTATACTTTACTTTTCTAAAAGTCGTATCTTTCAAATACGCTTTTAATAAATCTCATCAGATGTTTCACTAATAATAATTAAATTTAGCAAATATATTTAGCCTGCCTGCTGTTTTCTTTGTTCTGATATAGAAAGTGGTATGTGTAAAATACACATAAAATACTTTCTCCCCTCAAGGAATTTATAATCTAATTAATTATTAATATGCAGCTTTATGTATATACAGTATGCATGAAATAAGTAGGTTAAATACATTTATGGTAAGGCATTCAGATGCTATGTACAATTGGAAGTTATAATATTGATAGGATTTTGAAAGTTTCTTCAATGTGGTATTTTTCTAATGCTTTCATCTCAACTATCCAACTCAGTTGGAAAAAAATATCCTCACAAAACAATTTTAAACCTATGGCTTTTTTAGTATCCACTATTATTGCTTTTCTCTCCATGTAATAAAGAGGCAACGTGTTCCTTTATCCTCTTTTTATTCTGGAGTCACTGAGCCACTTTTTAACTGTCTTTTCTGTCTTCCTGCCAGTTGCATTTCATTTCTTATTTTGGTTTTCCTGACTGCATTCCAAAAGGCTGACCTAAAGTCAAGTTATTTAGTTTCCTGGGAAATATAGTCTCTTTCTTACTTTGTCACCTTATTCTCCAGTTTCAGGTTTTAATTTTAATTCACTGATATTTGTATAATTCCATCATGTCTCCCCTTATGATGGCATAAGATACTTTATTTCTCTTTTCTTCAAAATACTTTCTTTACATTTTTTAATTTTAGAATTTCAAGGTCTTAACATTAGTGAGACATTTTTCATATATTCATATATATTTTTCATATATGGAAAGCTAACACAAATCTACAAATATTGTACTCAGAATATGTACTGTAATAAAAACTGAAACTACATCTTTAGCTGAAAATTGTTATTTTCTTGAAGTCACAAAATCTATCTCATGTTATATTTAATGCTTTGGTAAAGAGTAAACTTTGGAAAAAGAATCTGAAAGTATGCCTAGTTGGAGTAATGAAAAGGAATGTGGTACATCATGAATCAATATAAGTTTATTTTTCAGGAAAGCAAAATGACCAGCACAGACAATGAAATGTTTCAAGCCCTATAAAATATATCAAGTTCCAGAAACCAGACAATTTTGTATAAAATGCCCTTCAGATTCATTTTCCCCATGATCATAAACAGTGGAAAAATCTACTAAAATATAGAAAAAATTATATTCCGGGAAGCATATTAAATCAGAGAAATGATAGTATCATAATTGATTCCACAAAAACACTCAGAAAAGTAAACTTGATACAGCTAGTATGAAGCTTAGGACAGCATAACCAGCTATTGGTGGTCAATGAGAAACAACTGAAAAATTGTATCAGAAGGTTTGGAAAACGTCTCCAAGTGGAGCTCCTAAAAGCAAACCCTGAAATCGCTGGCATATACGATTAAGATGAGGTTTCATGTCGTGCTCCCTTCCTTTGATAACGTGCGTGCTAATGACAGTCCACACACCCTCCAGAGCTGCGCGCCGAGAATCCTTATCCCTGACCCACCAAGCCTCTTTTGAGGCTTAATCTTTTACTCTAATTTAGATGCTTTTGGTCTTGATATTTTGTACTGATACATTAATATGACTGATTTTATTTCCTGGAAGCTGTTTTATAGCTTTGTGGAACAAGGCAAATATGTAAGAATAAATGTTCACATACATAAATACGCATGTTACCCAACCTGGGGAAGATGATATATGGCGTATGACTTTATAGTCTCAATGGCTAAAAAGATTTATGCTATTCAAGTTTTGCTGCATTGAGAAAAATAATCTTCTAATTGTTAATTATAAGTATAAAAAACCAAGGGCTGGGGATTTAGCTCAGTGCCACTGCGCCTGCCTCCCAAGAACAAGGTCCTGAGTTCGATCCCCGGTACCAAAAAAAAAAAAGTATAAAAAACCTAATAATTGTATTCCAAGTATTCATTAGGACATAATTTAAAGTATAAAAAGGACTCATTAGACTGTTTTGAAAATTAAATGAGTCAATATTTTTAAAGTGTTTGGTAAAAGGCGAAAGATTTATTTAATCTGATGAGAAACCAGAGTATGTTTTTTAAAGTGTTTGGAATAGTAATCAAGTACTTAAACATTGTCCAGGTGTTTTCATATTATTACCCATCTCCCAACTTAATGGTTGTTTCTCCAACTTTGCTAAATATGTTGTTAAGTCCATGCAATGTTTTAGATTTCAGGTATTGAAATTTTAGCTACTGAATCTTATTTATTTTCAAATTTTATTGTTTATTTCTTTTGTTATTTGCTCACATTTTCAAAGCAAAAACTTAGATTAAACACATTTATTTTAGAATTATGTTCACAAAAATCCTCAAGTCTGAGAACACTTGAGTTTAAATTTTTGACTTGAAGATTGTGTATCATCTAGAAGAATGAGTTTAGGCTGGGGAGCTATACAAGGGCTGATTTGATTGAGAATTTTCAAGAAAAAAAATTTTTTTCTCCCTTTTTATTCAGTGCAAAATTTTGTTCAAGAGGACAACCTAACTTGCTTGTCCTTTGAGCTGGGAGTGGGCACAGATTTCTTTCTAATTCACTCTGTTCTTTAGTTTTAAGGCTGTAGTTCTCTGCACAGGGATTGCCTACTGTATCTTCCTTCCTCCTTTGGTAAACTTTTCCCCCCTCAGTTTTGGGGTCCTTCAAACAAAGCTCAAGTGCTCCCCATTCAGCTAATGTCCTTAGAGCAGCAGATGATTGTAGTATTTCACTCACCTCCCTAGGTTTCTGTTCTTTCCTACTTTGGGCTCAAGAGAATCCTATTTTCTTGGCATCTCAATGGCGTTTGATATATTATCCAGCATTGTTATTGTTTTCAGTGGGAGAGTTGATTAGAATATCTATACTACCATACCTGTAGAAACAGATGTCCATTTTCAGTTTGATATTTTTAATGGCAGTTAAGTGCACAGAATTAATTCTAGTTCTTGGCTCATTGGAAGCATTTATCAGTGTTTCATGCATTACTCTCTTTTTTCTTATGTACTTATTCTCTGTGCCATGTACTTATAATAATAATTACTATTATTATTATTATTATTACAGTATTATTTTGCAATGCTGGGGATTAAACCCGGGGTATTGTATATACCAAGCAAGTGCTTTACCACTGAGCTTTACACTCTCAGCCCCTATGTATTTATTTTTAAATGATACAGTAAACACTTCTTAATCTTCTAGTGTGAGCACTGGACTATTCACTTGAATTCATATCTCTCATGGCAAAACCCTTCAGTGAGTGGTTCAAGCACCACACTCATTTATTTTTCTATGTTTAAAAGTTTTTCAAGTATGAGTTTGTAAGCATTTTTGTAGTTCTTTGAGATATAATTCATGTAATACAAAATTTGCCCTTTTCACATGTATGGCTTGGTGGATTTTGGTACATTCACTGAGTTGAGCAACCTAATGGTCTAATGTCACTATTAGTTTTAGCAAATTTCCATGACCTCAAGAGGCACTCCTGTATCTATTGGCAGTCACTTCCTCTTTCTCTCTTTCTCTAGCCACGTGGAGATTTTCCATTCTAGGCATTTTATATAAATGGAATCATTATTAGGTGTTTTTATATCTTCTTCACTTATCATAATGTTCTCAAGTTTCATCCATGTCATCTTACATATTGGTACTTCAACCCCTTTTATGGTGGAATTATATTCTATTATATGGATACACTCGTTATTCTGCCATGAACATTCATGAGCAAATTTTTGTGTTGATATATATTTTTATTTCTCCTGGATATAGAGCTAGTAGTGGAATTGGTGGGCTATATGGTTATGCCATACTTAACTATCTGAGGAATATACAAATTGCTTTCCAAAGTAGCAACCCTAGCTTTCAATTCCACCAAGATGATAGGGATCTTCTAATTTTTGTGTATCCTTGCCAACTCCTGGTATTATCTGTCTCTTGATTACAACCATCCTAGTGGATATGAATTGATATTTCATTGTGGTTTTAATTTGTTCCTAATAGTTAATGATGTTGAACGGCTTTTCATATGCTTGTTTTCTATTCCCACGTCTTTGGAGAAATGTCTATTCAAATGTTTGTCATTTTCAAGTGGGTTGTTTTTATTATTGAGTTGTAAGAGTTCTTTAAAATATGCTTATCACATGTAACTGGCAAAGAAACAGACCCAAGGATCAGTGGAATAGATTAGAAGATGCAGAAAAACTTCAGACATACTCAGCCGCCTCATCTTTGACAAAGGAGCCAACCACTCTCATTGGAGGAAAGACAGCCTATTTAATACATGGTGTTGGAAAAACTGGATTTCAATCTGTCAGAGATTAAAACTGGACCCATACCTATCACCATGCACTAAACTGAGATCTAAGTGGATTAGAGATCTAAATATTAAGACAGAAACACTAAACTTTCTGGAACATAAATTAGGTAGAACTCTTGAAGACATTGGCATAGGAAAAGACTTTATGAACAAAACCTCAG
>NW_004624738.1:17900742-17912019 GCF_000247695.1 Heterocephalus glaber | reverse complement strand
TGGAGTTTTTAATCTCTTGGAAATCTGTTTGTATCTGTTTTATGGATTCCATTTGTTTCCTATGTTGGGATTACATCATATTCCTCAGATCCTCTATTTTTTTAATCTGTGTCCTCTCTAGATTTATTAATCATGTCTTGCACCATTAACAAAATCTTTGCTGTTATCTGAGTAATTATTTCTGATTTCATTTTTCCCTGATCCTCTTTTGTTGCCAGTTCAGAGAGTCCAGGTGGTTGAATATCAGAGTGTTCCATTTCATTTCCTTTGGGGTTGCTCTAGGTGATCCAGAAGTTTGTTTTTGAGGCTTGTTTATGTGTCTTCTCATTTCTACGGAAGGGGAGTGCTTCTAGCACCCACTCGGCTCACCTTCTCTGCCCTAGGAGCTTGGGATGGCAGCACGGGAGCTTCCTTCTGGGTTCTGGGACTGGCTCAGCTTCTCTACCCTAGGAGCTTGGGATGGCGGTGGGGGAGCTTCCTTCCAGGTGCTGGAACTGGCTCAGCTTCTCTTCCCTAGGAGCCTGGGATGGAGGCGTAGAGCTTCCTTCCAGGTGCTGGGACCGGCTGAGCTTCACTGCCCTAGGAGCCTGGGATGGAGACATGGAGCTTCATTCTGGGTGCTGGGACCGGCTCACCCTCTCTGCCCAAGGAGCCTGGGATGGAGGCGGGGAGCTTCCTTCTGGGTGCTGGGAAACTTCTTTTTCTTATTTGTCCCACTCACATTTTTATCATATCTTGTTAATTATTTAGTCAGTATTCTTCTATCCATCCATCTATTCATCCATCCCTTTATTGATTCATTAATTCAGTGTGTCATTACTTATCATTTATACTTTATTGAAATATCTTATAAAGTACCCAAATTAAATTGTTTTATGTGTTTCATGTATATGCATTTATTTTATTATGATAATAAAATGACATTATGGGATATTCATAACAGGGCCATATATATACTAATATCATGTATATAAATTTATGCACACTCATAAAAGCAATTTGGGAAAGTGTTTCAGAATTTAAAATGTATCTACTTTATGACTCAGTGAATCCACTAGCAGGGATTTAATGTATCGGTGGAAGTTGCTAAAAATAGCTGTGTTCTTCTAAAACTATTTTCAAACTCAATGTAAATATTTCTTCAATATTTTCATTTGATAATTTTGCATATTGATTAAATTTGATGACAAATGCTTTCTCTCATTTGATATTTGGCTCTCCTCTTCCCAGATAGAATATCTTTCTGCTCTTTTCTGAACACAAATTTATATATTCATTTAAAAATACTGTATTTAGCACTTATTATGTGGGAGGAAATATTTAAAGTATTTGTAGAGGGAAATCTCTTCCCTCATGAAGCTTACATTATAGAGAAATGATATGGAAAAATCATATATGATATAGAACTAATAAATAGGCAAATGATGTAGAACTAATAAATAGGCAAATTATATAGCAAACAATTGGTGGTTTGGAAAATAATGAGCATGACAATGGAATTTGAGATACTAATGATAAGATGCAGCTTCCAAAAGGATTGTTAAAACAGATTAGATTGAGAAGCTAACATTTAGGCAAAAATTTAAAGGAGAAAAGAGAAGTGGTTGGCAGATGTCTGGAGTGTATGAGGTCAACTGAGCTGGGCTAAATAATGAGTTAAGAAAGAAAGGAGGAAAAAGTCAGATGAGTCATGGAAAGCCAGGTCATACAAAGTCTTGTAAAAAATTTCAAGAACTTTGGATTCTGTGTCACAGTCACATAGGGAACCATAAAAGATTTTGAGCAGAAAAATAATAGAATCTGATTTGTGTTTTAAAAAGGGAGGGCTAAGTGGATTGTAAGAGAAAACCCAGTCAAGAGCCAATTGTAGTCATCTAGGTCAGAGACAGAGGTTGCTTGAAAGTGAAGAATAGTGAAGGTGGTGACAAGTAGAAAGGGTTGAGTGTGGAGCTAAGTTTCCTAACAGATTAGATGTGTGATTTAAAAGCAAGGAGTCAGACATGATTCCCTATCAACGAGAAAGGATAAAACTGGGTGGACTAGATTGGGAGGGATATTAGGTGTTCATTTTGTGTTTCTTAAATTGAAGATGTCTGATGAATGTCCAGTTGGAGACTTTGGCCAGGCAGAAAAACAAATTTGGAATTCAGAAGAGAAATCCAGTCTGGTCTGGAGATTTAAATTTGGGAGTGGCTGACATAATAAGGGAATATTTAAAACCATGAGACTGAAAGAGAACAAGAATGGAGTAATATAGGTATCCCAAAATTATGAGGTTAAGCAGGAGAATAGATCTAGACAGGAACACAAAAATTTCCTGAGGTACTGAGTGACTGAGGTAGAAAGTAAATGACTGAGATAGAAAGTAAACAACAGGGATTGTATCCTGGACACCAAGTAAACATGTTGTGCATCAGCGAGGAGGAAGAGATTAACCCAGTGCTGTTGATAGCTCCGGTGAACTAAGGTAGCTCCTAGGGGTCACTGATAATCTTTACAAGGGTAAAATGGTATCATCTTAAAGACTATGAAAGAATTCGTTGTTTTAGAATTGAAATTGAAAAAAATTATGGTAGATAAATATTAAGAGAATGTAGTAGCAATTCAATTTTGGAAAAAATATGAAGCCACCAGATGTTTAGAAATAATAAAATCAATACTAAGCAGAACAATCTTGTAGATTAGTTTATGCTAGTTTTTTATTGTTTCCAATTCTTCGTGTAGAATGTATAATTTCATAAATTGAAAAGGTCTACCAAAATGTATAGTTTCCTAAGTTGTTCTACTCCCGCCCCTCTTTAGCCCATTCTCTACTTCTCTGTTTTCTCCATATTCTTTCAGTATTTGTTATTGTAGGTATTAGCAAATGCAATTATACATTCTCATTTTCTCTAATTTTTTACTTGATGAGTAGCATATTATAAACATGTAAACACTCATACTGTGATCCTTACTAAACAATATAACTTGGTGTTCCTTTTATTTACATCAGTATAAAGAACATTTCATTCTTTTTTTTTTATGTTAGTGTTTCTTTGAGTAGATGAAATCATAGTTTATTTAAATTGTTTTCTTTTGATGGCTGATTGGATATTTTCCTAATTTTTGAAATTAGACAGTGATATGATGTTATAGATGTTTGGTTTTTTTTTTTTTTTTTTGGTACTGGGGATCGAACTCAGGTCCTTGCGCTTGCGCAGCAGGCAGTGAAACCACTGAGCTAAATCCCTGGCCTGATGTTATAGATGTGATATGCTCAAGTATATCCGTAGGATAAATTCTCAGATTTGACAGCTCAAAATTTTATAAATTTTATATTCATTGTCAAATTTCCCTTTCTAGAGATTGTACTATTCCTATTAGCAAGATATAGGCACATGTACTACTTTAAAATCTTAACAATAGAATGTATTGTCAAACTTTTGGATTGTAGTCCATATGATAGATGAAAGATAGTATCTTTTATTTTTGAGGTTGAATACATTTAAATCTATGTAAGGACAACTTGTATTTTTTCCCCTGTGAAGTTTCTGATTGTATCCTCTGTTTATCTTTGTGTTGCATTTTAAAGATGCAGTTCTTCTAGATTTTTAGAAATCTTTTATGTACTACAGTGTTGACCACTTGTCTATGTTATAAATTGTAGCTACTTTTTGTCACATATTTTAGCTTGAATTTTTTGCCATGAAGTTTTTTTGTTTTTAGTGTAATTATAGATTTTATTTATTATAGAGCTTGTAGTTTTAAAAATCACAATTAGATAAGTTCCAAGATAATAAAAGGGTTTGATATATTTCCTTCTAGTACATTTTTGCCTCATTGGAATTTTCCTTGGTTTGTGGTATGAAAACAATTTGATCTTTTTCCAGATGGCTTCCCAGAGATATCAATTCCATTTACTGAAAAGTCTAACTTGCTACCAGTGATTTGAGATTTTACCTTTCTCATACACCAAATTCCCATATGTATTTATGACTGTACTAAACTTTCTATTCTGTTCTGTTGACTTGTCCACATAATCCTCTGCTACTATCTCACTGCTTTAATTATTGTGGGTCTATCAGATGATTTAATTTCTGGTCCATTATCATTATCTTCTCTTTCACAGTTTTCCTGGCTGTTTACCATAATTTGTATAGTTGTGAGACTATTTGGTATACCAGTATTTGTACCATTAAAAATAAACTTAGGAAACTACTTTTAGTTTGTAGTTATTTAGATCCACTTAGTCCTTCATTGTCCCACCAGAACTTATTGAGAACTTAGTACGTCTAGCACTTTGGTATGGATTTGGGAAAATCAGCAAACAGAACAAACTTCTGCTCTTTTGGAGCTTTGTAGCCACACATATTAGTCCTAAGTCTTTCAAGGAAAAGTTCTATATGATTACTCTTCACGTCATCAGAGAGTAAATGAATTAAAGCAGAATATCATATTTGTTATTTTAATATTGTTTGAAGAAAAGAGTCTTCAAAATCCTGTGCAACAACATCTACAGTAAATCACTGTTGGTCCAGAATTGCAAAGAATATGGAGTAGGAAGAAGATAATGTACTGGAGAAAAATGACATACCTAAGTGATATCTTGGTCTTCCACTTTCCTCAGAAATTAAGTATCTATTTAGGACCAAAAATTTACAGTGCAGTGACCACAGGAGCATTTCAGTAGATGACAAGACTAAGAAATGATTGTTCCTGCACTACATCAAGCATTTAAAATTTGACTCAAACTGTTAATAATAATAAAATTGTGATAACTTTTTTGTTGAAATTCAAGATTTACTGTCAAATTCCCGAAGCGAAGATGGGATATTCAGCATTAACCTCAGCTTTGGCTGAATATTGCTTTTAGCATTTGACCATTGCATGACATAATATATATATATATTCTGAGGTCCTTTACCATCAACTATTTTTTGTCTAAAGACAAAGCCAAAAGATGAGGACAATGGAAATATAGTACCTAGATTGGGGGTATGTCAAGCTCATGACAAGGTTTTCATCAGTTAACGTCTGAGCCCCAGATAATCTGTCCAGTGTGCAGAATTTCCACAGAAGCAACTTGCTTAGGGTTTGCCCTCCTGAATAATAGGATTGCCCTTTAGCCCTTTAGCGACATCACACAACTAGAATAAGTGGTTTCAATCTTGGAGTTAATTGCAAAACCAATTTATTTGGGGTAATTTAAGAAAGAAAATGAGTCATTTAAACAAGATACAGCAATACTTAAATACAGTCAGATAATAGTGATAATTTCTAATGCTGAACAGTACAATAGAATGACCACATTTTACAATAATTTATTACATATTTTATGAAAAACTAGAAGAGAATTCAAAGGCCTCAAGTTCAAAGAAATGTTAAGGAGATTGGAATGCTATTATCCTGATATATTCATTATAATTCTGTCCATGTATTGAGTTATCACACTACTTCTAAATATGCACAATTATGTGTCAATTAAAAAGGAAAAATTAAAATATATAAAATTTTAAAAAGCATTTAAAGCTGACATACAGAATACTTTTCTATACCTTTTTATACCATTGCTTTGTCTGGAACTTCCTCTGGCATCTCATCTGTCTCATTTTTCAAATCTCAGTGATCACTCCTTGGAGTGCATTCTTTCTGAGCTAGCTTCCAGGGAGGAGTTAAGAATACATTATGATCATGATTGCATCATGGTGCTTGCATTAGTAAGGTAGTTCTTAAATTTTGTACCCACTGGAATCACCTGAAGGACTTGCTAAGCCACAGATTGTTGGGTTCTACCCTAAGATGGATAATTAGGAAGGCCTGAGATAAGGGCCAAGGATTTACATTTCTGACAGGCTCTTAGGTGCTGCAGTGTTGCTGATCTGGGATTGCTCCTTGAAGGACTACTGATATGATACAATAATGATTTAACTTGTTATTTCTTTACTTTCTTGCAAGTTTATGGCATGTGATAAAATTCAGTTTGATGTCAATTTATAGAAACTTGACAAGCATCTGGAATATAGTTGAATATTGCTTAATAAATAGCTATTGACTGAATGTATAGAGTTTTAATCAATAGTACTATTTTGATTATATAAAATTTCCCAGCTTGTGTATTTGTGAACTACTTAATTTTTTTCCTTGGTGGCCACCAATAATTTTCTGTAAAACTAAAAGTTCAAAGGTTATTGATAACTTTAATGTAAAATGTGAAGCACCTATTCAGAAAACTTTAATTTTAAAAATTCAATAGCTAATATCATACATAGTTTTTAATTTTTAAATTTATTTTTACTAATTTTATTGTTACCATCAAATTATACAATTTTAGGTATACAATATAAGGACATTCATCATTGGAAATTTATCAAACATAGTTTTAAACAAATATTTTATTTCCAGAACAGTAGAAATAAATTCTTCTTAGTGTATTGGGGATATATGTTCTCTCAAAATCTTAGCAAAGATTTCAGATGATAATAGTCAATTTACTATTACCTTAAATTGAATGCATATATAATAGTATTCCTAGGGCAGGATGCATGTGCAATAGTATTTTTTGATACCAAATTTTAAAACCTATTTCATCAGTTCTATGGGGGCAGTGATCTGAAAATAGAGTGTTCCAAGCAGAAATAAAAGAACGAATGTGTAGATAATTTAAGCATACACATAGCAAGAGTTTTCTGAATTGTCACCAACAACCACACCCTCTGTTATGATTTAGACCTAAAATGGTCCTCAAAAGTCTCAAGTATTACAAGGTGGGGTTTATTGAATCATGGGGGGGGCTATTCTCATCAGTGGATTAATCCACTGATAAGTTTATAGCTAAATGTTCTATTCATTCAGAGGATGAATAGGAGGTGGAGGCTGATTGGATGTAAGTCACGGGGGGTGTGTGGTTATACCTGGTTCCTCTTCTCTCTCTTTGCTTCCTGGCTTTCATGGGTTGAGCAGCTTTCCTCTTCCATTCCCTTTTACCTTGTTATTTCTGCCTTGGAGCTAGCTGACCATGGACTGAACCCACTGGAAACTGTAAGCCAAATAAACTTCTCCTTTAAGTTGTGGGTGTCAGGGGTATTCTCAGTGAAAGGAAGTAATTAATATATTCTCCAAAAGGAAGATCACATGAATCAAGAAACAGACCTAAAGCCTTAGGATAGTTTTTACAAAATGCTGGATGGAGCACTCAGCAATGAAATAAGTATGTGTTACAATGAATAATTTTATTTCATTTAAAAGCAACACACTACTTTAATATAGGTCTTCCAAATAATGAGGTCCTCACTGAAGTCTCTTGTCTTTCTTCAGCAACACTTCTTTTTCCCCTCTACATCCCAAGACAGCCTTCAGAACAACAGTGAGCTTTGCTAGGTCGGGCCTTCCCTCCTTCACAAGGCAGGGAGGTGACTCCACAGGTTCCCCTTGCCAGCTGGAACCTAAGAAGTTGAAGATAAGGGTAGACAGAGATATGGGCTATTGACTACTGAGTCACAACACAGCTTGAGACATAAGATGCAGAAGCAAATATTTTGAAATGTCTAAAAGCAAAGGTTAAACATGTTGACAATAAGACACACACTGGGCTTTGTTGCCCATTTCCATTTCCCTGTTTTAAAGATTGTCTTACTCTGCAAATGTTTTTTGGCTTGGTAGCTGATGAAAGAAGAGAGATGAAACAAACCTTTGTCAGTGACCTTACTGTTTGGGTTTATATTTACTAAAATTATAAAATTGAATGAGGTAATTTTTATTCTGTTATTTTTTTCTTTTTTATTTCTTTTCTCTCCTTCTTTCCCTAGATGCACCTTCCATTGTTAGTACTATCTATAGTTCAAAAGTCTTTTCAGATGTAAAATTTTCTCTTGAAGTTTTTGTCTGGCTTTTAATTTTTAATGCTTTTCTTACCCCCACTCCCACGCCTAGTTGTAGTTTTTTTCCATGGATTTGAACTTCTTGGCAGGTAGCATTGTCTACATTATGCATCCCACTCACATAAATATTGTCAAAGCACTCACTCCTATTTTACTTCAGAGAAGGAACTAGTGGATGAAGTACATGCTATACCTTTTCTTTCATTCATAGAATAGGTAGCTATTTCTCATGAAGGGTATCCTTTACAAATTTCTTTATATTTCTCTTTAATAATTAATCTTGTCTCTGTTATTTAAAAAGCAATGCTATCCTGTTTTAAATATTTGTTCTATGTTAAATCTCATGAATTCTTATCACCCACAGAAAAGGAAAACATTAGGTATGGAGAAATATCAAAAGGGAGGAAAAGAACACCATTTGATGTATTTTTTCTCTTTTCTTTAGGAGAATTGTATAAGGTTTGAAATTTTATATTAATGCCTTAATTCTATATTAATGATGTTTAACCTTCATGGAACTCAAAACACTTAAACAATCAGCTAAAATGTATATCCCCAAGTATAAAAATGTGTATTTAAAAATTTTACTGAAAGAGGTTTATCTTCAGGAGATATGCAATTACCAGCAAGTTCTAGTCAGTGAAATTTCTGTTCTAGTTTTAACAACTTACCTTCTGTTTTCAGTATATATGAATACCTTCTGGAATCTATGTTTTCCTAGGATGTAGTCAAAGCATTTTTATATTAAATTTTGAGACTTTTCGAGATGGCAGAGAAGAGTAACATAGGTGGCTTGTGAAGCTCTGGCCTTGTTGACACAGATTTCTTTATCTGACACAGTTGGCCTCATATATCCCATGCCTCAGAACCATCTGCAGAGTTTTTTTTTTTTTTTTTAACAACTTCAGGTGCTTGAGACTAGCATCCAGAGATTCAATTTCCACTGGCTTAGGTAGTAAGAGAAGGGGGCAAGAAATGAGTTTTTAAAAAGAACTCTTGAGTTGATTCTAATGTGCAGTCAGTTGTGAGCCATCAATTTATAATCAAATTGCCAGACTGTGAGTGTACATAAAGATCTAAGATCATCTTTAAGGCACTAGGCAAGCTATGGCTTCTCATCATGGTTTTGTATTTCTCCTGGAGTCCTAAAAAATAGTTGAAACATTGATCCCATAATGGTTAAGTTGGCCTCTGCCTTTTCTTTTGCAAATCTAGTATATGGCGTTCTTTTGAGAATAAATGTAAATGTCTAAATTCCTGAAGAATATCAGGGTGAGAGGATTAAAGAGTGGGAAGGGGAGAGAGCCTCCTTCACAATGTAGAACAAGGGGGGAGCACATACACTTTTGTTTGTGAATCTGGTAAAGTGAGCCACTAATCTAGTTACATCCATCATGTCAACCTTGGTTGCAAACTTATTGTTGTCTGTCTGTAGAGAAGTGACATTAAGTAGCCCATATACTGTGTTATTTATTTGTTTATAGGTTAATTGTTCAGAATATTGATCTCATGGGCTCATTTTCCCATTCTTTCTCAAATACTCTTTCAAATCAACAAACATAAAATAGGACAGCTTCTTCTACACAGGGGACTCTTAAATGATGCAGATTCTATCTACTTGGTACCTTTTAAAAAATCACTCTTGCAAGAAAGCATAATTGAGTATAAATATTGCTACCACCCTAAAAGTTATGGCACAATTTTAGGCAGTTATTTTTGGATGCAGTAATCCAATTAAGGCACTAAATATTTGATCACTTGTTCTTTTTCTGTTAACCTAGTTATATATGTATAAATATAGTATAATAGTATGTGTGTAATGTGTACGTGTCTCTAATTTGCAATAAAGTTTTACAAATTTATATTTAAAAATGCTGGTTAATGATGAATTGCTGAGCAAATTGAGAGCTGCTGAGAAGTTTGCCTGGAAAAATGCACTAATAAGTGCCCAGTCAAGGCATGAAAATTATTTTGGAAAACTCTATCAAAGAGATACCTGTTTATAGCAGCATTATTTATAATAGCCAAAAATGAAATTAATGTGTGTCCATCATTTGAATGAATGAATGAAGAAAAGGTAGAATATATACACAATGAAATATTACTCAGATTATAAAAGGAAGGAAATTCTG
This sequence comes from Heterocephalus glaber, assembly GCF_000247695.1. The sequence continues at coordinate 17,902,031 of NW_004624738.1, read as the reverse complement.
TCATTGGCACAACTTAAGAGAAACTGGAGAACTTTATGCTATGTGAAATCGGCATAACACATAGAGAAAAATGGCATGATCTTATACATGGAATCTAAAATGTTGGATCTTATGGAAGCAGAGAGCAGAATAGTTGTTACTAGGCATTAGGCTGGGAATGGGGAGATTTTGGTTAAAGGGGAAAAGTGTCAGGAAGAAGAGTATCTTTTGGAGATCTATTATATAGCATACTGACTATGGTTTATATATTGTATATTTGAAGATTGTTAAGAGTAGATTTTAAGTGTTTTCACTACAAAGTGATGACTATGAAGTGATGGATATATTAATGCATTTGCTTTAATTATTCAATGGTGCATCACTACATCACACTGTATACCATAACAATATACAATTTTTATCTGTCAGTTAAAGGATTATTTAAAAAATTTAACAAGGAAAGAATGGTTTAATTCTGAAGTATGGGGCAAACACTGCCACCTACCTGGATTTTCTACTTCCCATAGTTGTAACCGCAAAGTAACTGCTGCCTTAATTTTGTAATGCATTCATTTTTTCAAGTAAAAAAAAGTAAACTACAAGCCTGCTGCTTGACTGGATGGGTTTGTGATGATGGGCCAAAGGCTTGGCAGGGGCATTAGAATGCCTTTGGTGGAGTTGCATGTAGATGGGTACACTGTGTAAATGAAGGCAGCACCAGAAGCAGAATCAAGAGGTGAGGTGCAAAGCTAGACGGTCAAGAGATCCATGTGGAATCTGAGGTGGTATTGAAGAGTTTGAACAGAGAGATTATTAAAGAGTAAAGAACCAGACACCCTAAGAGGACAATTACAAAGCAGAGGCCTCAGCAGATGAACAGGATCTGAGAGAAAGAGAAACATAAACACAAAAAGGAATTCCAGGAGCAGTAATAATTAAAGCACGGATGAGGGCAAGTGGATATATCAGAGAAAGAGTGAGGTGAGGCGAGACCAGCTAGAGCCCTGGATGATTCAGCCAGGCAAGAAGAGGTAACTGTAATTTTCTGAGTTATGCTCTTGATTTTTGCACTGCTTGACAAATAATTTAAAGATCTAAATATTAAGACAGAAGCACTAAACTTGCTGGAAGATAAGTTAGGTAGAACTCTTGAAAATATTGGCATAGGAAAAGACTTTGTGAGCAAAACCTCAGTAGCACAGGAACTAGCACAAAGAATCAACAACTGGGATCTCATCTTATTAAAAAGCGTCTGCACTGCAAGAGAAACCACCAACAGTGTGAAGAGACAACCTACAATGTGGGAAAAA
>NW_004624738.1:17882667-17899880 GCF_000247695.1 Heterocephalus glaber | reverse complement strand
TGGAGGGGGTGAAGGGTGCACAGGAATGGGGAAAAATAAGAACCAAGATACATCATGTACAGGTACAAGCACCCAATGATAAATATAAATGTATTGTATACCTAAAAGGTACCAATAAAAGAATTTAAGCAAAAAAAAATGTCCTTAATATTATTTGGTGTTTGACTAACGGGCATATTTTATCCTTGAATAACAAGTAGTATGTATCATTGGACAAAGAAAATTCTCTAGCTGAGAAATATGTTTCCCAACAGCACTGATGTAGTCTCTATCAGGTGAGGTTTTGGAAACCATTTCTTCTTAAGTATAACTTCTAAGTATTTTTATACTAAGAATGTTGCTATTTCTAGGATCATATCTGTACTCATGTGCTCTCACTGAGTGAAATGGGGATTTTTATATCCATTAAAAGGTAAAATGGTAGAGGGTAAATATGGAACTTTCTGGAACATAAAAATTATTAGTCATTACTGAAACTACTTTCTGGAACATAAAAATTATTAGTCATTACTGAAACTTATTGATAGCTTATTGTAACAAATTAGGGATGTGTTTTACCATAAACAACAGAGCACCAGCAAACACTGGCTGAAACACATAAAGATTTACTTGTCTTTGATAATCAAGAAGCACAGTGGTGGACTTTATAGGGATGATTCTGTGACTTGGTAATGGACACTAGGGTCTTGGTTTTCTCCCATCTCCTATACATGTTTACTATGTTGGCTTTATTACCATGCATGTAGACATGATTGCCAAATGACTCTTAATTCAGTGTTCCGGGTAATAAGGAGAAAGGGTTGTGTGGTAGGTACAGAGTTGGGAGTTTTTCTTTCTTATAACCAATTACTGTAATGATGTCACTTGGCCACCTAGTGCTGCAGCAGAGTACAGAGAAATGAGTGTTGTTACATGGAAACATTGTCACCTCTATTCAAAATGGATAGTTTGTAAGTTGGATAGTGAAATAGATGTTGGGCAAAAAGTTTCCAGTGTCTAATAAACCTATGGATAAATGGTAACACACAGAGGTGCCACGGTTCAAGCACTTAATTCATTCCATGATTTTGGGGAAGATGGCTGCATTTGTGTTTGTGGGAGGAAGATGACCATGGGTTGTGTTTGTCACCTGAAGTGGAGTTCATGAACAGAAGCCAAATTTTGCTGAATGCTTCTGTTAGCAGACTGAAATATTCCTGAAAAGAAGCATTCATGAACCAAGGTATTACTATAAATGAATTTTTAGTACCTTTGAATTGAACTAATTAAATTATTAAGGTCTACATTAATAGTGGGATTAGTCAGATGACCTCTACTTCAGCTACCGTCAATGGAAAAGATCTTCCTAAGGATGACAATGTTTCTGTAAATAAAAAAATAAATATCTTAGAGCAAGAAAAGTTTTGTTAGTGCTTGCACCAGATTTATGAATATGAGTAAAATTTCTTTTATTGGCTATATTTCTAGCCTTTAGCTTCTCCTACCCCTTCTACTCTTCTAAACCAGCAACAAAACCTTGACACCTTAGTGATAATATGGAATTTTGACCTGTAGTTCCATGTGTTGTTTATTCTAGAAAGCATTGTTATTGGCCACTTAGGTCCATGTGCTCAAGTCTGTTTGCTCACCACTGACCAAATCAGGTGAGACCATTTATTTTGGTAAAAAGGAAAATGGATTTATTCAAAGTTAGTTTTGAGAAGATGGAGGGGCCTCATCACCCAAATCAATATTTTACAGTATACATTGATGTTAGGGTCTTTCTTAACAAGGAACAGAGAGAGAAGGGATTACAATGAGATTGTAGACAAGTCCAGGCTTGTCCTACTCCTATTTAGACTCAGACCATTCTCTCCTTTGGTTGTGAAAAGGAAACTGGACTTTAAATTTCTGATTCATTGTGCGCTAAAAAGAGATGGGGGTGGTGGTTTATGCTCTAGGCCTGAAGAAGTTCGGAGAAGCCCCTTGTCTCGGATGGAAAATATCTAACTTTTAAACTTCCATTTTGCCATACTGGTTTTAATTTCTGCCGTGCTTTAGCCTAGCCCTCAATCTTCAGTCCACCTCATCTGTCTGTGTATCTAATGTTGAATTGGTGCCTAGATTCCATCAAAGGTAGCTGGAGCACAAGGAAAAGTGTTACTGAATTTTGCAGTTCTGGAGTCTCCTTCTAGAGGTGATTTCTAGATTCTTTTTTCTTCCTGAACAAAGAATTGGCCCAGACAAATGCAAAAGGTAGTGAGGTTTTATATATATTAGAGGTATGAAAAGAAAAAACTATGCTCTGCAGAGCAAATGAGAGCCAACTAAAGGTTAGAAAAGAAATATACCCTGCAAAACACAGAGGGGCCACTGAAAGAGTTAACAGTGGCCCCTGGGTTGATGGAGGCCCACTTCTGATTTCCTGTTCCTCAGGCTGATGTCAGATCTATAAAGAATCTGCTTGATTTCTTGTGGGAAGAATTGAAGATGGAATTCTCTGATTGGTCCCAGGGGCAGGGCTTTGGGAATTGTTTTTCTGAACATTTCCTGGATCATTTTCTGGATCTCTGTTGTTGACAGGTTGTGCCCACTTGCCCAGCCATTCTGCCTTGACCCAATCTTCTGACTCAAAAGGAAGCCACATGCTTGAATTGAAAAATAAATATGAAAGAAGATATATGTAGATCAAATCAAACAAATGGACAACTGAAAAAGGGAAATGGAGGTGCTGCAACAGCTATGCCTGCCCCAACCCCACTCCTCTGGGGAGCAGCCATTTTGATAGTGCGGTAAAAAACCTGAGAGACTGTTCTAGAGCTACAGAGACCAGATTCCTGGGATAGACTTTGTGTTCACCCGGCCCCAGGAAATTTGCATTCCCGCATTCTCCACCTTGATGTGTACTGCAGGCAGGGAACTGCCCCACAAAGGGGGCAAACTCAGGGCAGAGAGAGGATACACAGGCAAAGGGCATTCTAGCTGAGTTGGTGCGGTCCAAGAGCCTGCCCACCCAGACTTGTGGCCCAATTCACTGGAGTGAGCATGCACAGCCCCCATCAGTCGTATAAATAGCCCACTTGCCCAGATTGCCCACTGAATCACAGGGAAGTGCACCCACACCACCTGGTACCAGCTCTGCATCTCTGCCAGTCAGCAGAGTTGTAGGCAGCATATCCAAACTGTCTAGCACAAGTCCAGCATGTCTGCAGTACTGCTGGGTCACAGTTGCCAGTGCTCGACCACAGGTCAAGTCACCTCTGCTCCTGCCTTACGTGCCAGCGTGCCACCCCAGTTACCAGAGCATACACCCATCTGCAGAGAACGTGGGTAACACCTGCAACCAGATTACAACCAAGACAAGAAGGGAACTGTGTAGACTCATGGGCTTTTTGGTATAGCAGTCAAGAAGGAATTGCAGTCACTCTTGTCCCCCGCAGAATCCCTACCAGCACTCACTGAAGGCAAGGGCACCCCACTCACATCCTGGGCAGAGTGGCAGGGACTGTGGACCCCAGTGGGTGGGCACACATGCTTAAGGAATCTTTGGACTCCTGCCTGTGAATGAAGAGCCAAGTAGTTCCACACTATAGTCACTGTCACCTCCTGAAGAACCCCCCGCCAGCGCATGAAAGCAATTACAAATCCCTGAAACCTGCCACAGTGCAAGCATGAACATGCCCCCAACTCAGCTGTTCCTCGACTTGCCAGTGAACGTGTCTGCCAATTCCACCATCATGCCTGGGGCGGGGAGTGGGAAGCATTGCTAACCTAAGAACTGGGTCAGTGTTAGACTTTGCCCCCGTGCCTGCAAGCTGGCACAATGAAGTCCTGAGACTGGGTTAGCTTCAGTTTTGCAGTGGAAAGATCAGAGATAATGTTGGTGTGGCAGTCAGTGGAAGAAGGAATGGTGTGAACACTCAGGCTATCTGGCAAAGCAGTCACATTCCTGTTGGATACTTTCTGTTTTTTTTTTTAATTTAATTTTTGTTGTTTTTGTTTTGTGTGTTTTTTTTTTATTTTTCTTCTATTTTCTTTAACTTACCTGGTGTCTATGTTCTTTCCCTCTTCTCTATGCAGTTTCTTCACCTGAAGCTCCCATAGCAATACTATTATCTCGTTTCTTGTTTTTTCCCACTTTTGAAACTCCTTCTCTCAAAGTTTTTGGTACTGGGGATCGAACTCATGACCTTGCACTTACGAGGCAGGCATGGTGCCACCGAGCTAAATCCCGGCCCCTTCTCTCAAAGTTTTAATGTGCTGTCTCAGTCACTCCTATCTTCTCTGTCACTCCTATCTTCTCCTCCCATCCTAGACCTTTCGCTCCCTGACATAGCCTTCTGTCCTCCCGTACCTCCTTTCCACCTTACAGATACACAAAACATCAACAGATTCTGACAGCCACAAAACTTCTTCATTACAAAGTACACCTCCTTCCTGCTATAACTCATCCTTACTCCCACAAATGTCTTCTTAAAACCCTTCAACCCATCCAGAAGTACTACGAGACAATCTGAACCCATATCAATTTTTCTACTTCTTACCTATTACTATCTCCACTAGCAACCTCCCGTGGATTGACTTTTACTTTTCTTTCCTTCATCCTTCAATCTCTCCCCTGCACTTCTCCCACCTCATCATAGAATAACTATTCATAATTGAACACAGGTTGCACAGGTTATTGATAAAGGGTGAAAAGTAAATGCAAAGCCTATCTCATACAAGTGATATATTATTGGGTCTGTTGATGTTGTTATAAGCAAAAGTAATTCTTTCCTCAAAACATAGGGATAGAGCCCAAATCACTTAATAACTGAAGGGTAAATACCATCTCTGGACATATAAAGCTGAAAACTTCATGGGAAGGCAGCATCTTATTAAAATATTCATATAAACTACAAGCTTTCCCCATCCTACTAGAACTCAGCTTACAGTACTGGGGGGGGGGGCAAAATTAAAAAAAAATATGAATACACACAGGATCATGGGAAAATTAGGCAAAAAAGGACCTCAAGTGCTTCCAACTCTCCTAAGGCAAATCAAGGGGGGACAAATGGAGAGGAAAGGATATAACAGATAATACAGATCTACAAAATGTTTAAAGTAGAAATTAAGAAACTTGGTGAGCTCAAAGAGGACACAACTCAAAAGCTCATGGAATTATCACTCAAAATGTTCAGTATGGAAAACTGTATAGAATTCATGAGTTGCAGAAATGATCAGTGTGAAAAAAGAGTGTCTGAAATTGAGGACAAAAATGGTAAATTATGATGAAGTAATCAGAAAAGCCACAAAAAAGATAAGAGAACCAGAAAAAAAATCTTCCAGCAGCTACTAGACAACACTGAGACCAACATAAAACTAATTGAATTTAGAGAAAAACTAGAAGATAGCACAGATGGAATTGTTAATTTCTTTACAGAAATTATATTAGGAAAATTTCCAAGTATGAGAAAAGATACCAAAATACAAGAAACTAGGGCTTTCAGAAGAGCAAACAACTATGATAAAGAAGCTCACCAATACATATCATAATTAAATTACCAGATATCCAACAACAACAACAACAACAATGGCAACAATAACAACCCAGAGAATTTTAAAAGCTGTCACAGAAAAATAAAACAAACAAACAAATCAACAAAAAACATGAAAAAACAAAACCAATATATAAAGGCAAACCCATTAGAATTACAGGAGACTTCTCAACACAAATCTTAAAGTCCAGGAGTCCTTGGAGTGAAGTATTTCAAGCCCCAAAAGCAAACAACTTCCAGCCCAGATTAACATATTCAGCAAAAATTTCCTTCAAAACAGATGGGGAAACAAGAGCACTTCATGAAAAAGAAAAACTCAGGAGATTTACGAATACTAAGCCAGCACTCCAGAAAATACTCAAGAACATCCTAGCCCTGAGGAAACTAATAGTGGCAAAAATCTAGATGGAATGGAAACACCAAGCAAAGTCAATAAATAAACAATAACAACAACAAAAAATGACAGGAAAAGTAAAACGAAGGAGTCACTGACAGAGAAAGTGTGCAATGATAGTAATTTGTCAACACCTCTCAGTAATATCTCTCAATATTACTGGCCTCAACTCTCTAATTAAAAGACACTGATTTCCAGGCTGTATGTAAAAATGGAATCCAACAGCCTGTTGAAATTAAAAAAAAATCATCTAATCCAAAATATATTCATAGACTAAAAATCAAAGGATAGAAAACAAGCAGGGGTAACAGTTTTAATCTCAGACAATGTAAACATCAAGCTAAAACTGATCAGAAAAAAAGGTCACTACATACTAATTAAGGGAACAATCCAATAAGAAGAGATAACACTTATGAATATTTATATGTGGAATACTGGAGCACCAATCTTCATAAAACAAATTCTTCTGAACATAAAAAAATCACATAAATACAGTAATAATACAATCATAGCAGGGGCTCTTAACACCCCACTTGGATAAAGACATAGATCAACTAAACAATAACAACAAAACAAAACAAAAGGAAGAAATGCCAGAACTGAACCGCACCCCTGAAGAGGTGGACCTAATGGGTATCTACAGAGTATTCCACCCTGCTATAACAGAGTATACATTGTTTTCTGCAGCACACAGTACATTCTTCAAAATAGATCACATACTAGTCCACAAACACTGCATAAATAAATATAAAAGAAGACAGGTTTACTATCGGACCACTAAGCACTGAAAGTAGAAATCAACCACAGCAGAAACCACAGAAAACATTGAAGCACTTGGGAACTTAGTAATACACTCCTGAATACCCAGTGAATTATAGAAGATATCAAGGAAGAAATCAAATAATTGCTGGAAGCTAATGACAAAGCCTGTAGAACACATCGGAATGTCTGAAAACTGAGGGAGCTGAAATAAATAATCTATTGAGGAATCTTAAGATACTTGAGAAAAAAACAACAATTCAAGCCCAGATTGAAATTAAAGAGGGAAATCATAAAGATTAGAATGGGACTCTATGAAAGTGAGCACTACATTAACATGGGTATTATACTTCCTGAGTGTTCATCCATCTCTGATTCCCAAGAGTATTTAAGGTCATAATAAAGTAAAAATAATTAATTATTTTTTATGCTCTTTAGTCTTTCTTGTAACCTTTGTGAAACTGAAAATACTCTTTTGAAATATCTAAAATATAATCCTGATTGGCGAATATGAGCAAAATATTTGTTAACTGTTCTGAAGATACCTTTATTTTATCTTTTAAACATTTGCTTAAAGTAGTGTACTAAAATGCATTTAAGTTATGCTTTCTTAATTACAAAGCACTTTTATTTTTAAATTAATCTGGTACCATTTAAACAGCATGTAACACAAGTACACACATAGACCCAACATATAATATAATACATGCATGCAAGGGTAAGACAACTTTCACTTATTATCTACCAGCTTTTAAGAAGTTATATTATTGATGTGATTTTCCCTCTTTCTAGTCCCTCAAAATACTTAATCCTAAATTTGCAAGTCTGAAGGTAAGATTCTTGGTTGCATCAAGGCGAGAAATTTATATTTCAAAACACATTGCTTGCCCATTTAACCTGAGTTTGAATTTCCTATTTTTTTTCCACCTTATCATAAGTCATAGTCAATTTTCAGAAGCTCCTGCCCCAGGTTTTAAGACACTTCCCATTGTACTAAAATTTAGACATTGCTGGTCAAAAGTTAAAACATATTATTCTGGCTGTATTGGTCAAGGCCTCTAGACATTGAGAAGATCATAAAAGCAAGCCATATATAGGCAAATTTGCTATTTTCTTAGTTGAAGAATGGAGGAGGCAGGAGAAAGAAGCCAAAATCAATTGTTAGCAAACAGGAAGTTTTGATAAATATTTCAAAATGTGGCCAGTTTAGAATGAACTAAGAACTGTTAGACAAAATGAAGAGAACAGAATGCCCTTTCAGCTATACAGGCTATACTGTCTCAAAATAACATCACCTTTTCATAAGTCACAGTAACCAAAAGTTTTCTAGGGATGTAAGAATTAGCAAAAGCACTTTCTATTCCAGAGCAAATCACAGCAGAGCTTTCCAAACACATCCCAGTGTTTCTAGCCTCTTAAAAGGCTCTTAATTCCAACTTTCCTGTTAAGTCCCGGAGGGTTCATAAGAACCCCAGAAGACAAGGAAAAGGAGTAAATCTAGTGTCTCTGTAGAATGGATTTAAACCTCCAACTGAACACTGCCTCCGAGGGAATTGTCTTGTTCCCAACTAGATAGCTCTTTGGCCAAACTCAATGCTCTGCCAGGTCTTAAAGAGAGAGTCCTTTCCTACCCTACGTTTATTTGGTGGAGAAGGCGCAGCTTCCGCAGCCTCTTCACTGTAGAATCCTGGAGCATCGCGTCCTTTAGTGTGCAGCTTCTAGATAGTACTGAAATCCTGCTGCCTATCCTAGAATAAAGTGGTTCTAAGAAGAGAAAGATGAAAGAAACCAAAGTAAAACAAAACAATCGGGTACTCTAAATGAACAAAACAAATACCTGGAACATTTTTATTATAACCTCTGAATCTCTTCCAACATCAGTCAAATTGACCTGTAGTGGATCCAAATGGCCACAAACAATGAAGGGGCTTTCCTCGCCCTAAATCTCACTGTGGAACGACTTAAGTGAAGGTCCAAATGGTGAAGACAGCAGATCCTTGGAGGGCACTTTCTGGGGGCCAATGCGGCAGAACCATCAGCTCCCTGAACAATGGTTTTCCTTTTGCCAACAACGCGTTTATAGGCAGCTGATGCTTAGGACAGGAAAGGAGGGAGATTCCGGAGAGCAAGTGTCCTTAGCAGGTGCTGAACTGTGCCCTGGAGTTCCAATTATGGGTTTGGCTAGTGATGAGCCATCAGTCCATTTTTTCTGAAGCACCTGTTGCCTCATTAGCAGGAAACTGGAAGATTCTTGTCTCTCAGGAGGTGGGAACTTACCTCCTGGCTAGCTACCTCCAAAAATCTTATTGGCCACTCAGGTCCATGTGCTTAGGTTTTTTTGCTTGCTGCTGACCTAATGGAAGGAGACCATTTATTTTGGTAAAAAGGAGAAAAGATTTATTCAAAGCTAGCCCTGAGGAGCTAGAAAGCCTCATCACCCAAATCACCATCTCACCATGTGCAGGTTAGTTAGAGTCCTTTATGGCAAGGAACAATGTGGGGAGGAATACAGGGGAACACTAGACATGTTTCGTTCCTTCCAGGACTGGGACTTTTCCCTCTCTTGCCTATGGAAAGGAAACTGGACTTTGACCTCCTGGTCCCATTCTTGTGGGCTAAGATGTGGGGTGATGGTTTGTGCCCTAGGCTTGAGGAAGTTTGGAGAAACCTCTTGTCTATAAAGGAAAGAAATCTAACTTTTAAAGTTCCATATTGTAGTGCTGGTTATATTCTAATTATTTCAAAATTAGTTCTGAACATCACATTTAAGTATAATGGATCTAGAAGTGTATAATTGAATTTTTGTGTTCATTTTTATTTTGTAATAATTAGAATATTGTTTTAAATTGTTTTAAATCGTGATTTCCCCTTCTTTTTTACCCAAGGAGTAACATCCTGTACATAGTCTCTCAAATCAAATCATACTTGTTTTCATTATTTACTGTTTCCTGGATATAGTTTAAAGTGATCTTCCTCATTCTTTTTCACTGTTAACTGGTACTTCAATGTGTGAATAGACCATGGCTTATTAAAAAAAATCTACATTTTGGCACTAAAGTTATTTACCATATTTTATGATTAGTGAAAACAGATTAAGCATGTGTGTTTTGATGTAGTTGGAAGAATTTTGTCAATATTAATTCCTTGAAGATGATTTGTTGTATTGAAATATAAACGTATGTGTAGTTTTGTTAGATACTTGGAAATTCCCTCCATTAAGATTGCCACAGTTTGTATCCTAACTTGCCATGTAAGGGTGTCTACACCCACCATGGCCTCATGTACCGAGTGTGTTGTTATATTTTTTAGTTTTTGCCAAACTGACAGCAAGAAATGGTATGTCAGTGGAGTTTTCATAGGTATTTCTCCCATTACAAGTGAAGGGGAACATCTTTTCATATGTTAAGCAGCCAGGTGCATAATTTTATTTTGTGAATTGTCTGTTCATGTCTTTTGCCAATTTTGATCTTAGCTTACCCAAACCCTGCTGCTTTCTTATTCACCTGCCAACAACCACAAGACCAGAGGAAAGAGATCTAAGTATTATGTGCAGGCAGAAGCTCCCATATGCTTAACTTGGGTTCTGTACTAGGTTGGTGGTTTCAAAGTTAACTAAGTAATGCAGATTAATTATATCTATCTTCAGGTTTGACATTCAAAAAGATAGGGCTCACTCTTAGGATTCTTCTTTTAAACAACTACCGTGGAGGTTTTGGTGACCAACCATGTGTATGTAAACTACTGTTAAAACTGTACTTCCTGTAACACCAGCTTCAGGACCCTTCCTCAGCAAGAGAAATATCAGCTAGAGGAGAATGGGCTTTAACAGTAATGGCAAACCTATGGCATATTTGCCACAGGCTGTTTGTATTGTTGAAAACCCTAAAAGGTTCACTATCACTGGCTAAAGGGATGGCTGGAAAAACGTTAACACTCCAGGAATAAACCAGAACATTTCACTCATATCTTACCAGTTGGCTTGGTCCTTTGTGGAGAGAATGGGGGTACTGTTAAATTCGTTTCTGATTCTCCACATGCAATTGGATCTGGGCACATTGCCCTGAGGGCTGGGAATAGCCCAGTATTGGATAAAATCTCTACTGTTCTTTAGTTACCCAGACTGTCTTCACATTGCCACCTGATTTTCCGTCTTCTTTTCATTTCCCTGACTGTTATATCTCTCAGATTTATACTCATTTCTCAGTACTACCTCCAACTCTGCTTGTTTGGGTGACCTGATTTTCTAGATTGCTGACTTTGGCTCACCCTGTTCCATTTGTTTTGTTAGGGCCTTTTGGTTCCAACTGCTCTTTTGGCTCTGGGCAAGAAATTCCCAGCTCTGGAGACAGAGACCAGAAGTGCTGTGATTTCTGTGTGAATAGAGTTTAGGGGCAACAGCAGTCTAGCTGAAATATGGAACTGGAATACCTCTCCTGAAGATGGCTTTGCTTAAGGGCTTAGTTTTTACTTAAATTCACTGCTTATTCAGATGCAGGTCATGGGGATTGATACGTAAAATGCTTCTGACCTGCTTCTTAGAGTGTCCGTGAATACACATGTAGTAGGCTGTTTTAACTAGAAGGGACTGTGATCCATGAATACATTTAATCCCTAGATTACAGTACAGTATTTGTCAATCCAGTTACAGTCTCAGCCCTCATCCTCACTTTTTTAAACTCTACTTTTTCTCTGAATAAAAAATGTGGAGATCTCTAAAATGTAGTAAAACATTTTCAGTTTTTGAAAAGGAGAAAACTATGTATTATGTTATCATCCTTATTTAGAGACTGGATGAGAATCTTATTTTTCTAAGCAACTGTTTCATTCAAACAAGTTTGAGAGAGTGAACTGGCCAGAAGAGCTGAGGTGTGAGTGGCTGGAGAATGCAAAACAAGGAATTAGAGGAGAACACAGTTCAGAGTTGGTCGGCACATGGAGAGAAGGCTTCTATATTATGCCTACCTAGCTTTGTTTGGTTTTCACTTTCTGAAACTCTGGCCTAATTTTCATGCTTCTAAATTTTTACCTTTAATGTCAGAACATCTGAATTGAGATCACATTAATATAGACCAGAAATCATTTGGAGGAAGTACAAAACCCAACTGTGAGGTAAATCTGAGACATGGCCAAGGGTCACAGGAATTGGAAAGACAAATTCAACTGTACTCTTTTACCAGGTAATAAAACCACCCAAATCACAAATGTCTAAATCTGAAAGGAAAAATTTTACTGGAACTTTTGGTGTATATCTTGTGTATAGTTTGAATATTCTTTTGGAAAAAGAATTTGGAAAATTCTTTGGAATATTCTTTTGGAAAAAGAATTTGGAAAAAAATTTCTTAGGTAATTTTAAGAGACCCTTTAAAGAAATAAAACATCTTCCTGTCTTATATATGTAAATAATACAGGGTTTTCCTTGTTGTTTTTTTTGTACCGGGGATCAAACTTGGGTCCTCATGCTTGTGGGGCAGGCGCAGGAACCACGGAGCTAAATCCCTGGCTGTTTGTTTTCTTTAAATCAATTTATTTCTGATTTTTCCTGCCTTCTAGGTTTATTTCACTTATGAATTGATTAAAATTATATTGATATCTTTAACTTAGATCATTGATTTTCCTTCTCTAGAACCTGTCTTCTGGCTCTTTGTTCTTATTTATCTGCTCTTCCCTTGAAGACAATTATCTATCTATACAGAAGATCTCTTCCTTGCAAATATATTTTCTATAATATTCCCCTGAAATATATTCATTCTGAGTGTCATTTGAGAAGTACTATTGGAATAAACATGTCATTGTTAATTCCATAGAATTGCTAGTTTGTTTTTTCTCCTCATAAGCTAGAAGAAATACAAACATATTTTAAGATTTTGGTTGATATGTTATAATTAGACCAATCATATGGGAAAGTATTTACATTTACTATGTAGGAGGTACAAATTCTTGCCCTGCTATTAGTCATTGCTTTATGAGATTAATTGAAGGGTGGTACATAAACCAAAGGTGATGTACCTAAAAGGCATAGGTATTTGGATTTACTTCATACAAGCCTAATAGCTGATCTTGAGCACCTTTTGATAAAGAGGATATTTGAACTCATTAACACCTCCAAATTTTGATCAAACTCAGCAATATTTAACAAAAAAAGTGTTTAACTTAGTATTCATTTAATGAGTAGTAGCTATGTAAGAAAGACAGTGTTGCTTTTTCATTGGCTCATTCAAGAAAGATTATTTTTCATCTCCTCTGAGTAAAGAATAAGAGAGGATGTGGCTGAGTTAGATGACAGAAAGAGTTTTCTTCAGGCTAGGATTTTCTTTGTGGTTATGAGCTTCCTTTTCCATCAGGGAAGTGGTTTCCAGTGTTAGGCAATTGTACTGAGTCTTCAAGTGACCCAAATGGTTTTTGTCTCTAATGTGAAAAGGTTTGTATTTTCCACTCTACTATGGGTAACCAATTCCTTTGCAATTTTGAAATTTTAAAACCCTGGCAAAGTTTTGGGGACAAGCAAATGAGAACAGATGGGATGGATGACTTATATGGTCTTTGAGATCTCTGATGACCCCAGTGATTCCATGATCCAAAATAGGATGGAAAATCTTGTGATAAAGGGCTTAAAATTTCGGCCTCAACATGAGGTAATAAGATATATTTTTTAAAAGGGTGGCTTATTTGTAAAAAATACAAATAATAAAACTATGCATAATAAAATAAGTCAGAATTCTTTGTCTCAGACATCATATGATTGTCTATGGTGGACCCCAAACTAGACTTTAATGTGAACTCATTTTCTTCAAGTATGTATTACCATGGCACTAAAAGGCCCAAGGGCAGCCCATCTATGCTTTGGATGTTATCACGTGGTCTGGAACAAAAACCACGAACCAATACAATTCTCTCATTTGTTTATTTGAATAAAACTATGCGAAGGAAAATTTCCAGCTAGTCATGGAACTTGAGGTCAAAGAGTCAGAATACAAAGAGTTATAGCAAGTTTAAGAGTCAGAATAAACTAGAGAAGATTAGGAGTTTCGTCAGTGAAGAGCCAGGAATGGAATAGGCATTCAGAGAGAAATCAAGATGACCCAGGAGAGAGATTAAAGGGCTTTTTTGCTTCTAGTTTCTTGAAAACTCTTGAAAATATACAAATCCTGAGATTAAGGATGCTAGAGTATCCTTAAAATACATTCACTTTACTCAAAATTTTGCTTATTCTCTTTATAGCTAAGCAAGCTATCCTAATCAGTTTTACCTAAGCACAAATAAATTTTGCAAGAATGTAGTCAAGAAACAATATTTTATTTATTTATTTGCTTAAATTCTTTTATTGGTACCTTTTAGGTATACAATACATTTACATTTATCATTGGGTGCTTGTACCTGTACATGGTGTATCTTGGTTCTTATTTTTTTCCCCATTCCCTGTTCTTCCTTCACCCCCTCCACCCTTGGTTATTTACAAAGACTTTGTTTTCATTTTTTCCTTTTCTCATAATTTTTCCTTTTCTTTCTTTCCTTTCCCCTTCCCCTCCCACTTCCCCTACCCCTTTGGACATTTTCTTCCTATTCCAAATTATCAATTATTTGTTTTAATCATTTTAGTCCTTATTTAAACTCTCAGTTTCTCACACCAGAGAAACTATTTGGTATTTACACATGTATGCTCTATTTATTTCACTTAAGAGTATGGCCTCAGTATGCATCCATTTAGCTATAAACGTCTCTAGTTTCTCGATCTTTATGGCTGAGCAATACTCCATTTTATAATAAACCCCACATCTTCTTTATCCAGTAAGAAACAATAGATTAAATATTCCTTATTTCACTGCTTCATTTTACTTCTGCTATGGATATATTTCTTTTTGAAACACAGTGTTATAAATGTGACTGTTTTAAGCGATACATTTTAGTGGCATTTTTGGAAAACTGAAAACGAGAAACACTTGAATATTTTGATCCAAATCAATGAACATACTTAAATTAATTTTTATTTTTAGTAATTTTGATGTAGTCTGTCTCTTTTCTGAGTTACAATAAGTCATATTCAATGATTAAAAGAGGGGTGATGATAAACAATTTAATGAAAATGGATTTATCTAAATATGTGAAAGGAGCCAGATACATATGCAAATTTTAAGTTTCTTTATGTATAGTTATCTCTTCCGTGACTTATGCAAGAAATTGTTGTATTTTATAGCATCATGATCTTTGCCAGTGGACACTTAAATGTGTCTCTTTTAAAGCTTTATTCTTACTGATGATCTAGTTTCATCTTCTTTCCAACTGTGGCCATGGCAGCTGAATATGGAGGAAGCAGGGGCTGAGGCCTTCATCTGAGTGTACGTCCGTCCTCTGACTCCACTCTTAGGCACTGACTTTGCTGTTATGTGGACAACACAGAAGCACATGGAGAGGAAGAAGTCTTTTTATGTGGCTGTCCCTGTGTGGTGCACCCATGTGTTCCCGTAGGTTAGCCTGGCTCTTGCTGATGCCCGTGATATCTGTTGGAATGAATGTTTCCAGGCAGCTGGTGTGCTTGGTTTTCTGAGAGGGACATTTGCTGTTCCTCCAGCCTTCTCTGTCATGGAGGTGTCCCCTTGAGAAGCTGACATCTCTTTCTGTATTTCCCCTGCAGTATTTCTTTGGATTAGTCATCCCATTTACTGGTTCAGAAATTGTATACACATCCTCAGCTCCTTTGTACTCTACTCTATGAAGGTGAGATCCTTTGCTGCATGTCACGAGAAGGTTGTGGAAGGTTGGGACTGGGTGCCTAGGAATGCCAGACCCTTTATGTTCCATTGGAAGGGATGCTCCAGGGGCTCCATTCTTCCTGATCTCTAAGCCAGAAATAGGCACCGTTCTTTATATTCATAAATGACCTATGAACTTCAAAGGAAACTTGTGAATCACCCACTTCTTAGTCTCCACAGTTAGAGAAAGAGATAAAAAACTAATTATACAATATAGTTGGGAGTTCCAGAACTCTTCCTTAAGAATCACGGAGCATGCTCCTCCCTAAGGAATCTCCAGCATGAGTATTCACAAATCTTCAGCCAGGGAGTCAGTTGTCAGTAATTCTATCTTTTTGGAAACTCTACTCTTCATAAGTACTTATCTTCATTCTCAGGAGAAACATCCTTTATTCTTCTATCTTCTCAGGAGGAGAAACATCCTTTATTCCTGTATCTTTTCAACAACACTTCATCTGGCTCTCTCTTGGCTTCTTTGTGTTTCTTTCTTTCTTTTTTTTTTTTTGGATGAGGGTTTGGTGGGGGTTGGCAATTGATGGAAATTTTCCACCTTTCCTCTAAATAAGCCCTGGCTCCAGTTCTAACCAAGGACAGATTCTTATCAATATGGGATAAAACATACATCCTTTTTTCTCTAGACTATATGGTTTGGGAAGCCAGATGGGAAGAATGAGGTCTAATTGGCCTTCTCCGTGAGTGCTGAGAAGAAAGAGGGCATGCAAGTGAGCTGACACACTGCTGGGAGAGGTAAAACACCTGAGGTTAAGTTGTTTACCAGGAGAAGCACCGTGGAAGGTGGGAGACAGATGAATCCTGTGGGAACTCTATACTCGGGCCAGTGTCTCAGTGAATAAAGCCAAGGTGCTCCAGTCATTTGGGACTCTATGTCCAGGAGAGATATGACTCCTATCCCCCAGATTTTAACCTGTGTCTGTGTCTATATTTTTCATCTTTGTCACCCCTCGGTCAGGTTCAAGCTTTTAGGCTGGTTCCTACAATATGGAAAATCCTACTTAACCTATACATCAGAGTTGATATTTGTTCTTAACCCTCAGAATTTTATTCAATGCTTTTCAAATAGATAGGAAGGAACTTTATAAACATTTGTTAAAGAATGAAGCCAGGAATAGTTTGGATATATTCAATTTCAAGAAAAAAGTGTAAGAAGCTGTCAAGAGAGATGGAAAATATCTGATGTATAGTTGTTTAATGGTTAGAATGGATTTATGAAAAGAAACCAGGTCCATGTAATCTGATATAATTCCTTGCTGACATTCGTTTTTGAAAACTAATGATTAGAACGTGATATATTAATAATATATTGTATAAAATTTAACTCAGGCAAACAGTGTATTTTTGAAAATATTAGAGGAAATGGATTAGAGAATCAATATTAAACAGCCAATTAATAGTAACAAATATGTTTTACACTGTGCTCATACAAGAAGAAGTTATTACACATTTCATTTTGTGAATTTTTAAAAAAACGTATCTTATTTTTTACTTGGCTAACTTGACCAAATCAACATGCTGCTTTGGAGACATAGACACCAAGTTGTGATTTATCATTGGATGGGACAAAATAAACATAGATGAGCTTGGGTGTTTATGAAATTTTTATTTCATAGGACTATTGGTAAGATTGACTTATTTAGTATAATTACTAGTGTACATTTCCTTTAAAGTTTCCCTAATATTTAAATGGAGAATTATATTTGGAATAGGACAGATTTTAGGAAAATCTTTTTTATTATTATTATTTTTTTAATTCTTAGGTTCTTTTATTGGTACATTTTA
>NW_004624738.1:17844645-17859375 GCF_000247695.1 Heterocephalus glaber | reverse complement strand
AGACTTTCAATGGAGTTTTTAATCTCCTGGAAATCTGTTTGCATCTGTTTTATGGATTCCATTTGTTTCCTATGTTGTGATTCCATCATGTTCCTCAGCTCCTCTATTTATTTTAATCTGTATCCTCTCTAGATTTATTAATCATGATTTGCACTATGGGCACAATCTTTGCTGTTATGTCAGAAATTATTTCTGATTTCATTTTTTCCAAATCCTCTTTCATCGCTAGTTCAGAGAGTCCAGGTGTTTGAGTATCAGAGGGTTCCATCTCTTTCCCTTTGGGGTTGCTGTACGTGATCTGGAAGTCTGGTTCTGAGGCTTGTTTACCTGTCTTCTCATTTTGATGGTGTGTGTGTGTGTGTGTGTATGTGTTCCTGGGACCCACGTGGCTCACCTCCTCTGTGCTGGGAGCTGTGGCACGCCTACCTAGAAGCCTCCTCCAGGCTGGGGCCTGTGGCACATCTACCTGGAAGTCTCCTCCAGGCTGGGAGCTGTGGCATGCCTACCCAGAAGCCTCCTCCTGGCTGGGAGCTGTGGCACACTGACTCAGAAGTCTCTTCTGGGCTGGGAGCTGTGGCACCTTGACTTGGAGGCCTCCTCTGTGCTGGGAGATGTTGATTCTTTTTATTCCCTTTCCCCTTCTCATTCTTTCTGTTGTTCCATCTCTAGATTCCCTTTTTCATTATTATTATTATTATTATTATTATTTCATGTCTGCTGCATATAAGGTTACATTCATCAAGAGTAGTTGGTACATGTACATGACACAGTTTAAATCTTTTTACCTCCTTTTCCCTCCCCTCAGTCTCACTTTCAGACTCTTGGTCCCCTTCCCATTTTCAAAAGATCTATCTCATTTTCTTTTATCTTTTATTTTGTTCTTTATTTGGGTTACTCACATGAAAGAAACTATGCAGTATTTAACCTTGTGTGTCTGATTTATTTCACTTAACATTATGTTTTCAAAGTGTGTTCATTTTCCTAGAAGTAGCTTGAACTTAGCCTTTTTACAGCCATATAATATTCCATTACGTGTAGATACCACATTTTCTTTATCCATTCATATATTGATATATATGATATATATACAGGTTGCTTCAAAGATTTAGCTATTATGAATTGTACTGTGATAAACATTGGTTTGCATGTATCTCTATAATATGTGCTGTTCTTAATAAAATACTAGGAATTAGAACAAATACAAGAATGTTGGGGGCTGGGGATTTAGCTCAGTGGTTCCACCGCCTACCTCGCAAGCACAAGGTCCTGAGTTTGATCTTGGGTACCAAAAAACAAACAAACAAACAAACAAACAAAAAGAATGTTGGGCTTTCTATACACTATTAAATCTATTGATACCTTTGAGTGTCATGGTTGATGACTTGCAATGAAATGCAAACATCTATTGTAGGAAATATTTCAAAGAATGGGTCAGACTTTTCATTTGAAAAGGGAAAAGGTGTTATTTGAAAGATTTAAATAACTGTAAAAATGTATTTGTCTCCCACTGAGGACTTTCTGGTCAACTCTAGAAAATGTGAACTCATTTATCCAAGGAAAGAAGTGTTGGTGATAATAGCATTTAGAACATCCAACCTCTCTTATCATTGTCTGTTTATCTATGTGCTCCCTCAGGGTCATGGTAAATCAACCCCTGTTAGTGTATGCTTTTCTGAATGTGTTTCTCATGATGATTGTCCCAAACCTGCTGAATTCCCTTCACGACATCAACGTATTTTACCTTCTTTTCCTTTCACAGATATGATTAACTGTTATATTCCTAAAATGATTATAAGCAGCTCATAAACTATCTGTGTATCAAAAATCTTTACATTTGCATCAAAAGTTTCTGTATCTCTAAGATTCTAGAGGAAGGTATCTTGCTTTTTGACAAGATTAATTCTCTATCTTTGCATAGACTCTCATTCTCCGCTCCCTAATTTGACAGCTCTCCCTAGTCAGGTGGCATATCATTACATTTCAGCAGGTTTCTTGGAAAAAAAATAACTTGGTTTGCTGTCTTTATCATTTAATATTGTAATGTTACATAATCACTTCCCTTTCATTACAAAACTCAGTAGAATAACTTCTGAGTACTGCTTATTATTCCATAAAACTTTATCCTGGATTTTTATGAATTTCCATCAGTCTTGGATGCCCATCACTCTATTGAAGCTTTTATTTTTCAGGATTAACAATGATCTCTTAGCACTGTCATCTTGGCCTCATCTTCCTCAACTTCTTTGCAGTAGCAATAAATGTCATCATCTCATCTCTCTTCTTGAATGGTTCTTTTTGCTTTCATAATATAATACCTTATACCCACTAAAGTTTCTTTCTACCTTTTAAGAAATAACAACTTCATTGAGATATCATTCATATGTCATATGAATGACTTTAGTCAATAGAATATGAATGGAATTTGTGCTTGCCATTCCCAGACTCCTCCATGGATACCTGCTGTGCTATTTTCTGTGCTATTTGCCATTTGGCCTTGATTGTGAATCTCTAAGCCACAAGTTAAAGATAGTGGAGGCACTAGGTGGAAGAATAAAGGGGAGAAGTCTGAGTCTTTGAATTACTTCTTGGAGGGGAGCCTACTGGTACTCAGGAGCACTTCCTTAGATTTAAGGTGGGCAAGAAATACATGTATTTCATTGTTCTCTTTCAGATATGTTGTCCTAGAAGCTGGTGTCACATTAACCAACATAAGATTGACGCTGCCAATTTATAAATAAGCATAAGAACATCACCTGCCAGTGCTGACTCATATCAGTATTTTTATTTGCCGAATTCATTATTGAAAAACAACCTTTAATTTTTCTTTACTCTATTTGTGTAACTATTTTTATTTATTTGCCATTTGCATTTATTTTCTGTAAACTGCTTAATTATGTCGTTGTTAATGCTTCCGGTAGGTGTTTATCTTTTCCTTGTTGATTCTTTTCATTTTAAGGACATTCTGTTTTTATCTGTCACACACCAGATTGCAAATACTTTTTCATAATTTTGTACTTTGTCACCAGTTTTGCTTTTTGTTGCATAGACATTTAGTAGTTTTACATAGCAAATTCTCCTATTTTTTCCCTTTATATTTTTATCTTCAGTGTCATTTACAAAAAGTCCTTTCTCCTCTTGAATTATATTCCCGTACTTTTATAAATGTTTTAAAAACATGTAAATCTTTAATTAATCTTTAATGTAATGTGGAATTTAATTTAGGATAAAAATCTTTTTCCTCTGATAGTCTAAAACTCTTACTCATAGCAGGCACTTAAATATTTTTAAATTCAGTTATTTCCTTTCTAAAATTTAGGGTTAGATTAGACAGTAGTTCTTACAGTGTAATCTTTGGGCTAACATTATCTGTGGCACATGCAAATTCCTGGGCCTCACCCTAGACTTATGAAAGGGGATGGAAATCTGTGTTTAACAACTGTCAGGGGCATTCCAGTGATTTGTCAAGTTTGAGGAGCCCTGGAATAGATAATATCGAAGGCCTCTTCCAGCTAACGTATCTTAGGAGAACGATGTGTTTTCCTATATTAGCAAAGCCCATTATTGTGGAAGAATGATTCATTTCTTATTTCCTGCAGAGTGATAAACAGAAAAGAACATGTCCACAGCCAGCCTTAAAGGGGTAAAACTGTGACTGTGAAGAGGGCCACATCGCTTGGTGAATCTCTTCTTCCTCAGCTGTGCACTGCTGTCCAACTTTGTTCTAATCTGCTGATGCAGAGGAGAGGTCCAACCACCCCAGGGCTCCACTCACAGAATGATCATACAACTCTGACGGGCTAAGCAGGCCTCTGGCCTGTCCCTGGGTGTTAGTGTGCTGTTCCTGGCAGCTGTCCTTTCATTCTGCCCATGGCACTCCTGAACCTAGTGCTACAACTCTTTGGTCCAGGAGATGGTTGAGTTGTCCTCGTTACATTAGAGATCTGAGTCTAAGCAAGTATTTTTTATTTTCACCAGTTCTGCCTATAGTTGCCCATTGACTTGAAAATATCATTCTTTCTTTTTACCCATTGTACCCTTGGAAGATTCCCCCAGAAAGAATTTAAGAGCTATCAGGCTGAGAGTCACCCTTTAATGTCTTTATTTTATTTCTGTCCATCTCAAGGTTAAGAGGGATCAATCATGAGAAACAACTCTTCGTTTCTACCTCCTCTAGAGTAGCTGGGAAGACATTTCAATTCTAGCCTGGGGCGGGGGTTGGAATGGCGGGAGTGAGGCTTTGTCATATCTTCAAGGGATAAAGGACTTCTTATTATGCAGCAAACACAAAACACTCATAAAGACAGCTTGCAGGTTCAAGGTCTTTTGACATATGTCAGGCTCCTCAAGGGTACACAGTCCTTTGCTATCAGTTCAAAAAATAATATGCTCCCATGGAGGGGGATGGTGAGGTTGGGGTAATAGGTGCAGGGACTCAAGACCAAGGCATAAGAAGGTGGCACCAGATATGCTATAGGCCTAGTTATCATGCTTGTGTGTGTGTGTGTGTGTGTGTGTGCAAGCGTGCGTGTGTGCATGTGCACACTTTGAAGTGTCCTGGAATGCACTGTGGGTTTTTTTATTGGGAGATAGAAATGCCAAGTGCATTTTGTGGTGATGAGACACTACGGCGGAGCTGCTGGCCTCGAATAGTCCGACCTGGGGACAGGGAGGGCAGCCAGTCTGCTTTCACACCCCAGCTCACGCTCAGGACACTCCGTGCTACACTGTTGCTGCTAAGGAACTCGTGTTTGAGAAAGGGGAGGGAGGGAGGGAGGGAGGGAGGCAACCGGCAGGCTGGATATGCCGATCTTTTCACAGGACCCTCCCGCTCCGCTCCCCTCTGCTCTGCTCTCTCTCCTAACTGCAGCGCTGCGTGTCAAAGCTGCTGGCACAGGCAGTGGCGTCCCCGCCCTGACGTCTCCTCCCTCACCCTCCTTCAGATCTCCTCAACCTTCCGGATCTGCTCTGCCAACAGCTAATAGCGAGATGACTGCGGGGAAGGCAATCACGGCAACAGCAGCATGGCATTTACTTTACTTTTTTTTTCTGCACATAAAGTTCCAGAACTGTGAACGGTGGGGGAGACTTACAGGGGTGTGGATGAGGGTTTGGAGAAAGGCGAAATCTCTGAAATCTGCCCCTGTTCCTCCTACCATAGGACGACGTAATTGGGGCTGAGTGGCCTCAGGAAATGATTTAATGCTTCCTTTGGATGTTTGCCCATTAACATAGCAGGGTTGACAACGTGCGCCACGAGGCATATTCAGTCTTGCAGGCTCACAGACCGCGTGCTCTTTCCTGTATATTGTTCCTTCAGACCCTTCATCAACGCAGAGGCAAAGCAGGGAGCTAGGTGCCTGTCTTCTTGCTTCTCCGTTGTTTTCCTTAACAAGATGAGATTCCAGAGCACCTGCTTACCCAGCTCAGTGCTGTAGAAAGACAGCAGGTAGAAACTAAGGCTGTCCTGCCCTCCAGGAGCTCGTGGCTCTGGACAAAAGCCAGGATAGAGATAAAATTTATTTCTGCACCCCCTTTCTCTGTAACTGGGCATACAGTTTCTCACAGTAGATGAGATGTACAAACTTTATACTCAAGATATGCACCCCAGGACTGTCTTGGTCATTCACTGGGTGCCTGGCCTTGGTCCACTCATTGAACTCTTCTGATTCCCGAAGTCCTTATCTGTAAAGTGGGCACAAGAACAAAGCTCCATTGCAGAGTAAGACTTGCTGTTTTTGACCTAAGCTGTTCTACAGTGAGCTTTCAAATCCTAGTGGTTGGTGATGTTTTGGAAAGTGACTCTGATGCTATGTGCATGAGCATCACCTTTCCCGTGATGTGTGTGGATGGATGGATGCAAGATCCTGGGTGGATTCAAGGAAGTGAAGTTTTTGAAAGCTATTACTTCATATTAACAGTTCTGCCTTCTACCTTCTGTATTCCTTCTGTTATTTTACCAAGTTATGGAGCAGGCATGGAATACCTATAGATATGCAGTTATCTGGATAGGTTAGCCTGAATAATAAATTATTTCAATCCAATTTTGCTTCTGGGTGGTTTGCAGTGAGTGCAGTGCTTTTGATTGATTTCCTTCAACTCAGGTTAGTAATGGTTGCAGTTTTTGCATTGATACAGCTGGAGAGGTTTCTATATGGGTACCTTTTTCTGTTCACAAATATCAGGTCTTTAAATATCACATTTTTTGGTACAGTTATGTATGTAGTAATTTAAGATGCTAATCTGTTCATGTATATGAGGATCATCCATTATAACTAAAGAACACTGTTACAGATTAAATGATAATTTTTTGTGTTTTTTTTTTTGCTTTTTATTGACTATAGTTCACATAAGATGGCTAATAGGTAAGGTGATTTTTTTTCTTTTTTGGTACTGAGGATTGAACTTGGAATCTTGGGCTTCTGAGGCACCACTGAGTTAAATCCTAGGCCTGGTAAGGTGATTTTTAAAAGTATCAAATCTTTTAACAAATCTTCTAACTCCACAAGTCAGTTTTCCATTACAGCCTTATGTAGATGCTCCTGTGATATTTTTTTCTGAGCAGGAAAATGAACCTTTTGATGTTGTTCTTTTGTTCTTGCCCAAAGACACCAATCTAACAATTTCTTATGCCTGGATAGTGCTTCATACCTGTCAAAGTCCTTTCACTTGAACCCTGTTATATCCTATTTGTAGCTTCTATCTTCTTGCCTCCATATATGAAGACAGGCCAACTGCCCAGTGATGTGAAGAAAAATGGGGATAATTCCTTGGAATGATAAGCAATTTTTATTTAAGAGTTTGAAGGTCCCAGTACACTGTGAAAGCAGAGGACTATTTTTGGAAGAAGAAAGGTAAGATGGAATTCATAGTCTGGGAATTCATTCACATTCTAGAAGAGAGAGAGTGTGTGTGTAGGGGGACTGTTTGGTTGTATGAATCACATTCTACTTCCTTGTGTTGTTGTGGATTGATTTATGACTTACCGTATGAAGTTTATAAGCAATTTGAGGTCAAAGCTTTTTTAAATCTTTATGTGCATCAAAATGCTTAGCATGGTAAAAAAAATGCTTAGCATGGTTTAGGGAAATTGTTAAGTGTCCACTGGATTCTTGATAAATGAAATAGGGAAATATTTTCTGCTTCTCACTGTCTATCTAACCTTAGATAGCATGAAGTTGGCTCATGGAAAGTTGCTCATTATGCCTGCCCTATGTATAAATAGCAATGAAAATGATCCTTGATGGAGAATCAATAAGAATCACACGGGTTCAGGTTGGAATAAATGGACCATGCCCCTTTTTTGATACCTAATGACCCTAAATTACTTTAACTTTTTCACAAAATGGTATTGTGAAATCTGCTCCAAAATATGTGAATTGGTTTAAATAATGTCTCATCAAGGTAAAATGAAACAAGAAAAATTATGAGAAAGAGCTCCTGTCTGTTGTATGGTAGTAAGGGACCCATTGGGAGCTGTTCCAAGTATGGACATTCTCCTAACCAGAGATGGTGTTGGGGGTAAGTAGAATTGGCTGTCACCCACGTGTTTACTCAAGAAGCATATTCTAACACTGGGAATTACAAATAGTTGCTCAGTCCTACTACTGTGGTTAATGTGAGCACTTAGTAATTAACAGGTGCTCATAAACAAGAGGTTGAGGGGAAAGAAGTAGACTGTGTTTGAAAGTAAACACAATATCGAGTGCTAAATATGCTATGTCTATTCTTTTTGATCAATTTCCCTCATTGAGTCAAGGACAATCATAAAAATTGTGATCTCTTTTGAATCCAGACAGTTTATTCATTTTTTTGCCTCTTCAATTTCTCTAAGGTGTTCTGGGATAAACTTGATCATCTGGTGGGAATTGCTTGAACATTTTTTTTTTTTGTTATAGAATGAACATATCAAACAGTTGTCTGCTTTCAGTGGTAGAAGACAGCAATATCATTGACATGTGATCTTTGGTTCCATTTCTCCTGATGCTTCATGACCAAGTTTGGGGGACTGGCTTTCTACAGACCACTTAACTGCAAGACCTTCCAGAGATATTTCCATGACAGACAAGGCAAATGGATTCTCTCCTGGTATGAGAAAATAGGGTGGTTTTTGAGAGTCGTGTAAAGTATTGAGTGTGACATGTTTAATTAAAAATATGTGCTGGTAATGTCATCTCCAGAGTGGGAAAATTTTATTTTATATTTCCATGTCTCAAAAGACTGGTGATTTTTACACAAAGCTTTAATTTATTAGTGCTACCACTTGCTTGTAGCATGCTAATCCTCTGGGAAGTATATTTT
Source organism: Heterocephalus glaber (assembly GCF_000247695.1). The sequence continues at coordinate 17,851,077 of NW_004624738.1, read as the reverse complement.
TTTGCCTACAGATAGCTAAAAACAAGGATTCATAATGTTTTAGTTAGAATCTGAGAAACTCTATATGTATAAGAACTTATAAAGACAAAGACCGAGTATACTGAAGTAACCAAGAAATTTGTGACTTCATGAGTGGGAATTATAAATGTTAGTTTAGGAACATTATAAAATATAGCCCTTTTGTCAGGGTCCCTTTATTTTGCTGGTTCATCTCTGTGGTACATTTAGGTATTTGGCAAAACTTGCCTCTTTTGTTTAAATATTTTCTCCATACATTTAAATAATTATGTGCTCCTGACTGGAATCTGATTATAAGTTACAAATTTTGATTATAAAATATTATTCACTAAAAAAGTAATAGTTTTAAAATTAATTTAAAACAATTTTACTCTTACATTTTCTCCCTTTTTCTAAAATTTAAACCATTTAACATGAAAGTCAACTGGAAAATTTTGGTTAAAAATATTATAGATCTTTTATCTTACTATTCATTTTACTGAGATTATTTTCTACTAATTCTTGTTTCTCAAATTTTAGTGGAAGATTTCATTAGAGCATAGTAATTTCATACAAGCCTCCTCCACAGGTAAATGATGAACTAATTCATAAATGTTAAACAGCAAATTCTTCCATGGAAGTATGAAAATATACCCTTATATCTATACTTAGACAATATTAATATATTTGGTTCATGTTTCTGCAAGTGATTCTTGGCTAATGTGTTAATCCAGTTGTAAGCATGTATTTAAAAAGACCACCTGTATACTTAAAAATTTTCCAAGAGTGAACATTAAGAGGAAACTTTGGAAGTGGTAAATACTTATAATATAGTTTTTGGTGATGGTTTCAAGTGTAAACTTATGTCTAGACTTACCAAATTGTATATATTACATGAATGTGATCTAAAAATACAGTGAATGTTTAAATTTAAAAAAAATAATTATTACGGTAAAAGACACATTGCCATTAATTCCTTTGCTTCAGAAACACTTATCCTATTGTTCTTGTCACTTTCTGAAGCAGTTCTTGAAGTCCTTTTTTGTGAATGTCTTTATGAGGTGCAATAAAAAATACAGTGAATGCTGTTGCTAAATGCCATTCCAGTGGAAAAGCAGGCTTGTAAAAACATGGTGTGTTCTCATCCACCTTATTCACTGATCTTGCACCCTGTGACTTTTAGCTCTTCCTCAAAGTTAAAATGAGCATGAAAGATAAATGTTTTGAATTGATTTAGGACATCAAAGCAGGCAGAACAGTGCAACTAAAGACACTCATGAAAGAGTACTTCCAGAACTGCTTCAGAAAGTAGTAGGAATGATGGACTAAGTATGTTTAAAGGAAGGGGAAGTATTTTGAGGGGAATTAGTGACAATGTGCCTTTACTATGTATTTTAAAAATTAAAAAATTTAAAAATCTAAACATTCACCATATTTTTTTTATCATATTGCAGAGTCTGAATCCCAGTCTCACTAAACTTCATGAGAGAAGGCCCCAACTATTTCATGGTAGTAATCTAGCACTTTCAGGAAAAATTCTGGGAAGCAGAGGAAGGAAATTACAAAGGAGTCCAACAGTGAAAATGTTAGTGCAGTTGATAACACCTACACATCTTGTTTTTAGTTTTCATATCATCAATGGGTTTACTTAAAGTTAATTGCAACTTATTTCCTAGTTTTCTTTTAGGATTCAGTTGGCAGAATAAAACAAAACATTCTTCCTCCTTCTATTTTTTTTTGCGGAGGGGGAGAATGGAATATAATTGTGGAATTAAAATAAATACAAAGAACAATTGTGAGGTAACACAGTGATTTGCAGCTTTGATTGGAGCCTGATTTGAAAAAGGATGAGTTACCAAGTACTATAGGCAAAACAAATCACTGGATATTTTATTAATTTCATTCATAAAAAAGAAAGTTAATCAGTCCCTCACCTCAGGGGATATTCACATAAAACCAGATTCAAACACGATTAATTAAAAGGACTTTCTAAGAGTAACTTAGCATAATACCAAATTAAAAAGCAAATATATCTGAGAAGTGAGAAGTACTGAGGAAACTTTAGAAGTATTTAAGGAAGAAGCAGTGATTAAAAAATAGGAAGAGCCTTGGGAAATAAGACTGAAAGTAAGAAACCAGAATCAAGAGGAGAGAGATTAATTTTACTAGTACCCAAAGGGATATTACCAAAGAACACAAAGCCAAAAATCAAGAAGGATAAGAAAAAAATCTATTGAGGTTTGTCATAATCTTGTGCTGTGGACAGGTAGAAATTTCCTACGAGAAAGAACTTTCTAGCCCCAGGACCTAGAAAGCTAAAAAGACCTAGGGCCTACAAAGGGCCTGAGAATAATGACACAGGTGAGAAGAGAGCCAGGAGAAAAACCATAGATTGAAAAATGAGAAGAGTTGAATTAAGGGGCTGACAGGGAAAGGAGAAAATAAAACAATTGGGTGGACACCCATGATAGTAGTGAAAGGAGCTGAAAATGTAGGCTGAGATTTGGGTGATACTTTCTGGGGTGAACTTGAAGGAACCAAACAGAACAGACATGGAATAGAAGTACTGAAATGAAGGTTGATAGTTCTGTCCACAGATAGGCTTTGACCATCTACAATGTATTGTAAACTTGATTTGATCTTCCAAAGGAAAACAAAGGTAAATGAAACATGTCTCTTGTCCCTAAAGTACACATCATAGTCAAGGTGTAACCTGAAATCCAATGGACTCTTATGACACATATTTTGACTGTCTTTTTTTGTGTCTTGATGGCAGTGGAGTGCTGGAGCCAGCTCATATGGGCAGTGCAAGTAGCTTGTAAGCACATCTTTCCACTCCATGCTCAGTGACAGTATGCTGGAAGCTTGACAGCGGCAATGACAAAAGCATTTCCAGGGCTGGGGATTTAGCTCAGTGGTGCCACAGCCTGACTCACAAGCACAAGGTCTCGAGATCGATCCCTGGTACAAAAAGAAAAAAGCATTTTCAACACAGAAATGTACAAGTGTTACAAATCAAATGTGCTTTATCCCTGCCTCCTTCCTCCCATCTCTCCTTTTAAACTTTCAGTGGCACACTGGTGTTAGACTAAGATGATCTATCAGGTGAACCCAACAAATAATCTTTTGTCAGTTTATAACTGTAAATCTCTATGTTGGGTGTTTGTCATTTTGCTTTCAAAATACATTTTTTTCCCTGTAGTAATAACTATTTAGGTGGTTAGAAGCTCACCTTATTTAATCAGTACATTTAGAGTACTGGTTTGCGTCCACTTTCCAACAGAATGAAAATGCAAGGCCAACTCAACTTGTGAGTTCTGCCCCCAGTTTTGCAGCATTGGGAGTATGTGCTGTGGATGTACAAGTAGAGACTATTCTACTTCTCTACTAGAGATTCAGCTCCTTATAGAGCCGTATTTTCTTAAATGAGATGAGACATATTGACTTGGTTCCATTCTTTGATTGGCAGCTTTGACAATGATGCAGGATGGAAATTTGGATTCAGTGATTAAGCAGGGATGTGGTTGACACTTTTGTTACTTTTCCTAGGAAAAGAGGGAACACTGAACCTTTCCTGTCCCTGATGAGCCTAGAAAGTGTTCCCTTCATAGGTCTATGCAAACTGGGTCTGAGCTCCAGCATTTCTCGGTTTACACACTTGGGGTCATTCTATATCTATAATTTTAAATACATCAACTCTCTAATATTGAGATTGGAATGGGAATCATCATGGTGCTTTGTTAACATCAGGTACCTCTGAAACACCCAGACTGGAGTCAGATAAGAGTCTTTTGATGACTGATTAAAATATGGTGTCCTGAAAATTAAGCATCTAGCTTTGAGTACAGATTAGCCCAAAGGTGTGTTATCTGGACTGACTCAGACTGAAGGCTAATATTGAGAAAACTCACTAGGAGTAATATAACTCTTATACTCCCCCATCAGGAACAAAAAAGAAAGAACTTCATCCTTCTGGGAAGTATAAAAGAAAACTGGGGTTGAAATCTTTTATGATGAGCTTTTAAGTCTTAAAGCCTACTGATGAAAGGGGAGAAGTTGAAATAGCAGAACGAAAGCTGACATAAAAATTGTTATGATGGTACCCCCTTAGTCCATTTCATTACTTTCCAAATAGTGTTACATATAGCTTCAAATTTTCTTAAAGGAGCAAAAGGACTTTGAGCAGACAGCTCATTTTATTTTGAGTAATACTTCTGATTTCAGGTACCATCCTGAATTTATAAATTACATCTTTTTGAGGAATAAAATTGGAAGAATTTTTGAGACATTAGTGAAAAACTGGTGTCAGATTTTGCAGCAGGCTTTCAAAGATCCAAGAGGTATTTTTTAATAAATGGAAAAATCAACATAGGTACATGGATAATATTGAGGGATGGAATAAATAAGTAGAAAGACACTGTTGAATTGTCATTTGTATTTTTTTAAGCTGAATTAAAGATGGCATAGGAAACATCTATAATCTTAGAAGGGTTTGATGCAATCAAATGTGTGTATATATGATGTATGTATGATATGTATGTATTTATTGCAATACAGGGGATTGGATCAAGCACCTCACATGTAGTAGGCGAGGGCACTGGCATCGGACTACGTCCTAGCTCTTGTTATTTTGCATTTTGAAACAGGGTCTCACTAAGTTGTTCTGGCTGGCCTTGAACTTGCAATCCTCTTGCCTCAGTCTTTTGAATCAATGGTACTAAGAGCGCACTGCTACACTCAGCTGCATTTATTTATTTAAAAAATATAATTGTATTTTTGAGGTTTTAAAAATTTAAATTAAATTTATTTAAAATAAATATATACAACATTAAAATTGTACATATTAATAAAATGTATGATGTTTTGATGCATGTATATATCATATAATGTTTAAATCAAGTTAAACATATCTCCTCAAATATTTATTTCTTTATGGTGGAAACATTCAAAATCCTTTATTCTAGCTTTTTTTTTCTTGCTATAGACTAGAGTCTATAAATCTATATTTTTAAAATTAATTTTATTGGTACATTTTAGGTATACAATAGAAGGACATTCATCATTGGAAATTTGCACCTTTACATAATCTCTCCTGGTTCTTATTTTTTTCCCCATTCTCCTGCCCTCCCTTCAACCCCTCCAGCCCTCCCTATTTACAAAGACTTTCCATTTTTTCATTTTCTCATATTAATTCCAATCCCTTCTTTCCTTTTCCCTACCCCTCCCACTTCCCCTTCCCCATTGCCCCTTTTCTTCCTATTTCACATTATCTATTATACTTTTTAGACCTTATTTACACTTTCAGTTTCTCACAGGAGAGAAACTATCCAGTGTTTACACATGTGGGTCCTGTTTACTTCACTTAAGAGTATTGCTTCAATGTGTATCCATTTAAAAATAAATATCTCTAATTTCTCTTTCTTTATGGCTGAGTAGTACTCCATTTTATTAAAAATCCCATTTTTTCTACCCATTTACAGTTGATGGACAATTGGGCTATTTCCAAGTTTTAGCTATTAAAAATTGTGCTGCTATGAACATGGGTGCACATATATTGCTGTTGTATGATTCTTTTAATTCTTTTGGGGAGAAACCCAGCAGGGGAATAGCTGGGTCAAATGGAACTTCCAATCCTAGTTCTTTGTTGTATCACCATACTGATTTCCACAGTGGTTGCAACAGTCCACACTCCCATCAACAATGGAGAAGGGTTCCTTTTCCCCCACAGCACCATCAGCATTTGTTATTGGTTGATTTCATGATAGCAGCCATTTTTTCTGGAGGGAGGTGGAATTTCAGTGTTGTTTTCATCTGCATCTCTTGAATGACCAGTGATGTTGAATATTTTTTCGTATGTTTATTTGCTTCTTTTACTTCTTTGTCTGAGAAATGTCTGTTAATTTTAGGTGCCCATTTTTGGATTGGGTCTTCAAATTTGGGAGGTCTGATTTTTTAAGCTCTTTATATATTCTAGATAGTAGACCTTTGTCTGAGGAACAGCTGCTGAAATTTTTTTCCCACATTGTGGGTCGTCTCTTCAGACTATTGGTGGTTTCTCTTACTTTGCAGAAGCTTTTTAATAAGAAGAGATCCCACTTGTTGATTGTTTGTGCTAGTTCATGGGCAACTGAGGTTTTGTTTGTAAAATCTTTTCTTACTCCAATGCCTTCAAGAGTTCTACCTAACCTCTCTTCCATCTGGTTTAGTGTTTCTGTTTTAATATTTAGATCTTTAATCCATTTCGATTTTAGTTTAGTGCATGGTGAGAGATACAGGTCTAGTTTGAATCTTTGGCAAGTTTAAACCCGATTTTTCCAGCACCATTTATTAAAGAGGCTATCTTTCCTTCAGTGAGGGTGTTTGGCTGCTTTGTCAAAGATGAGGTGGCTGAGTGTGTCTGGAGTTGTTTCTACATCTTCTAATCTGTTCCACTGG
>NW_004624738.1:17803243-17838294 GCF_000247695.1 Heterocephalus glaber | reverse complement strand
CCTTGTCTGGTGGCTTCCCTCTGTTGAGCCTCATGGAGTTGTGACCTTTGTTGCCTTTTTCTAGGATATTGCTTAGAATTGTTTGGAGTGCTGGTTTGGTGTTCACGAACTTTCTCAGATGTTCTTTGTCATGGAAGTATCTAATTTCCCCATCAATTTTGAAAGATAATTTTGCAGGATACAATAGTCTAGATTGGAAGTTATTTTCTTTTGGCTTGAAATACTTCACTCCATACTCTCCTTGATTTGAGGGTTTGTGTTGAGAAGTCTGCTGTGATTCTGATGCACTTTCCTTTATAGGTGATTTGTTTTTTTTCTCTAACTGCTTGTAGGATTTTGTTCTTCTGTTGGGTTTCTGGGATCTTGACTATTATATGTCTAGGTGTAGATTTGTTTTGATCATGGCTGGGTGGAGTTCTATGTGCCTCGCTTATCTGTATGTCCAATTCTCCTCCTCTGTCTGGGAAGTTTTCTACTATTACTTTTGTGAACAGTTTTTTTTTTATGTCAATTGTACTTTCTCCTATTTTTTCATGGACTCCTATCAGTCTTATGTTATTCTTGTTTGCATCATCTAGCAGCTGTTGAATTGATTTCTCATGGTCCTGGTCCTTCACCACAATCCTGTCTTCTATATCTGATATTCTATCTTCAGATTCTCTTAATCTGCTCTGCGGGCTTTCAATGGAGTTTTTATTTCCTGAATATCTGTTTGAATCTGTTTCATGGTTTCCATTTCTTTCTTATGCTGGGCATTCCTGGCTTCCAGAATGTTTCTGAGCTCATCTATTTTTTTTATCAGTTTCAGTTCTAGAGCCTCTAATCATGTCTTTCACTCTGCTCACCATCTCCGTAGTTATCTGGGAGATTATTTCTGCTTTGAATTTTTCTACAGCCTCATTGATCTGTTTTGTCATTTCCTGTGCTATCAGTTCAGGGTGTCCAGGTGGTTGATTATCATTCTTTTATACCTCCTTTCCCCCAGAAATTGCCGTTTGTGGGGTGAAAGTCTGGGTTTGTGCCTTCCTTAAATGTCTTCTCATTCTTGTTTTTGGTACTGCCCCTGGTTTAGTTCCTGGGTTTATATTATGAAGTTGTTTATTGTAAGTATTTTTGTTGATCTATTTAAAACCCTTATGGAATGATTGCTTTTCAGAGGTGTCTACCAGATATAGCTGGTCTTAAGGTTTTGAGTCTCTAATGACTGTGAGGCTGTCTCACTTTCATTATACCAGGAAGTAAAACTGTTCAGATCAGTCACAACACCTTAGCATGTATGACTTGGGAGTCATACAATCAGCAACACCATAGCATCAAATACCTCTTAAAGAATGACAGTTTGTGGTAGTTATTAATCTATCACCTTTAAAAAATAAAGGGCCTCCTTCAAGGTGTGTCTCTGCTGTCACAATAGACAACGTGGGCAGGAGCGTGCAGTTATAAGTCAATGAGTCTCAGTAAGCTAGTCCCAGACCTGTGAGATTCAGGCAGATTTCTGGTTGCAAGTCCCAAGTTGAGCTCCTGGTCCTCCTGCAGGGTTGCACTCTGCAAGTTTCTACTGCAGGTTTCAGCTGCTTTTCCCCTGAAGAAAGTCCAGTTTTCAACGGGAGCTGATGATCCCTCCAACTTACCAATCACTGTGGTCTGGTGTGCCTTTATTGCAGAGATTCCCGTCACTTTTCCAGTGGGCTTGTTTTCATCAGGGAGCCTGAGACAGGCACTCTCTCTGTTGTTCACTTCTGGAGCTCAGGACAATGGCTTTTGTCCCCCTGTACCTCTGCAGTGTGTAACCAAGTAGCTGCACAGCCAAAAGAGGGGGGCGGGGCGCGATGGTATTGTTGGAGGCGCCCATACGGCCCATCCGTCAGCTGGTGGGCCTGCCCGGGGTGGTCCTCCTCATCCTGTCCTGGTGGCTGGTGGAAAGCTGGTGGAGCAAGCTGGAACAAGCAGGTCCTGGTCAACCTGAAACCACTGGGCCCCACTTGGCCCAGCTGTCAGCTGGTGGGCCTGCTGGGGCGGGGCGGGGGGGTCCTCCTGTTGAGCACTTTTAAACCCACTTGTTGGCCATTTGTATGTCTCCTTTTGAGAAATGTCTGTTTAGGTTTATTGCCAATTTTTAAGTTGGGTTATTATTATTATTTTGGTATTGAACTTTGGAATTGCTTATATATTCTGGATATTAGCTCATTGTCGGATATAATTTTGAAAACCTTTTCTTCCATTCTGAAGTTTGCCTTTTCACTCTAATGAATTCTTTAAGTGTGGAAATGTCTCAGTTTGATATAAACTCAAAAGGCAAAACATATAAAGGTTTATGAAACCAGAATTCTAATAGCACTATCTGATCCTGCACCATGAGCTGTACTATTTTATGTTCCTACTATGAGTATGAGTGACCCACGTTCTTGACCTTCATTTCATCATTTGGTATTTGTTGTGTTTTTTTTGTAGCAGGTGTTCTAGGCTGGCCTTGAAGTCACTATGTAGCCCAGGCTGGCCTCCAATTCGTGACCCTCCTGCCTCAGCCCACCAAATGCTGGGATTACCAGCCTTGGCCACCACACCAAGCTTATTTTATTCATTTTGAAAGGTATGTAGTGATATTTCAATGTGCCTTTAATTTGCATATCCTTAAAATGGTTATGATGTTGAAAATCTTTTCATGTGGTTCTCTGTCAGCTGTCTATGCTCTTCAGGGAAATGTTTGTTTATTTCACTTATCCATTGTTTAATTGCATTCTTTAATTTTTTACTGTGAAATTAGGAGAGATTTTTATATATCCCAGATACAAGTACTTTATTAGATGTGTGGTTTGCAAATATGTTTTCACCATCTAGTAGTTTTTCATTTTCCTCTTGTAGCAGAGCAGCCCTTTCCAGAAGTTGTACTTAGCAGGATTACTTTCATCTTCCTTTCCTAATCCTTTATTATCTACTCTTTTTTATGGGCATTTCAAATTCTGAAAAAAAGGCCTCACTTGAATAGTCTAATTCTGAATTGAGCTTCAATGAATAGTTAAACTGTTAACATTAGACACTAGCTGCAGGAGATCGGAATGAGGTGCACAGCCTTGCTGAGAAAGACCTGGCCAGGCCTGCAGCCCCGTTGCCTCCTTCCCTTCCCTTAGAAAGCTCTCTGCACCCTGAGCCAGGGAAAGACAAAGCTTTGAGGTACTACTGTATTGCTTCTATCTTCCTCAAGACCAGTCTTGAATCAACCTGATCCCTTCCTACCCAAGCTCATTCACAAATATTGGTACTCCCAAGCAATTGGGCAGGTAACTCCCCCAGCAGATTTTTATGGAACGAATTTTAATTTTGATGAGGTCCAGTTTATCAGTTTCCCCTATATAGGCTACACTTTTGGTATCAAATGTAAGAACTCAGCCTTCGGTCCCAAAGCGTTTTTATATTTTCCCACAGTTTTATAGTTTTACATTTTACATAATCCATTTTGAGTTAAATTTCGTGTACAATGTGGAGTTTTGTGTACAATGTGAATTAAGATGATTCATTTTTTTTGTCATTGAACAGTAAAAAGCTTCAACACTATTTTGTTTTATTGCTTTGGAAACTTTGTATAAAAAATCAGTGGGGGTACTTGGCTGAGTGTCTTTTCTAGGTTCCTTGTGCATCTCTAGCTCTCTTTCAGTACCGTACAGTATTGAACCTTGTAGCTGTATTGTAAGACTTACAACATGCGAGTAATTCCTTTGATTTTTTTTCAAAACTGTTTTCAACTATTCTGTTTTTTTTTCCTTTCCATATAAAACTCAGGAAAGCTTGTCCATTATATAAAAACTGTGCTGAGATTTTGATGGGAATTGCATTAAGCTTATATATCAATTTGGGGAAATTAATATTTTTATTACATGGAGCCTTCCAATTAATTATTGGAGTATATCTCTGCTTATTTAGGTCTTCCATTACTTTTATCAGTGTCATATAATTGCCACTGTAAAGATCCTGTACTTATTTTGTTAGATTTGTATCTCTGTATTTCATTTGACTTGTAATTCCTAATCTGATATTTCATTATTTGCTCTCTCTTTTTCGTATAATTTTTATTCCTTTGTTTCTTATTTTCCTCTCTGTGGGCTACAGAAACACACTTGGTAGAAGTGGAATAATTTTTATTTTTACCTATTGCACTTGAATATATCTCTTAGTACAGTTATTTTAGTGACTACGTAATTATGACAACACACATATTTGATAAGTCTACTTACACTGATAAGTCTACGGGCATCAACATCCTACTACCTAAATTAAAGTGTAAGGAACCTTACTTCAATTTAGTTACATTTGCCTTTTCCACTTCATAAGAAATATTTCAAATTTACTGTACATTATCATTTTTTGTATTCACCCTAGCATGCCATAGCATACCAGAGCTTCTTTCTCTTGTCTATTAACGTAGTACTCATTGCTCACATTTTCCCATCCCTTTCTCCCCTACTTTCTCCATCCTGTGATAACCACCATTCTACTCTCACTGCTAAGAGACCAACTTTAATAGATTGCAAATGTGAGTGAAATTATGTAAGACATCAGTTTAAAATTTTTTTTTTTTTGATACCGGGGATCGAACTTGGGTCCTTGCGCTTGCGCAGCAGGTGGCGAAACCACGGAGCTAAATCCCCGACCCCATCAGTTTAAAAATTTAAAGAATCTAAAAATTGTCAAGAAACATAACTGTCTTAAGTATTTCTTTTTCATAGATGGAAGACTGTATTTGATGATGTTTGAATTTATGTCTCAATTGTCAAATATGTTAAAAAATATATGGAGAGAAAGACAGTGTTTTCCATCCCTATTTTTACCCACTTAATCTTCCCCCACCATGAAGATGGTTGGTGATCATTTCCTTTTTGCTCAGAAAACTTTCTCTGGTCTTGAAGCTAAGTGTACTGGTCAACAGTTTTCTTGTTATTTCACCTGAAAACTTCATCGTTTTGTCTCGTTTCTGAGGTATTTACACTAGATCTAGAAATCTGGGTGGGAAATCCTTTACTTGCTTAAAAATTTTATGCTTCTTCCTTGTGCCTTCATGTTTCAGATGAAGTTCTCCAATCTACCTTTTTATTTTACCTTAAAAAAACCTTTTTGTTTTGAGTTGTGGTAAAATAAATATAGCATAAAATGTAAAATCTTACCAGTTTTAAGTTCAGGAGTGTAAAGTATATTCAAATTTTTGTACAACCGATCTCCAGAACTTTCTCATCTTGCAAAACTAACACTCTGCATATTAACACCTAGTCTCCTTTCCCCTCCCAGTTATAGGATAAATTGTGTGACACCAAAATTTGTATGTTGATGTTTTGAGGCCCTGGATTTCAGAATGTGATTATAGTAGGAACTAGGGTCTTTATGGATTGAAAAATGAGGCTGTTAGGGTAAACCTCATGCATTCTGATTGGTGTTCTTGTGTATTCATTAGAGGATGTATTCCTCTAGAGGGACAGAATCAATAGAAAATATGTGTATACTTCTGCGAGGGGATTTATTAGGCAGGCTACAGGACCAGTAGCGGCAGCCTCCGTAGTGGCCATCTGTGTGCTGCTGAGATGGAGGGTCCAGCAGTTCTCAGCCCAGCAAGATGGAAGCTGCCAAACAAGAAGAATCAAGGATGCAGTGCCAGTCCGAGGTCTCATTGGCTTGCTGGTGGCTGCCTTCTTGCTGTGTCCTCACATGGTCTTTCCTTGGGTGTACATCCCTGGTATCTCATTGGATGTCCAATTTCCTCTTTTACAAGGTTCCCAGTTGGATTGGATTACAGTCTGCTCTGACAGCCTAATTCTAACTTAATCATCTCTTTAAAGACCTTATGTCCAAGTACAGTGCATGCTGAGGTTTTGAGTGTGAGGCCTTTACAGTGTGAATTTTGGAGGACTACTGTTCAGTCCACTGCAAATTTGTAATTTTAACTGAAAACATGAACAGAATGTTAAAATATAATCTCTGCTCTACTCATGAACACAGGCAAATTTGGTACATTTAAGTATTGCTCTTATAAAGGTTATTAAAATTTCAAAGAGAATGAAGTTTATTAAGAATTGTTGAGAGTTGCACAGAAAATTCACTCACGTGGAGTAGTCATGGAGATGAAGCAAGATTAAATGTAATGCTAGAGTATTACAAAATCTCACACTGGTGTTTATTTGGGAATATTTTTTAAAACTTTTCCCTCAATTTATGGATTTATAGACAGACTTACAAAGATTACAATACAAATAAATTCACCCTTGGTTGAAGGATAACATGTAATTTAAATGGAAGGATAATTTGTACTATACATTGCGATTGCCTGACTTTAATGAGAAAAACAGAGTAAATTCTAATATACTTTCCTGGGAATCATTCCAATTCTTAATAATTCCCTGCAGTGAGATGCCAGGAAAGGGCTGTTCATAGAGAGATGGCCAAAAGTCCATGCGTATAATCACTAATACGTTGTTTTCTTGGTTGCATTATCTTTGATTACAAAGAAAGTGAACTAATGTTAACATACATATGTTCTCAGGGATGTGTCATGCACAGGGGCAATTACATAGCATCAGAGCATCCGAAAAATAAAATTACGCCAATTTTATAGATCATCCCTTGTTTTGCATTTTGCTTCAGAAGAATCTAAAGCACAGTTATTTATATTTATTCTTGCTTCAGATATCAAAGTTTTTTGCATCTCTGGCATGTAGCACTTTCGGCTTTCCTTCCATTTCCAGTCTGAGTGATTCTTCCAATTTACTCTCAGACTTATGGGCCTAGAATTCCAGTGCACCATAAACTCCTTCAGAGTGAAGCATTTCAGAATTCGTGACAATTTAAACTTACATAAAATAGAATAGTGTCCCCACATACCCCAAGGATCCTTCTGAGTAACAAATAGATTTTTCCTGAAAGTTGTGGGTAATTCATTAAAGCTAGGGAGTAACACTTCCTGTTATTTTGGCATAAAATTTTCATCTTTAAGAATAAGATTAAGTTTAAAGTTTTTAACATGAGTCTTACATACTCGGTCAATCTTTTATTATATAATGAATATATAAATAAATGTTTTCTATAAATAAATGGTTTCCATGTTGCAAATAAATAAATACATCTTACCTCACCCTCCTAACTACTGTTTCTTAAATATTCAATAGTTTAGGGTTTAATCGTTCTGGACCCTATTTTGTACATAAATACATATATGTGTACACCCATCTATTTTTTGACAGAATAAGTACAGTATTGCTTTGTATGCCCTCTACATGTCACTTTGTTTCTCAGCTGGGTTTTTTGCCTTGAGCATTTTAAAATCATGTATCTTGCCACTGGAATTTTGCTGCTAAATTCAAGATTTTGACACTGAATTCCAGACATTTAGAAATTTCATCTTTTCTACTTTTATGTTAATATCATTTTTCACTTATGTGTCTAACATATTAGCTATCTCCTTCAGTTTGTATTTCTTTAATTTGAAAAGCATGTTTCCTACATCTTTGTCTAGGTCATTGGAAAAATATTGACCAAATTAGACTAACAAAAGTTACCATGTTTGAGGTTTACTTCTAGGTAGCACTACCCCACTGATCAACATTATTAGTGAATAACTGTTTAAGTGTACTAAATCTACATAGGAGACATTTTGTTGTGCCTTTTAAGGTTTTTGAAATCATGTGATTTTCTGTTCCTGGGCTCTGGTCTGTGAGGTACTGCAGGAAGAGTTCAGTTGGTCTTCCTCTTTCTAAAAATACGAATAGAACAACTAAGCCCCCTGCCAAAGTCACTTAAATGCCACAAAAAATTGGGAAAAATCTATTCAGTTTCACAGGTTTTTATTTTTGACTTACTCAAGTCAAATGAGGAAGAGGGCAAGGCAAAATGTATTAAGCTTTTAGTTTATTAAAAGCAGTAAAAAATGTAAAAAGCAAGCATGTTCTCTATAGCATAATACTTATGGGAAAGTTTCTCTTAGAAATGTCTCAGAGATTGCGTCTTGGACCATTGATAAAGGCAATTTGATACTTTCTTTTATATTTTATAAGATATGTTTTGCTTTTATATTTTTTGTTTTGTTTTGAAGAAAAGCAAATGGTATTTTTATATGTTTGTTACCCAACAACAAACAATTTCTCCACCCTAAGTTTGACTGCCAAGTTGGTTTATGTTATAATGGATAGGTCTGTTTCAGTTGAGGTTCCTGGAAGCAACAGAATGAGAGCTTGCATGGGGAATTCACTGCCAGGATATTGGTGGGAGGGCACACTTCCTGGAAGAGGGAAGGCAGCTGGCAGCTGGAGATGTCTTCTAAAAAGCCAGAGACCATAGAAAGCTGCTCATAGCCAGAAGAGCCTGAGCACAATGTGACTGCTGCTGCCACCACTGCAGCGGCTGTGAATAATCTCCAACTGCTCTTTGGCCTTCGTGACCCTTAGATTCTGTGTCTTGAGTGTTAGTTTGGGAAGGTGGAGCTTAGCTCATGTGCATGCTCTCCAGTTGCATCTAGGGTGTGTGAGAAGGATCTTTACTTTCATAGTGGGAAAGAGAAACCTGTCTGGATTAGTTTTCTGGGCCACTCTAGCAAAGTAGCACATGTTAAGTGGCTTAAGCAAGGGAAATTTTATTTTCTCACAGATCTAGAGACTCTAAGTCCAACCTCAAGGTGTGTCAGCAGGGTTGGTTCCTTCTGAGAACAGGGAAGGAGCTGATCTAGGCCCATCCTTGGCTTGCAGATGCCACCTTCTCTTTCCTTTGGCTGTCTTCCCTCTGCATGTCTCAGTGCAGATTTCTTGTTGTAAGATATGGGTCGTATTGGATTAGCGCCTACCTTAATGGCATAATTTTCATCAATTACCACTTTAAGGGGACTATCTCCAAATATGCTTGCATCCTGAGGCAGTAAGGGTCATAAGTGCAACATATCAAGTTTTTAGAGGTTCAAAATTGAGGCCCTAACACTAGCTTTTCTCTCCCATGGACGGTGCAAAGTGTTGGAGAGGTAATTCTACCAGATTAAAAACTGAAAAGCTCTTGTGAAAAAGAAATGATTTGGGGCAGCTAAAAAATGATACATGTCATTCTACAGTCTACTCTTTGCTTCTTGTAGTCATCGTTATGAAAATTTAAAAATTCCTAAATAATAAAATATTAAAAGTATTTTTACATTATTAAAATTCTAACACAAAAAGCACACCCACATAGCATCATATCCAATGTTGACATAAGGGTGAGAAATGGATATACTTTCTCTGCTGGTGAGAATGCAGACTTGCGTTCACCTTCCTATCCTTTTGCTTTTATGTGCTATTAAAATGGAGTTATGCCAACCTCTCTTCAAGAAAGAATTGGCTATTCGTTTGCAAAGAGTACAGTTAGCAGGCTATGTCCTGCTGTTAATTCCTTCAGAATTTACTTCAGCTTTCAAGCCAGGGTGATGATCTTCTTGGGCATGGTAGCAGTATAGGGCCTGGCCGTCTCTGGCCATCAATGGCTTCCTTTCCTAATCTTTGCTTAAGAGCTTCCCTTTGGTTTTGCTGAGATTTGGTCATCATGATGATTTGAGCTTTATCTTCCCCAATCCTGTTTCGTTGAAAAATCTTTCACAGATGTTATCCCCCTAAAACTTCTTGTACTCTTAACTTGCTTCTGTGGCTGCGTCTCAGAATGCCCAACTCTCCCCCTCCCCTCAATATTTAATATTTTTTTGTGTTTCCCATTGTTTATATTTTCATGTGTCTTTACTATTGCTGTCATAGATTTGTGAACCTTATGATTTTGGTACTGGGGAGCCAGCCAAAGGTCAAATTTAGTCCCCAACTATCCAGATTTATTTCCTTGACAACCATCAAGAATATGAGAAAAGCACATTCACAATTTGGCCAAATTGGTAGGATATCTAGTGTGCTCTCCTGAAACTCATAGAATCCCTTTATCTTATAGAAGGGTTAGAAGAAGGGCCAGGAAACATGCATATGTAGATTTAGCCAGGCTCGGCCCACCAGTGGGCCTGGAGAAATGTTGAAATGTTCTGCTGAGACTTTCTTGGTGCTAGGTTTAGTTGGGGTGGAAATCGCTGCTCTCAGCATGAGGAAGCTAGACAAATAGAGTACCTTTTAAAAATCCTAGCTTTTAAAGCTCCATTTCAACTTCTTTGTTTCTGTTTTAAAATAATATTATTTGTTTTGTCACTACCACATCATATAATGATTTACCAAAAGTTTGTTATATATTTCCCTGAAATCAGTTATTATACTTTTATTATTGACACTTTGCTATCTTCAAGCTTTTTTTGGATTACTTGATTCAGTGATCCATTTAAGGGTTGATAGAAACTAGGGTAGGCACTGAGAGAAACAAATAGAAAACTATCACTCTCTCTCTATAAAAGTGTGGATGATTGGTGGCCATAGCCTGCTCTGTGAATTTATGGGCAAAGGAAAGTCCGTAGTTAGAAGAATCAAGCAGACAGAGAGAAAAACAAGTGAGTGATTGGGTGACAGACAGAACTCGTTGGTTTCCTTGGAAAAGACTAAAGTGCAACTTGGCTTGTCAGTCCCAGCTCCATTTCTGAGTCACTCTGAGCTTCAGAAAACTTTTTAGAAGTCTTCCAATGAGTTCTCTTGATTTCACATATATTACTTCAAACTGTACTGCTATAATTTGTAACTCAGAAAGTTTTCCCTATTGCAGCGCATAGAACGTTTTGCATCACATAGAGGGGTATTCAGAAAACTTAATCAAATACTCATCTTGCTGAATCTTTTAGATGAGTCATTTACTGTTTCTTTACAGTGGCCCCAGAACTTCTTTTATTGTTTGAACTTGTGCAGTTTTAAGCTGTAGGTATATCATAATGCTAAGCACAGCCTCCTTTAACCTGTTGTCTCTCACAGAATATCAGAAAAAGTAATACCAGGGACAGAGGAGAGGGAGGAGGTGTGTGTATGTGCGCACATGCTTCCCATTTGGACGAATGGAGAAACTTTTGTCTTCACTAAAGCATTAATTGAGAGAGTCCAAATACCATCTACTCTTTGGTGGAGCAAGGTTTTATGTTTACGTTGGGCCAGGGAAACTAGATAGAAACAGCTTCCTAGACTGAGCTAGGAATCTGCATACCAGCCAGCAGAGAATTGGTACCAGAATCTGAATTCTTAAGAAGAAGGTGAGGTCTTTTATTTGGGGGAGGTTCATAGCCCATCTGGAAATACAGGTTTCTCCATGTATTCCCCCAATGGGCCATACTATTCTGAGGAGAAATCTGGAGGTAAAAATTCAAAGGCTTAAAACTGGTAGATACGGTGAGTCCCTTCTACTGATGATGATCTAATGGTGCAAATATACTGTGTTAACTTGCACCTCTGAGAATAAAAGTGCTTAGACTGACCTCAGACACCATGAGAACAATTTCTGTTCTAGGCATCAATCCAGGATATCTTTCCTTCCCTAGCCAGCATCATGCTTGATTTCCTCTTGACTAAAAGACATGCTTTGATTTTACTTTACTTATCCAGGTGTCTTCTACTTGTATGCCAATGTGGAGCCTTACAGCTGAACCAGGGAATTGACTGGAAGTCTATGCTCTGACCATATGCCTTGGAGTCACCTTCCACGTTCTCTGAGATGCTTCCTGTCCTTGGCAGCTGTGCCTTGTCTTCTCGTCATTATCTGGAGCAGTTCATGAGGTTTCTGAAACTTGGTTTCCTGACCATGGTTTTGCTGGTTGGAGATGAGTGAGCCCTGCTTCTTTGCCCTTCTCTGCTGTCATTTGTAATGATTGTGGTTTTGCTCTCTGATCTTGGAACCTGAGAGTGGAAAATAAAAGACCACAAGAATATACACGTGGTGTTTTCCACATGTGTGTGCTGACCTTATCTACTAAATCTTGATGACGGTGTCCACAAGGGCCAGAGGGGTCTTAACATCATCTTCAGGCCCTCTTAACAACTGACAAAAGCCAGATTTTAGGAGTAACACGGAAGATAGAGCTTTTTGTATGCACCCTATGCTGCTTATACTGAAGGACTCGTGAAAATTCTGAGAAAAGTTCTCTTGGGAGTTATACTGAAGGTACGTAGTCAGTGCAGTTGATATAGGTAAAATATAACTCCTGACCTGATAGATATTAAATGTGCCAAGTTCATGGTCTTACAACATTGAGGAATGAAGTTTTGAACCAAAGGATGAAGTTAAGAGAGTTTTATTGGAAATAAGGAGAAGGAGAAGGAGAAGAGCTCCTGGATTTCCAGGAGGGATCCTGAATAGGGTGGCCACCAAGGGCCTTTGTAAGGGTAATTTATATGGCAAAGTCACAATGTGGGGACAGTGTGGGTTAAACTATAATCAATTTACAGGATTGCAGTTAGAGTCCCTTAGCTAATATTAATCCAATAGGGAAACAAGTCACATAGCAAGGGTACATGGGAAGAACAAAGACATTTTGGGGAAGGCATGGGTCCAGGTGTTCTGGACACCCACCTGGGCCTATGTGGGCCTACTGGACCAGGTGTGCTGATTAGAGTATAATCTCAAGTTTTTATTTATCCCTTAGGGAGGCATGTAGGCCTGGCCCTCGAGTCTCCATCTTGAAGTCCATCCTTCTTCAGGTTAGCCCCCAGCCACAATTCTGATGTCTTTATTCTTTGTGCTGACTTCCTTGAGGACCCAGTCCTTCTTTGACTGTTTATTAATTTATATCTAACTTGGTTCTAGAACTGTGTTCCTGACCAGATTCTTAAGTGTAATGTCTAAGGCAAGATAGTTGCAAGCAAATCTTACTTTTTGATTACAGTACCTATTAATAGAAGAGAACAAATAGCTGGCTTTTTTTTCCAGGAAAAAAATGAATAATGAAGCATTTGTTTGTTATGTGCCAGTAGCACACATAAACAGTGGGAAATAGTCATAGGCACCAGGCTTTGGACTACCTGTCACTGGGATTCCAGTGCCAGTTCTGAGCCTTTCTGATAACGTAACTTAACTCTTTCAACTGGTAACAGTAATACCTATCTTTTGCATTCTTTTTTTTTTTTTTTGGTACTGGGGATCGAACTCAGGACCTTGTGCTTGCAAGGCAGGTGATGGCACCTCTGAGCTAAATCCCCGGCCTCTCTTTTGCATTGTTTATGGAACTATAATTTAAAATATTTATATTTGTAATATGACATCATAAATCCACGTATTTATGAAACATGCAGCATAATGACAGATGACTCACAGAGGCTGGTTTATTCATATGAACTTCTTTAGCACATACCATATAGCAGCACTGTGCTATATCTTAGGGATAAAATGTCAGATAAATTGTTAGTGCCTTCAGAAGGGTTATACTTTAACGGAGGAGACAGGTACACAAATAGACATTTGTAATGCATATTGGTAAGAGCAATTTCAGAGAAAGCATCAAGAAACACAGAAGCATGGAGGAGAGACAGTTATAAGCCAGGAGATGGAGGCAGGATCAGTAAAGGTTTTAGGAATTGATTATACTTCAGTGGAGAATGAGCTGAAAAGGACCAAATAAATATAGGCAATGCACACATTTAAAACATTGTGATATTTGAGATGTATGAATTTTTCTTTTTCTTCTTTCCTTTAATTCACATTGAAATGCTAACATTTCCTATGTTTTTGGTTGATTATATGTGCTTCTAATACTTTATTTGTTGGTAGCAAAGAGAAACCAAATTTATGGATCTCAATGGGTTTATCATTGCACATTAAAATTCCCAAGATTGGCCTTTAAAAGACTGGCCACTAAAAGAGGAAGAAGATTATGATACTAGAAAGATATTAAAAGTAGAACAAATCAGGTGTTACAAAATAAGAGTCTGAGGGTATAAACCTGAGGGAAAATTAAGGCAGTAAATATTACTGGTGTGTCCACATGTGTTAAATCTGGCTTTCCTGAAGAGGAAGCTGCCTAGCAACAGAGCCTCTCTAGGCCCCACCGGCCCACAGGAGCTCTGGGCTGGAGCTGTGGAGATCAACCTTTATGCTCAGGAGGACCTCAGCTTAGAGAAGTTTAGGGATCAGGATGCTAGGGTTCTGTAAAGTCCTGGAACATGAAGGAACTGGAAGACTTGAAATAGCTTTGGGAGCTGATTAATACTGTTCAGCTTCATTGCTAGTAAAATAGGGTTTTGTGGACTCACCTTAATATTTTACCATCTTTTAAAGCTTTTTGTTAATAGATAAATTCATTTTCAAACCATTCACCCAGAGGAAAGAACAACTACTACCTGCCTGTCAGGTTGTGCAGTGAGTCTATAGAAGTCTGGAGTTCATGCCTAGAATGCATCAGTGGTATTTAATGGTTGTTTCTTCTTTTTTGTGCCTAGTTGCTAATATATTTCTTGAGGACAACCTCTCTAGAATTTTTTCCATGCTTTTTCAGTTAACAGTGTGGTTTAGTAACAATCAAAAAGTAAATTATGATATTAAGTATATAGGACAGATTACTGGGTAGTTTTATCAAATAAGGTTCTAAAATTTGAGATGCTCATACCATAATATATTTCCAAGAACAAACCCACACTTGGGCTGAGCTTCCAGGAAATCCAGATATTGGGTTAAAAAATATTGAGATCAATTGATTATTCATTTTTGTCAACTTGATGCCAAAGACTTAGATTGTCTGGAGCAGTTGCAAATCAAGCCTTATGCATTCTATGGAGGTAGCTATAATCAAAACTACTAATATGGAACAAGAAGAAATTGCACCAATGGTGATTTTTGAGTCCATTGCATACACTGTTGCTTCTGGACTGGGAATAAGCAGAGAGTTGAGAGTTTGTGGAGATGATGGAGGTATTTTCCTTCTAGTAATCTGTCAGACAATCACTAAGGAATGACTAAAAGACAATCATTAAAGAACACCAGAAACATAATAAGCGTTAGTAGAAAGAGATATAGAATTTTGGCCAAATCTGCAGTATAGACCATTTATTGAGTATTCTGCAAACTGAATAATATGGTTTTCTTGTGTAAAACAAATAGAATATTTTCCATTATTCTAGTTACAAAATCTCTATTTCTGAAAAGTGGAAAAAACTTGTATTAATTTTCTGACGATGAAAAATAATTACTTGTTTACAGCCATACTGAGTACTTGAGTAGCTATGATTATACTATATTAAATACATTTCCAATAGAAAATCTCTGAATCTTCACAGAAATCTAGTAAAGTAGATACAGTTTCTGTCCTGTTTTATAGATGACAAAACTGAGGCACAAAGCAATTTAATAATTTACCAAAACCTTTACTACCCATAAGAGGCAGGGTAGGGATTTGAAGTTAGAACTTTCCTTAATCAACTCAGCCAAATGGTTTCCCTCCTAACACTTCTCTCTTGGGGATTTGGGCAAAGGTGAAGTAGGTCAACAGTTCTTCAGGAGCGCAACAACTGGCAACAACAACAATGACAATAGTTTATAAATAATGCATCTTATGTTGTCAGAATTTATTTTTACTTTTTCTCTTCAAAACCTTGCTATGTTATTATGTTGTACAGATGAGGCAGCTGCAGAATGGAAAGATAAGGAAATGACCACAGCACAAGTCTCTTATGGGATGGAGCAAGGAGGGGGTTCAGATTGCACAACTACGTGATTCACCGTTTACCCCCTGTCACCCTCCTGCCTTGCCTTCACTCCCTGCAGTACTCACCAGTCTTTCGGGGTCCCCTGTGACCTGGGTACCCCAGAGCTGTCTTGGCTTTTTCATTTAGTCATGCCTTTCAATCCTCCTACATCCCTTTAAGGCAATTCTTTATGACTTCATTCATAGATTGACTTTTAGGAGTACCTAATTCTCTTTCTCCAAAACTCCTTTCTTTAAAAGAATTTTACATAATTTTTTCTTTTTTTTTATTAGCATATGCTTGCAGTACATAATGATTACGTTCTCTATGGTGAGTTAGTGCATGTACTTAACATCTTAATTCTTTTTTCATACTCTTGCCCTCCTCTGTCATCTCTTAGTGAGCTTCCCCTTTGCAAGGTATCTACTCCCCTATTTCCTATTATGTATCTTTTATTTTGCTCTTCATTTTTATTTTGGGTTTCTCACAAAAGAGAAACTATATGATAGTCAAACTTGCATGTCTGATTTATTTCACTTAACATTCTCTTAAGGTGCATGTATTTTCCTACAAATGACTCAAGTTTATCCTTCTTTATGGCAGAGAAGTACTCCATTGTGTATAAATACCACCTTTTCTTTATCTATTCATCTGTTGATGGATATGGATGTATCACTTGTGATATGATACATTTAACTTTTTTGGGAAGACACCTAGAAGGGGAATAACTGGGTCAAATGGAATTCTATTTTTAGTTCTCTAAGAAATCTCCATGCTGATCTCCATAATGGTTGCTCTAGTTTACATTCCCACCAACAATGGAGAAGGGTTCCTTTTACCCACAGCCTCCCCAGAATTTGTTACATGATTTCTTGTTACTTGATGGCCTTTCTTTCTGGAGTAGGATGGAGTCTATTCTTGGGAACGCAACTTTGGTAGCATTAGGTCCTTGTCTTGGATTTCCCTGTAACGAAGAACTTACTATTCAGTTATGAGGAATGAAATGAGCTAACAGTCTATAGCTAATAGTTAATGTTTTCAGGGTCTTCTTCAGTTTTATGGCTGAGGTCATCCTCCTCCCAGGCAATCAGCAGCTAGTGGCCATGCCGGGAAATATTAGGACCTGGTCACTTCTGCCCAAGAAAGGATTACTTCACACTTCCCATGGGGTTGGCAGTGACTTTGTCAGATCAGCATGGTGTACCAATCTTTCCCTTGTCTCCTCCTGCTTTCTTTCCCTTCTTATCTTCACAAGCATTACTCCTCCCTTGTCCTATCCACAATCACAGCCCAACAAATGTCTTTCCATTCCGATTCCATCTCAGAGAAATCCAGAGGAACCAAGTGACACTGAAACTAATGCAGTAATCTACCAAGATGGATGATGGATTTAATGGCTGGCAATTTAATGGCTTCTCTGGTAATGCATTACTTACTGACTGAAAGTTTCTGGTCATTAAGCATAGAATGGGAAATATAAATAAATGAAAGTCATAGGAATATGGCAGGAAGAAAAACAGAGAGAGGGAGGGAGGGAGAGAGAAAGGAAAGAGAAAAACATATGGGTTTGGGGGCTTCATAAAAACTTTCAGATAGTTATCTAGTCTATTCCGCTCATCCATGAGTGTATAACTTAGCCCTTCTTTATTCTCTATTAAAACATAGTGTTAATGTTGTTAGTCATATTTTTTTTAAAAGGTGGTAATTTAGTTTATATTCACTTTATAACTAAGATATAAGTTAATGAATTATACCATAAGGAATTTTCACAAAATGTTATTGCCCAGTGGATGTTTTGGAAAGGTTTGACAATTAATGGAGGAGTACTAACATTCACATATGTAATTAGAGTTTACAAATGTGCAAAACTTTAGGTAACAAACACTTTAAACTTATTTTTCAAACATTCAAATAGCCCATCCCCCCAAAAGTGTCTGATTATAAAGAAGCACAATGGATTACTAACTGTGGAAACCATAAAAAACAAGGCAGGGGAGGCAAACAGACTTGAGAACACAAATGACTATCTAAACAATTTTGTAAATCATAAGAGACAAAAAAAATCAAAACAGCTTTCATAATATAAAAGCAAACAAATTCATATAATTAATTAGGTGAACATTATAAAATTTATGATATTTATTTCCTCTACATAAATTTGGATATCTTAAATTTAATGTAAAACATCATGTTTCCATTTTAGTTGAAGAATAGTATACATGTAGTTCTTGGTGATTCTTAGATGTAATGGAATGAATATTTAAATAGGCCCCAAAGATCACATCAAGTGTTTAATTGGTCACTGTTGTTTTTAATGCTTTAGTGTTGTTCTTTACTTACTGGACTAAGCCAATTTAAGAAATAAAATCCACAACCAAAGCATATGCAATGTAGCTTTTTCTGAAAAATTAAATAGTGTATCTTTATTATCATTAAAATAATGATTGTGATTAAACATAAATTACTGCAACTCATGTGTAGTAAACTTACAGATCAGTATTTTAAGTTTTATATGATATGTTAGCACTGTAATAAAATAAATCTGGGTAGTGGGAGTAAAATGTGCTTGACTGTGAATGAAATAAATTCCTAGTTACCACTGGATTATGTTTTGACCAGTGGATTTGCCCTCATATTTTATATCAGAAACATGTTCACAATTTAGCAGCTGTAGTCCTGATTTATTAAGGAATGAAAGTATTTGATCCTGGTCCATCTACTCCTTCCTCCCTTGGTTTAACATTCTTCACTTTGAGATGAGGTACTTTGTGCCCAGGAATGTGGGATTGCATGTCTGCTAAAAACTTATCCACTGATAGTAGAACATCTGTACTAAATTAATAAAGGTTGAGGGTATCTTCACTTAGAAAACAATGCATATAAATGTAAAATTATAATTTTACAGTCACAACACAAGTTCCAGCTCTTCCTAGGCACAGTGGAGCCACCTGGGTCCACTCATTTTCTGGGGATCATAAGCCTCCATTGTATTAAGATAAGTCTGTCCATCATACCCTCCAACGGCATACAATTTATCACCAGGTAAACAGACTCCTACAGCATCTCTGCTGATGCCCATAGATGCCACCGCAGTCCACACATCTGTTTTGGGATCTTATCTTTCCACACAGTCTGAGAGTCTGGAAGTCAAGTTGGATGCAGGGGCATCATGTCCTCCAATAGCGTACAGCAGATCATTCCAAGCTGTTACTCTGACACCACCTCTTCTTTTTGACATCTGGGCACACAGTGTCCACTTATTAGTATGAGGATCAAAGCATTCTACTGATTTGAGACAAGAACTTTCTTCACGACCACCAGCTGCATAAAGTTTTCCACTGAGCACTGCCACACCTGCTGTGCTCCTGGGCATGGACATAGTGGCAACAAAATTCCACTGGTGAGCCTGTGGGTCCCATCTTTCCACTGTGTTCAGATAGCTCCAGTCATTGTGCCCTCTGACTGCATACGTGGGGCCTTCCAGCACAGCCATGCCAAGGCCATGTCTATGTGTGGACATAGGTGGCATCACACTCCAAGTCTTTGTTTTGGGATTGTAGCACTCTACAGTGTTCAAAGTCTTCACTCCATCTCTCCCTCCAACCACAAACAGTTTGTCATCTAACACCGCAACTCTGAATTGTAGCCTCCTCCCATTCATAGCTGTTACAGGAGTCCACATATTTATGCAGAGATCATACTTTTCAATGCTGGTTGTGCCTTTTGTTGAATCCATTCCTCCGATTCCAAATAATGTACCAATAGTTGACTTTCTAGGTTTTGTCCGAGGACTCTGTAACATGGATCATCTCTCTGGTAATAAATGATACTTCATTGCTTCCATAATGAGTTTCTGACATGCTATGTCATCCCGAAAAAGTACATTATTTTCCATATCTGCCAGGAACTGTGGTGCAAGAAGAGGTAGCCTAATATAAGCTAAAAGTTTACTGAGATCTTTCTGTCTCTGCTTTAAATTATGACAGACCCAAGTGAGAAGTGCATTCAATATTGTCTCCTCATTAGGAATGGTCATGTCATCACTGGCCGGGAGCTTTGCCATTTCACTGGCTGGTAGTAATACAAATTCATGGTTTCTGATTACTTCCATGAAATGTTCCATAGGATAATTGTAAGCCACTTTATGTAAATCTGTACAACCTTGGGCATCAGTAAAAGAACGGATTCCAAGACAGTTGGATGGGTGAAGCTGTTTCATTAAAAACTTCCAGCATCCCTCCACAACCTGTGAGAACTGAAGGAGGCAGGCAGTAGATAACAGGCTCTCAATATTATCTTCTTTTAATTCAAGGCGGCCTGTATATGCATACTGAATCAAGGACCATTAATGAGTTTGGCTCTACACCTTCCACTTTTATTTCTTCCTGTCTTGCCTCTCTGACATCATTAGTAAACATGGCAGCAAAATAATCTGAGACACAGGAGAGCACCAATCTGTGAGCTGGAATTCTCCAATTATCAGCAACTAAAATTACATCACATAACTGTTTGTGTCTCAAATAGTTTTTCATTTTGTAAAATGTTTGTTCAGCATGATTAAGGGCTTGAAAAAATTGATCGGATGAACATGCTCCATAGTATGACAAGATGATCATGTCTGACTACTATTGGAAGTCCGCGTAGGGCTCCAGAGGAGGCCTAGGGGGAGGGCGGGGGACCCGAGGACTGAGGAGAGGGATGCTTGGCCCCTCGCGTTGCCAGTCCCTTCCTGGCAGCGTCAGCCGGCCACCCAGCTCGGTCAGGCTGGCCGGGCCTGGACGGAACTTGTTGGGCAGCCCAGGAGGGGGCGGGTGGGCATGCGAGGGCAGTCACATGTTACATAGGCAAAAAATAAAAATGCATGAACAATATTACCGTATTGGTTTATTTTATTATCATTATAAAGTAAATTTCAAGTGCTCATAAAGTACCTAGATTAATATCTGGCACACAGTAGGCTTTCTATAAATATTTGTTGAATGAATAAAGTGAATAAAAGTTTTAACAATTCAGCCTGTTATACATTTTAGTAAAAAGATCAAATACAGCTAGACAAATATTGCACGATCTCATTTATATTTAAACCTAAAAAAGTTGAATTCATAAAAGTAGAGAGTATAATGGTAGTTATCAGGAACTAGGGGAAGTGGGACGAATGGGGACATATTAAATGTATAAAGCTTCAGTTAATTAGAATGAATAAATTCTGGAGACATGTAGTTAATCATACTGTATTATATATCAGAAATTTGCTAACAGAGTAGATTTTAAGTGCCTTCACCACACACACACACGCACACATACACAAACACACAAATGTTAATTTTATGAGGAAATGAATATGTTAATTAGGTTGATTGTGATAATCATTAGCACACATATATGAGAACGTCATGTTGCAGACCTTAAATTTATACAATTTTTATTTGCTCTTCACTAAATCTGAAAAAATGAAAAATAGATATGTGAAAGTAATGGGAGGGGACAGTCAATGATAGAAAATATTTTATCCCAATATAATACAGTAAAATTGATTTAAAGGAAATTGATAAGTATAAAATAAATCTGAATCTGAGCTATCCATCTTAAGCACTATAATTATCAAAGTAATGCCAGATAAAGCATTTGTTACCAACAGGCAGACATTCAGGTATTTGAGAAAAAAATGCTGTTTCAAAAATTATGTTTCTATCACATACTGGTTATGAATTATTCAATAAATGTGAGGGAGTGATATTGTTTACAACACATTTTCTGCCAACTTCTGTTTTTCACTAAATGTTTTAAAAAATGGAGGTAGCTTCACAATGTCATCAGTAAGAGAAGCAGATGGTACTTCTTTGACCCTTCATTTTAGCTTCTAGGCATTTGCAATCAGTTATATGCAAGATATGTAGACAGACAATATGCATTAAAATTAGCCCCATCTTTTTTAGCTGTCAAAAAGTAGACTTGGTCATAAAATTTCAGAGCAAAGAATCTGAGAGATCATCTACTTCAATTCTTGTATTTTACAGGTGAGAAAACTCTTGGTCAGAGAAGTAGTAAATTGACCATCTAAAGGTTGCAGCAGAAGAAATAGGACCAGACTTCATTTCCTTGACTTAGTGCTAGAGACTGTCCCATGCCCAGGACCAAAGTTGCCTCTTCCATGTGGACGATTCAAGTATTTGTAGATTATTTAAAATTATGAGACCGTGTGCTTACTTCGGCAGCAATATACTAAAATTATGAAACATTTAAAGCATTCTGAAAATTAAGAATATTATAACTAAGGGATTATTTCCACCCAGTTCTATTAAAATCTAAAACATTGTCATATTTGTATCAGATTTAAAAGTCATAAAATGGGGTTTAAATACTCTTAAATAGATCAGATTTATTATATTCTATTTACAGTGAAGTAACAGTGAAATAGACAAGGATTCATTAGTACTTTTTAGAATCAGATATGTAAATTTTCCCAACACTCTGAAAATAACAATATAAATAATATTACCAGTTATCTTAAGTAATAATATTCATCTGCTTATTATATAATACACTCATTTGCATCTATTATATTATTTTGTTTAAAAAAACACATGTTGTTATTGTCCTAGAGGTAACTCATTTTGTTATAGAACAGGCTATCTGTCTTTTATCACTATTCTTTTCAGCTGAAGCAGTAATGTGTCATATAAACCTGTATTTCTCTGGTGGGCCCAAAGACCTCTAATAGCCTAAATAATTTCTTTGTATGGAAAAGACAGACACTTTATCTCAGGGGTGGACATCTTGCCAGGACCCACAGCTTCTTGCACAGAGCTGCTCTGGATTTAGCTCTCCCTTCCATTCAGGTACTCCTGCATAGGTCCAATTAGCAAACTTCAATGTACCTCTGGAGGCCAAAAAGATGACCCTCAAGTCTTGCGAGTGAGTAAGTTCAAGACATGGCCAATCTAAATGAGGACTATTGTGTAAACATTTGAACTTGGTTTTGCAAGGATTTCTTTTACTTATGTTTGAATATTGGTTACACCCCAGGTTCTGCAATTTCACATGAAAAAGAATGAGGAAAGCATGCTGTGAATGAAGGCTTCACTGAGGAGAAGCTAGGAACCCATCCAGGTTTTTCTCCCAGAAAACTGATCCTAAGTACAAATGGTTGGATTTCTTGGAACTGATCCTAAGTACAAATGGTTGGATTTCAAAGCACATTTGTTCTGAGACTGAGATGGATGGCAAAGCTAAAGTGACTTAGGTAGAAAGAGTGTGATATGAGGTATAATACTCAGTCCTACCTGCCTCCAGCTACTTGACCTGAAATTATGTACACAGAGTAAAATAAAATGGCCGCCTTGTTATTCCACCCGTCATCTCCCTCACTTTATGCTCCACTCACCTTGACCTTCTCGTCTTTGGCCAAGCAGGCCTCTCATATATCAGGACGCTTGTTCATGCCACTTATTTCCTGGGCTGGAATTCCCTTCTTTTCTTTTAACTGAAAAACTCTTATGACAATCAAGTTTGAGAAAACGTGTCTTAGGAATATGGGTAGTTAAGCAGATCTGGAGAAAATAAAAAATGTGTTTGAATTATTGAAATTCGGATAGAATCTCAAAAAACCTAAACTTGAAGAAATATCTGCTACATAGTGCATACTAAAAATGTTAACAGTGAATTAGGTCAGTAATGTGTATGTTTAAGGGTCTTGATAATTTTTGTTGGTTTGGAAGGTTTTCTTTTGTAGCTTTTATCTACAGTTGGGCCCTTGAATTTAGCTCTATCTAGAAGCTCCAAAGATGCTGAGTGTTGTGCTTTACATTAAGTGAGATTCATTGACCTGGGGGATCAGATTACATATGTTACCGGGCTTGGATATCTGACGTGCATTTCTTTACTCCTATGTGAATATTTACATTTAGATCTTGACTGCACTCTCTGTTTCTTGGTTCAGCATTCTTACTCCTGGCTGGACTTTGGAGTCTGCCATGAGCCTTGACACACTTAGCTGCCTATACTTGGTTCTGTGCTGCTACTTGGCAAGTATGCAGATCCTGGCTTTTTGCCCAGACTAGGTAAGGGTTCTGTTTCCACGCACTGGCCATTGGGAATTGTGATGCTCCTTTTCTCTCTGACATTAAGCATCTTTACCCTGAACGTTGACTCAGTGACAAAGGCATGGGTCCTGGAAACATAATGGATCTGTGTTAGATCCTAGCTCCTTTATATGTATGTTTGGTGAAGGTTCTCAATCTCTCCCTCTTTTTTTTTTGGTACCAGGGATTGAACTCCAGTCCTTGTGCTTGTGAGGCAGGCAGTGGAACAACTGAGCTAAATCCCCAGCCCAAATAATGGTGACAAGTTTGCTTTTTTGGTACTGGGGATCGAACTCTGGTTGTTGCGCTTGCACAGCAGGCAGTGAAACCACTGAGCTAAATCCCTGGCCCCTTCAATCTCTTATTTATAAACGGATGATAACAGTAAATCCTACATCATGATGATTAAACAATAATGTAAAAAACATGCAAGATGATGCACATAGAAGTGAATAAGACCTTTTTGACTTATGAAGAAGAGAACACTCATCTAAAGCTAGCAGAGCACTGGTTGCTGGAATGGAAGTGGGATTAACTGGATTCTAGTTTTTGACTCTTAGGGATCAGACCCACTGTTGAGTATGTACCAATCTTGACCATCTATCTTCTCTTTGTTTTTTTGTTCTCCTCTAGTCAAATTCTAACAAGGAAGGGTTGGGAAGGGCACAGAAGCTTTTCTCTTTTTATAATTTTGTCTTGGACTTGGTTAAAAAAAGAGATTGATTGTTTTAGAACACAGTAATTAAGTAGGCAGAGTAAAAACTGTCAATAATATCAACAAAGCAATTCATTAAGCCAGAGTAGGTGCTCTTGTTTAATAAACTGATTTTAAACAAGAGTTTACCATGGGTAGGACAAAATCTTGCATAAGGTACCTAAAGATAATGGAGAATTTATTTTATTCTTCAAGAGTTTCTGAATATTAGTCATAAATAGCATGGAATAAATATTCTTGGACGTGAATCAGGATATTTTTCTAGAAATGTGACTTTAAAAGTGATGTCAAAATTCTTGGAAATTGCATTTATATGCAGTGTATTTCATTGTCTTATTATGGCAATGTGGTAAATGGGCCATAGAGTTTGGAGTTAGACATGGTTTTGAATTCTACTCTGTTTACCTAGTATCACTGAGCCTTAGCCTACTTTTAAATGAAATAGCTTTAGTTTTATCTATTTTTCATGATGATGGAGCAGATTAAGTTCAAGGGTGCCTGTGAAGTGTCTCGTGTCATGCCAGGGCCAGTTTCTGTCCTTATCTTTGACTTGTAAACTTTTATTGAGGGCATACTTATCTTAAATGAACTTAATGAGAATGCACACATTCTGACCCGAAAATTATTCTACATTTATCTCCTCATACAAGAAATAGAAAAGTGATCTAGTATTCTAAAAGAGACTTGATGACTGAATTTTTTCTTTTAGTGCAATTGAAGTTTTGGATAAGATATAGGATGGAGGAAGTGAAGTGATTGGTTCATTGGTTTGGATAAATGGGGACAGAAGTGTTACTATGTTATGAGTGAAGCTTTGACTATAAACTTTAATTGTACAGACAATTATTGGGTGCCTAGTACAAGTAAGGTGCTGTGTTAGATCCTGAGGACACAAAATAGTGAACAAAACAGGTTGAGTTCTTTGGCGTTATGGAATTTTATGCTAGTGAAAGGGAACATAAAATATGTACTACTATTGGCAGTGATCGTGATGTTTAAGAAAAGGCAAAATAAGGATAGTACGAAATGATGGGTGGGTGCAGGATTTTTAAAAAATATAAGATGGCCAGAAAAGGACTTTCAATAATATCAACAAAGCAATTCATCAAGCCAGAGAAGGACTCTTTCATAAGTTGACATTTGAGCAGGAGTCTGAAGAGAGTGAAAGAGAGTTTAGTGATATTAAGGTTAAAAATATTCCATGCAAGGGCCTGGGATTTAGCTCAGTGGTGCCACCACCTGCCTCACAAGAGCAAGGTTCTGAGTTCTATCACCGGTACAAAAAAAAAAAAATTCTATACAGAGAAACAATAGATTGCAAAAGCTCTCAAGGAGGGAGATAACCCATAATGTTTAAAGAATACCAAGAAAATTAGAGCTATTTGAGTAAAAATGAGAATTTAAAAGATTATCGTAGGATGAATTAGTTATAGAGATCTGTTGCATAACTTGTGCTTAGTTAATGATACAGTATTGTGCATTTGAAAATTTGTCAGAAGATAGATAGCATATTAATTGTTATACTACTACTACTACTACTAGTACTACTACTAATAAATCTGAGATCAAAGAAGCGAAGTGTGAGTGGATTGTTCTTACCGAAGGGGAAATTTGTAAATTTGTGAGGTGTTTTTGGTTGTGGGCCTGAAAATTGATATGTTATTGTCATAAAATGAGTAGAGGCCAGGAATGCTAGATGAACTACAATAGATGGGACTGTCCTGCACTGTGAAAAATTATATTAGGTCTTACATGACTTTCAAATATATGGATGTGTATTGATGAAATGTAAAGTAGTTCCATCTAGTTGTGTGGGGGGTGGCCTGCAAAATCATTGGAAGTCTCAGTGATATGGATCTGCTTGGCACAGTGGCCCCAGTTTGCTGTCCACAATATGGACAGCTATGCAGCAATTATGGCATCCCTGCATGTTAGTGAAAACTATTGATTTTGAGTCTAGAATCTAATTCTACCTTACATATAAACACACAGGTTTTTTAGGGGATGTGATTTCATAAATACCAAATTTCTTCGAAATGTAACTACTATGTGGGTAGAAGGAAATCATTTTATTTTCTGAGACAAATTATTAAAAATCATTCACCATTTTATTAGTCACAGTCTAATTGGGATGAAGAAACCAAATAGCAATTGAGACAGGAAAACTTTAATAGAAAACTGTGATATGAAATTAGTATAAAAAATTAGTAAGAAGAGAATAATAAAGAATGCAGGAATGGCAAATATAATGATCATCTATCTCTAGATCTGAGAAAGTATATACATGGGAGAACCACCACCTGGGTTGGGGACATGCTGAGCCTATACTTGTTGGAGAGGGCACACACATTGCTCATAGGATGGTAAACAAGTTGCTACATTTCTGTCTTGGTAGAACTTGCTGGAAATCCCCCCAACAAAACTTGTCAGAAAATTGTGTGTGGGGAAAATCCAATGACTAGAAAAGTATTTTTCAGAGGCACTCCGCAATGTGACTGAATGAAGGGCATGTGGAAGGAACTATTAGCCACTGGGTGCTGCTTCATTGCTGCAGGGGGTGGTGGAAGACCATTCATGTCATAGAAGTCTGGTACTGCAGGAGTTAGGTACTTAAGAAGATGTGTTAACTGTAGGATCTGGACACCAGAGAAGCAAGGAGCCGAGCTTCAAAAGGCTGACACTGAAGAAGCTGCCCATGCTGCCAAGAACTATGCATTGTAAAAGTCAAGCACACTAAAGGGAACTGAAGAGAATAACACACTTTCCTCAATAAGCAAATCTCCTACCTCCTGCACTCCCTACTGACAAAGGTTAACATTGCTAAAAGAAAGAATATTCAAAGGATCAGTTCCATTTTCATGGAGCAGGCAATGAAGGGTAGGTTTGGGTCTGCAACAATTTTGGAAAATCACATTGCTGATAGTCTATTTTTCTTACTTCAGTTGTGAATTTAATATATCTATATTTGGTTTTGGTGGTTCTATATAGAGGTGAAATCTTCTTACTATTTCATTAGGTCTTATATTGTAGCATTTCTGAGTAGTTTGATCCTCAAATTTATATTATTATATAATATTTTCCTTTTATTCCTGTTAGTTGATTATATTTATTTTTTTTTGAAATTATGTACTAAGTAGGTATATATATCATATGTGATTTTTCTTCATGACAGAACTTTTGCTATGTGAAGTTGTGTTCAGTTGGTTAGGGTTGAAATTGAGGCCTTACAAGTCACTGTAAGGAGTTTTCATGAGATGGAAAGCCACCGGTGAGTTTGGAGCAGAGGAATGATATGATATGATATGACGTGACTCCTGTTGTAAAATGACCATTTTACCATGGTGGTGGTGCAGGGGACAAGAGTGTAAGGAGGAAGCCCAGTCTTTTAGCAAGGGCCTTGGGAAAAACCAGAAAAGATATTAAACTGGAATTTTAAAGAGAATTCATTGAAGGAGCTATTTGCGTAGATGCAGATAGGTTTTAGGGAAAAATTAGGAATGTTTAAATGCCCAGAGAAGAGTAGCAACAGGAAATTCTTACCTCCCTGGGTCTAAAAAGTAGTGACTGTTATTTGTATTACCAGAACCAGGATCTGATCAAAGCCATATGGGAAGAACTGGATTAGATTGATCACACCCTCTGTCAGAATCAATCTGTCTAAAGAGGGAGAATAAGTAACCTCCTCTCATCCCTCCCACCTCATGATCTTCTGTGTCTCCCATTGGCCCATCCTAACTAGAAACCAGAGGGCAAGTGATTGTGAGAGATACTAACTAGGTATTGGTCTCCTGAGACATGGGCCAGAGCAAAGGGAGAGGCCTAGAATGGATTTCTGTGGGAAGCAACTGGAGAATATAGACTTGGGCCAATTAATTCTAATTATAAAAAGGTAACTGGTTCAAAATCATTTGGCTGATTAATTCTTGCACATGAGATAACAATGGGCTGATTTATTCTGGGAGACATTTTGAAGGGCAATCTCTCTGACCCTATGTAGTTGTGAAGAGAAAGAATGGGATAGCAAGAACAACTCTGACTTACTTCCGTCCTGGACTGTGGCCATATCTTTGCTTCTAGTTCCTAAGTTCTCTTCTTCCCCCTTTATTACCCTGCAGCCTGCACTGTGGTAATCTTTTTATTGGGACATATAATATCTGGGAGTTGTCCAGGTCTTTATCTTCTTCCATCCACTTCATCAGAAACATCTCATTATTGTAAAATTAAAATGAACAACCGGAAAAAAGGGTTCCTGCCAAGCCACTTGTGTGTTTAGATACTGTTTTCAAGGGAAATGATTTTGTTCTTAAACCTCACAAAAGCCTTTAAATTTTTCAAGGATTATCCTTTAAAAGAAGGATTAGACCAATTCTGTGTTCCTAGTCATCCCTGGGGTTGGAAAAGGACCAATGAATAGTAGACATGAAGTGAGTAAACTAATTTCTGCTTTTACTGATCTGAAGGTTCCAAGTTATTCAAAAGTAGAGAAGCCTGCCTTGAGAGACAGTGTATTCCCTCTCACCAGGGGTGTGTGACCAGTAAGCTTAGAGGGAAGCCAAAGAAGAGATTTCAGTTTTGGATGTATGGTTGGCCATGTTATCTTTTGAGGGTCTCTTCCAGTGCTGAAAGTATGTAATGTTCTACAGTTGAAGTTGTTTTAATAGTGGCAGCACCTTGCTTATTTATGACTTCTGCTGCTAGAGTCAGTTGAAATTAAGAGGAGTTGGGGCTGAGTGAAAAGAGGAAATGTGACAGGAATTGTCAGAAGGAAGAAAAGCAAGAAAAAGTAATATTATACATTGCGCATTTGGGGTCTTGTTTTACTCATTTCAAATGTAATTAAGCAACAGGACCAAGTTCCTTTTATTAAGGATCCCTTTGGGGTTGGAGCTGCCCCCCTTCTCAGGTTAATGTGATTGAACACTGGGAGTGGAGTTCAAGTTCAACAACTTGAACAACACTGAAGCTTTGCAGCAGCACTTCTGGTCATCTAACTTTGCCTATTCCACACTGTCATTTGAGACTGTCCATCTTACACCACACAACACATGTGCCTTAGAACCACAAAACCAAAACAAAAGAAGAAAATGAGACTGCCTCACATTTTGGGGGCCATTGTCTTAGTTTCCTGTTGCTATTAGTGGAGCTTACAGTTCTAGGGTTCAGAAGTCTGAAATGGTCTGATGAGTAAAATGTAGTTAGGCAGGGCTACAGTCTTCTAGGGGCTTCTTCTAGAAAATCCATTTGCTTTCTTTTTCGAGCTTCTAGAGACCACCTGCATTTTTTGGCTTGTGGCCCCTTTCTCCACTTTCAAAGGCAGCAGGGTGGCAAAATTATCAGGGAAACTAGAGATGTATGTATATAGATGTACAGATGGATGTATGCAGCTTTTTCATCCAAACAGGCTACCTGAGGGGGATAAGATGGGCTACTCAGGAGTGATTGCTCCCCATGCCTGGCTGGCCGTGCCAGACAGCTTTGTAGATGATGAAGAGCTCTCTCAGACAGTGACTGATCACCTCCAGCTTAAATTCCATCTGGTTGAAGGTTTAACGAAGAATCTTTAAATTTTATACTCTGAGTCTGCTGGCACATCTCCTTCTGTGACTCACACTTATATCTCTCTTAGAAGGGCCCTTATATATAATCAAGAATAATATTCCTATTTCAAGATCACAATTGAAAAATCACAGTTGGAAAGCCCTTTGGCCATGTAAGGTCCCATACAGTATTCAGAGATTCTGGACTTCAGGAGCGGACATCTTTGAAGATGATACCTAAAATCTATTCCCAGGTCAAGGGGAGGACTGAGGTCAGGGGTGTGGATGGCAACACTGCCATACAGCTTATGTCCACTCAACTGCTGAGCTGTTCAGACACATCATTGCAGACCAACCCCCACCAATGGCCATGATATCCTAGTGAAGAGTGTGTTTGGGTTGTCATTACTGCTGTTCATGAAATATTTTTTGGCATAGTTTTGGGCAAAGGGAGGTATTGTACTTCACTGCATTAAGTGTGGCTACGTGACTTACTATGACCCATGAATGTGAGCAGAGGTGGCAAATGTCACTTGAGGGATGAACATGTAAGGGCTGATGGTGCATGACTTACAACATTCTCCTACTCCCACCGGAGCAAATATGGCAGTACCCAGATAAAACTTCCCTTGATCTGGGCCCCAGAATGAAAATTGATAGAGTACAGTGGCTCTGACCCCAGCTGACCCCCAAAGGGTATACAGCTTGAATGAGAAGTGACCCTTTGTTCTTTTAAGCCACTTACACATTGAGATAGCATAATTTATCCCACAATGATGGATGCAAGCATTCTCAATAACAAATCAAATCAAGGCTTGCTCCCTGTCCTGACCTTTCCCACCAGCGGCACTGTTCCCTAATGCTCTGGGCATCTAGGCAATCATCTGGACTGTAAAGCAGGCTGGAGCCACTGACTCTTATTTCAGAGGGTGCTATTCACTTATGTTTCTATTCTCTTCTCCACAACATTCAGACTGATTGACCAGAGAACGCATAGCAGCCTGGTCGAAGAGGAATACATTTGCAACTAAATCATTGATAGTCTTCACAACTGTTCCACTCAATAGTCATTGTAGATTTCACCTATAAAACTCCCCTGCTTTCCTCTCCTCAGCATATTTCTTCTATTTTTTTCTGTACTTCCTGGTACTACCATTACTCTGAGAGCTGTTAGAATTTCAGTCTACTGGAAGGATCTCCATGTTCCCCTTCTCCTGATGCATGGATAACCCTTTCCTGGGATGTGCTAATGCCATTTGGCTACATCAGTCTTTCTCGTGTGTGTCTCCACTGACATCCACCTGCTCTTGGACTTCCTGCTGAAATTCTACCAGCTGCAACAGACTCCAGTGGTTAGTGCCCACTTGAAAGAGTTCCTTGCCTCCCATTCACGCATCACACCGGAAGAATCTAACTTGTACAACAGTGACGGAGTGTTCCAACCTAGGCAAATCAGATCCTGTCATGCTAAGGGTGAATTTATCATGGGGTGAGATTGGTTCCACCCAACAGTCTTTAAACAATCCAGGATATCACTGAGGGTATACATCTATGTAATCCCAGTGTTGTTTTTCTGGAGCATCCTCCTGCTGAACTTGCTCTTTCTTCTCTCCAAGTCTTGGTTTCTACTCTACTCTTTCTTTAGATGACCTGTTCATATGCATATGACCATTTTAACCTTAGTCATTTTGCAGGGGACATGAGCTTATGCTGCTCTTCTCACTTATTCATCTTTTGCTTTAGGTGAGAGGGGCTTCTGCTTCCAACCCTCACCCTTGGAAACTCATCCCTAGGGATCTCCCTACTAGGGTATAACGATTGGCTTGTGCCACTCTCTGAACTCAAACACTCCCCTCGGTGGTGTCAGAACTGATGGGTGTTCACTGATGTGATGAAACTGAATCTCATATTTTCACATTAGTGTGACATGCAGTCAATAGTTCAGACATATGCTAAAGCTTATGCTCTGAACAGTTAGGTTTTATTTGGTTTAAAAAATTTTTTTAAAAATTTTATTGGTACTTTTTAGGTGTACAATATAATGACATTCATCACTGGAAATTTGCACTTTTACATAATTTCTCTTGGTTCTTATTTTTTCCCCCTTCCTCTGCCCTCCCGTCAACCCCTCCATCCCTCCCTATTTACAAAGACTTTGGTTCCATTTTTTCATGTTAATTCCATAGGTTTTAAATGCATCTACTCTTTATGGAGTTTCCTTAACAGAGCCAAGACAGTGATATTAATACCTTCTTTTAGGTTGGGGTGCTCATATTGTAAATCATATTGGGGAAGCCAGAATTCTTCTAAACTAATAGCTGAGAAATTGTCCTGCTTTTCAGTGACTTACCAGTGTCTTCCTACAGGCAAGTGCACAGGTAATCACAAGCAGATGGGAACCCCGAGGCACAATTGTATATTCTTCATTTATTGTAG
Organism: Heterocephalus glaber; assembly: GCF_000247695.1. The sequence continues at coordinate 17,805,959 of NW_004624738.1, read as the reverse complement.
AGCTCTGTGCAGGGAGAGGAAGAACAGAGAGCAGGGGTAAAGGGCAGTTTTGTGTCCTCATGCCACCACTAACGAATTGCATAGAATTACAATTAGGACACACGGGAAATTGAATCAAGAGAATTCATCTTGTGATATGGAATTTCAAGGTGATTTCCAGTCCCATGCTAGGCAAAAAGGAGAACACTTTGTAAATGTCATCCAATAGAAGTTCTAGGTTTTCTACAGCGACTTCTTTGGGAGATTGTCTGAGAACCTTCTAAGAAACATCAAGAAGCCTTGAAGATTGTTCTGTTTTGCCCCAAGATTTATTTACTGTGACATTTTTCCACTGCAGCTTCAAGATAGATAAAAAGAAATATATTTTTCTTCATTTTAGTCATAATGAGACAGAAAATCAAGAGTTAAGTAATTCTAGATTCTTAAAACCTAGAAATTCAGAAATAATTTTGGGAGGCAGGCTCAGATTATAGAAAAACAAAGGAAAATAATGAAATAAGTTACATTAAAACTTCAACTTCCCTCCCCACCAAAAATAAAACCCTCAAAACCCTGACTCCTGTTTTATCCTGTGGTTGCTTGGTCTTCATCAAGCTGCTTCTCTTCTCCTATTTTGTGGCTATTGATTCAAGATAGCTTTTTTTGATCATTACTATTAGATTGCGTCAAGGTCTGAGAACCAGTTCCAATTAAAACATGAGAAAAAGAAATGACACGAGGTCTCAACGAGCAATAACGAAAAGTCCTTCCTGGCGGCGGTAGGGTGGTAGTGCATTCAATTTTAGTTTAAGGCAAAAAAATCGAAAATGATTTATTTCAGCTTATATCGCTCATCTTTACTATGTAAAATAGAACAGAACAAATAAAGATACAACGTTTTATTAAATGACTGACTGAACATTACTGTGTGAGGTCATGGTCATCCAAATTAATTGATATGGATTTTCTATGGGTAATAGTTCAAAGTCTAATGGAAAGATCTATTTCTCCAAAAAACCGTAGCGTGTTATGATTGCCAAATGATTACTAAGTCTCACCATGTCTTGCCTGGCATTTCTGCAGTTGCCCCCACCTCTTCCCTAGAATGGTGACAACCTCCTATTTGCTTCTGCCCAGCAAGCTCCTTAATAGCGTTAAGACCTTCATGAAGCGCCAGCCTCCACTCCAGGATCCCAGGTAAACTTGATTGTATTGTCTGTCCTTACAGTCCCTAAGGGACTTTGTACATTCTCTAATGCGAGATTTCCAGACATCCTCTCTTTACATCTTGGCTAACTCTCACAATCTTGGGGCTTAGGGATCATGCTCTACTCTTTTTTTCTCCACAATGCTTTACTTAACAAACTAAGTTAACAAAGTCTGGTTTGTCCCAGAGCTACTGGTCACTGTTTTGAAAACACAGAGATAGTTAGATATTTATAGAAATAATAGAAATACTTAAAAAATATCTTTGTTGCTCCTGGATTTCTTTCTGCTTATGCAGCCATATGGGTGGATCACAGCAAATCTCACCATCTCTGAGTTTCAGATATTTGAATCTGGTGCATTCATGTAGCTTTTTCTTTCAGGTTAAATAACTCCCAACACCTGTAGTAATGATTTATGGACCCCATTTTCCAACTCTAATCATCATTGCCTTTCTCTGGAACTTCTCCAAGTTCTCCACTCATTTATGCTCCAGTCTCCAAACAACACGGTATTGAAATACTGAGTGGAAGAATCATCGTCATGTACTTACATTCAGTATTCTTATTTATAATGCCTTTTCTCCTACTCAGTCTGCAAATATTAACCAGGCACTTATATGTAGCACTGGATTTAGAATTCTTTTGGCAGTTTCAAATGATAGTATTCCTCTCTGTGAGACAGGCTTTTCTTTGGTGGTATTGCATAAAAATATTATAAGCATCTGTACTGTAGTCTATTTACATAAGAGTGGAGTGGTTTTCTGTTAATAAACGGTGCTATTTCTTATCAGGTTTGCTTACATGAAATTAATTTAATATCTCTGCTCCATGAATATAACACATTTACTTCTCATCCCACATATACTGCTGTTTACAAAGAAGCAGAAAATGACTTAGAGATTTTTTATATTATATTTTCAATAGATTCAATTTTATTCTATTTTGTTGATCTCATTCTAGCTCACCTGAGCATTAAATTTTCTCTCTCTTGTCACTGGGGACATTTCCGTTAATACTAAAATATTAATAACATGTAACTACTTAAATACTGTAAAAATTTAACATAATTTTATGCTACCTTTCTTTAAAAATATTTTCTATATGTCTTATCTGATTTGATTCTCATAAAGGTCTTATTAGGAAATAAAAGTAGGAAAGATGGCCATCAACATTCATTTAATTACTCCAAGGCTCAAGTAAGAGTTTAAGATCCACCAAGTCAATATAAGTTAATGGGAAGGTAAGAGTTCTGATTTGTGGTTTAGATTTTGCCAAAAGAGCTTCTCAGAGCTTGACAAAAAATAAACTATTACTATTAATTATAAGACTCTTAGAGATTAAAACTTCTAAGGGAGCTAAAATAAGGAAACAGATATTATGGGGGCATTATACATGTTATTTTAATGAAAATGTTTTAGTTTCTTTTTTCCCCCCCATTAAGTTTATTGGTACATTTTCGGTATAAAATACAGTTACATTCATCATTGGGATCTTGTACCTTTACATGAGTATCTTGGTTCTTATTTTTT
>NW_004624738.1:17730927-17800328 GCF_000247695.1 Heterocephalus glaber | reverse complement strand
TGCCAGTTCAGAGAGTCCAGGTGGTTGAGTATCAGATTGTTCCATCTCATTTCCCTTTGGGGTTTCTGTAGGTGATCCAGAAGTCTGTTTTTGAGACTTGTTTACCTGTCTTCTCATTTAATGAAAATGTTTTAAATACCTGTAACACTATATAATATTTTGTGGTCTATTAAAATAATAAAAAGAGCAAAACAACAATACTTATTTACAGGTATCACAGGGATTATCATTTGGTAGAACAGCACAAAATTAAAAATTTATATTATTCAGCATCCTTCAGAGAAACTGAACTAATAGTATTCTCCAGCTGTGGAAGTTTAGATGTCCCAAGAGCTGTTGTCAGTAATTTGAAGACCAAAAAGAGCTGAAATGTAATGATAGTCTGAGTCTGAAGGCCTGAGATACAGCAAAGCTGATGGTATAAACTCTAGTCTGGAATGAGTTGAAGCTCCAGTCTATGTGTGAAGGTTGAAAAAGACAATGTCCTAGCTCAAGAATTCAGGCATGTTTAGTCTTTCAAAGAACTGACTCTTTAATTCATTGAATCTTTGTATTTTTTTAGTCTCAATTTCATCAATTTCTTTCTGATCTTTATGATTTCCTTTCTTGTATTAGATTTGGGTTTGGATTTTCTGGTTTTTCTAGAGTATTAAAGTGCATCATTAGATTATTTATTATGTACTATAGACATATACTAATATAAATTAAAAAAATCTCTGTATATACAAAGAAGAATTTGGGCATGAAGATTTCTCTCAGCATGTTTGTTCTATTCAGGTCTTCAGTTGATTGGATAAAGCCTACTCTCATGGGAATGCGTGGACCTCATCCCTTCTCACACTAGTGCTTTATTATTCTACTGATTCAGATGTTAATCTCATCCAGAAACATTCTCATGGATGCACCCAGAATAAAATTATTCCAATATGTGGACATTCTGTTTCAAGTTGACATATCAAATTAACCATCCAAGATACACAGTAAACATTTTTTAATCTTAACAGGTTGCCTGCACACCTCTATGACTGTGTTACAAACACACTTGGAGGTAATGTCAAGATTCTAATTTTGGGGCCCTTTAGGGACATAAATCATGGCTAAGTGTACTTTGTAAACTTCCACTGAAAGGCTCTGTCTTTTACTGTCCTACCTGGTGCCAAGTAACTCATTGCTTATGAAAGAGGCCTAAAGAAGCTCCAAATATTTGAGATGAACTAAATGTTGATAACCCGTTTGCAGGTGTCATTGTGGAATCAATTTTCTTTGAATTAAATATTTTTTCATGCACTGTATTAAATGCTTTTAATATATAAGCAATATAAGCCAAAATTTACTTTTGTTAGCTTATAAAAAATTGAACCAAATACAGTATATATTTATTTCTCTGACCTGCAAAATTACCATAAAGTTTGTCCATTCACTGTAAGAAAGTGCTAAGTAGTTTAAGAAAGTACTTTACATTTTCAGGTTATTTAAGAATATCTTATTTTAGAAACTTGGGCTGGTGATTTTTTAAAATGTACTTTTACTGTGATATAATTCATATACTATAACTCACCCAAAATGTAACTTCAGGAGTTTATCATATAACAAAATTGTGTAACCATTACCACAATCAATTTTTATCATTCCAAAAGGAAATGTCATACCTATTACCAGCTGCTCCTTATTTCTCCCAGACTATCTACTAATTTATTTCTTTTTCTAAGACAGTGGCTATTCTAGAAATTTTATATAAATGGAATCATGTGATATGGAGATTTTTCTGGTTAGCTTAACATAAGGTTTTCAAGGTCCATCTATGTTTAAGCATGCATCAGTACTTCACTACATTTTATTGCTCAATGATATTCCACTGTGTAGATAGACCAAATTTTATTTATCCATGTCAGCTGATGAATATTGTAAGTGATTACAATTTTTGGATATTATAACTAATGTTTTATGACTGTTTTGATACAAGTTTTGAGGGGGCATACATTTTTATTTCCCTTGAGTGGGTATCTAGAATTAGAATTGGTAAATCATAAGGTATATCAGGGTATACCACTCTGAGGAACTGCTGAACTACTTTTCAAAAGGCAGCTATTTTACATACCACTAGCAATGTGTGAAGATTTCAGTTCTTCCGTATCTGCATCAACACTTGTTACCATCCTTATTTTTGACCATAGCCACACTGGTGAGTATGAAGTGGTTTTGATGTGGATTTCCTTGTGGCTAAGGCTGAGCATGTATTTGTATGTTGCTGGTTATTTGTAATGTTGCTGGTTATTTGTATATCTTATTTGGAGACATATCTGTTCCAATATCTTGCCCAATTTTAAATGTCTTTTCATTGTTGAATTGCAAGTGTTCTTTGCATACTCTGGATAAATGTCCCTTATCAGATGTATTATTTGCCAGATACATTTTCTCCTTCTCTGGAGGAGGAGAACTTTTACTTTCTTGAAGGTGTTCTTTGAAGCACAAAATTTTTAATTTTAATAAAGTCCAATTTATCTTGTTTTTTCTTTTGTTGCTTGTGATTTTGGTGTCATGGTAAGAAACCATTTTCTAACTCAATGTCATGAAGATTTACTCGTATGTTTCCTATTAAGGTTTATACAGTTTTTGCACTTACATTTGGCTCTATGATCTACTTTAAGTTAATTTTTGCGTATGATATAAGGATATGGTACAATACCTTTCTTTGTATGTGAAAATTAAGTTCTAGCCCCAATTTTCATTGTCTATTTTCTGAAAATCCTTGTTGAGCACTTTTGGGACTTAAAGAAATCAGTTGACCTGAATGTAAGTATAATTTCTGAGCTCTCAACATTTATTTCATTGCTCTATTCTATTGCTCTTTCATTGTTCTAATGCTAGTACCACATTGTCTTCACTACTGCTATATAGCTTTTTAGTAAGTTTTGAAATTAGAAAATGTATATTTTCCAAATTTGTTCCATTTTAAAGATCAGCTTTACTATTCTGAGTCTTTTGCATTTTCATATTTTAGTATCAGATTGCCATTTTCTACAAAATAGGCAGTGGAGCTTATAATAGGGATTATGATGATTGCTGATTGTGCTGTAGATAAATTTGGGGAGCTTAATAATATTAAGTATTCTAATCTATGATCATAAAATATCATCTCATTTACTTAGGTCTTTAAAAATCTTTCAACAACATTTTGTAGTTTTCAGAATACAAGTTTTGCACTTTTTTGGTTAAATCCATTCCTAACTATTGTATTCTTTTGATATTAGGTGAAATTATTTTCTTAGTGTTATTTTGGAATTCTCCATTGCCAGTGTATAGTACATTACTTTTTCTATATTTATTTTGTATACCTCAATGTTGCTGAATTTAACAGCACTAATAGTTTCTGGTGGATTTTTAAAGTTTTTCTACATAAAAAATCATGTCATTTGTGGATATAAATAGTTCTACTTCTTTCTAATGATTATTTCTTTTTCTTGCTTAATTTCCCTGGTCAGCACCTCCAATACAATGTTGAGTAGAAATGGCAGGAGCAGACATCCTTGTCACGCTCCTGATCTCTAGGGGAAAGCTTGGAGTTTTTTATAATTAAGTGTGGTGCCAGAAGGCCCATACCACTGGCCTGTATCCCTGCTCCTTGTGCCCGAAACATCTGCGCTACCTACTATCACTGAAGAACCATAGCAGGACCCACACGGACCCCAAGGGCCACCGCTGCAGCGTCTGTGGCAAGGCCTTCCAGACAGCTGCCCAGCTGGAGGGCCATGGGCGAATCCATACACCCAGGAGGGGCCTTTCACCTGCCCCCATTGTCCCCGTCACTTCCGGCGAATCAGCTTCCTGCAGCACCAGCAGCAGCACCAGGGGGAGTGGACAGTGGCTACCTCTGGATCCCCAGGGGCACCAACGGCAAGCAGAGGGGACTTGTCACTGCCCTTTCCAGCCACCCCTACAACCCTACTCCCAGACCCTTCACCCCCGTGGCCTGCAGACCTCAGCTTCTCCCTCTGAACTTCATCTCCAAAGATCAGAACATTGGAGAGCGGGTGTGGACAGGGACGGGCTTGATCTCCATGTTTCGCTCAGGAGTAGCTTGGGCATCCCCAACTCTTCTCTCTCCCCGTGAGGAGTACCCAGGTCTGGGTTCCTTCCCGAGAAAGGAGTGGGGCATTTCTCACTTCCCTGTTGTTGAAGGATCTCCTTCCCCAACATTTGTCACCATATTCTGGCAAGATGCTGGGCCAGATTCCAACTCCAGGGAAAGGCAGGTTCAGAGAGCACCTCGATGGAAATGTCGCCTGTGAAAGGGGAGCCTTTTGCTACAGTTTGTAACTTATTTTCTAAAGTCTATTTTGTAACAATTTATTTAAGTTTTAGAAAAGAAAAATTGCTCCCCCTAAAAAAGAAATTTTCAAAAATAAATTAAGTGTGGTGTTTTTCATAGACCAGATGCTTGATTGACATTCTGTTTCTTTCCGCATATTGATTGTATCATCATACTCCTTTTCACTTCCATAGTTTCTGATAAGAAGTCAACTCTTAATGGGCTTCCTTTGTATGTGTTCAGTACATTTTCCTCTTGGTGCTTTCAATATTTTCTTTCTGTCATCTTTGAGTTTACATATTTTGACTCATAGGTCTGCATATGAATCTCTTTGAATTTATCCTACTTGGAATTTGGTAAGCTTTTTGGAAGTACAAATTAATGTTTTTCCATCAAATTTGGGAAGTTTCCAGCCACTAATTTAAAAAAATAACTTACATGCTTTTTCTTTTTTTCTCACTTGTCTCTTTTTTGTTCAGGTAATCCTATGATTCATATGTTGGTTGGTTTACTAATGCCCCACATTTCTCAGAGACTACTTGTTTTTAATTTTTTTTTTGACTCTTCAGGTTGCTTAGCCTCTATTGATCTACATTTGAGATCACTGATTGCTTTGTTCATCTATAACTTACTGTTGAGCTCCTCTAATAAGGTTTTCATTTTTGTTAGGATGCTTTTAATCTTCATGTTTTCTATTTGATTCATTTATTAAAATAATTTGATCTACATTATATTAATTTTCTTAGTTGATGAGACACTGTCACTATACTTTCTTTTACTTAAGTATGGCTTCCTCTAGTTCTTTAAACATATTTAAAGAAGCTGTTTTGAGGTCATTGTATCCTAACTCGAGCAATTGTACCTTCTGAAAGGCAATACATGTTGTCTACTCTTCTGGTTTATGGGTCGCACTTTTGTTTTGCTTTGAAAAAAAATTTTGTTGAAAGCTAGACATTTGAGATAATATTTTGTGACAACTTTGGATATTGAATATACTCCTCCCCAGATCTTATATTTTAATATTGTTTTATTTGTTCAGTGGCATTCTTGGACTATTTCAGTGAAGTCTATTTATCCTTCAGTGTATAACTCTTAACATCACTGTTCTGGTTTTGTCAGGTGAAAGTCTTTGCACCACTGTCTTTGATTGCCTCTTTCTGTGATTTCATCCTCAAGTTTCCATCTGTTCTGTGTCTGTTGTCATCGAACACCACCATAAAGCTACAGAAATTGTCAGTTGATTGCTCTATTGTTTTTGACAATGCACAGAAGCATAAATGGCCCTGGACTCTGATTCAATTTAATATGGGGGCAATTTTTGATGTCAGTTTAGAGGTTTTCTTTGACTCCAGGAAATCTCCTCTTTACTTGATTCTTTCTATTAAATTTTTAGCTGGTGTAAGATTCAGTTTATTGTTACTACAAAACTGCCAGCCTCCTCTTAATTGCTTATAACCAAAGTGTCCATTGCTTCTGAGTTTGGCCTTAGTCTCGAACTTCCTCATGTTCTGTACCAAATAAAGTCAGTACCTTAGGAATGTATACAGAATTCTGTCTTCTTGAGACCTTCCTCTCCTCCTGGGAAATATTTGCACCACTGCTTTACAAATGGACGGGGGGAATGGTGGCTTAATTTTCTCTGAGGAGGAGTATCTCTGCTTTACAAGGAACACTGGCCTGCAGTGTTGGCCTCTGGTGTTCTTGGCATGGAAATTCTTCTCTTTGAATTAGCTTAGGTGAGAGTGATCAGGACTTGCTATTTTTATCACTGCTGTGCCTGCCTGATAGCTTCTGCCTTGTCAACAGGAGTTTTGTGGTGGAAGTGGAAGAGAGTCCCAAATTTCTCAGCCACTCTTCCCTGAAATAGAGTTTCTATGACACAGATCTGGGGGGATATAAAAAGGCTGGTGGCTTTTCCCTCCTGAGGAGATACCATTGGCCTGGACTGGAAGTTGAGGTGGGGAGAGAAAGCCCTGTGCCCTTGGCCTCCTTTACCTGGAGTAGAGTCTTTGTGACGGTGATCTGGCATGTGGAGGAGTGTGCTGTGGCTCAAATGTTGCAGACTCACTCTTCTTACTGTGATTGAGTAGATTTTCTCTGCATATGGCCCTCCATTTACTATATGACCTTAGCACTACTTCCAGAGGGTTTTTTTTAATTGAGTAGTTTTTAGTCATGATGCTTGTTTCACTGGAGAAAGGGTTGTGGAGCTCCTCATGCCACCATTCCAGATGATTATTCCCCTGGGTTGTTCTCAACTTCAAGAAAAATTGATAATCTTCTTTGGCCCCAGGCAATGAAAGCCTGGAATAGAATTTTGGAGGTTATCCACTGTGCTAGCTTTAAAAACAACAAAACTGAATACCAACTCACAATCCCAAATCTTACAGTGGGGAGATGCCAGATAGTACTTGGAAAAACTTACCGAGTTATACACGACATCTTCCTACACAAGACTTTTTGTCAGTCATTGCAAAGGCATTGTTATTTTTTGTGTTATCGGCATTCTTCAGTTATTATATCATCTGTCTTGTCCCTATAGGCATTTTAGTTTGTCATTCCCCATAATAAAAAATCTTGGAGTTAACTAGAACAATACGACCTTTCTCACAGTCTCTTCTGCCTACCAAACAAGTGGTGGTAACCTTTATTTCGAAAACAATTGCTTCTGTGAGTTTTTCAAGCACTTTTTACTTTCTTTCATATAATAAAAAAATGGGTCAATAATATTTAGTTAGTGCTTTCTTTTGCCATATGTAATAATAATAAGACATTCCTTACTGCCACCATTTTCATCATTTTTGCTTTGGATTTGCTTTGTTACTCTTTTCAGCTCTCTAAATTTGATGTAAGTTAGTGATATAGGATTAATACATATATATATATATATCAGATACATAATTTTTAAATTATATTTTAAGTCTGAGAAAACAATTTTGGAAATAGTGGTTAAGCACAATTATTTTATTTCCCTACCATTTGACTCTTCTTTTTATTTGGGTTTAAATTTCAAAAAATATATAAGTGAACACTCTACAGAATATGATTGTAATTCTATACACTTGAAATTTTTGTTGAATAAGGTATTTTTGAAAGAGGTAAACTTTTAAAATTTACTTTCCAAGTTACTTAATTTTAAAATGTGTTTTCTGCCAATAATGTCTTAGTTTGCATTCTTTAAAAATTTTTATTCTGTTTCAGTCAAGGAAAACAGCAATAAGCTTGATGAAAAGAGAAACACAGTAAGCTTGTTCATTTGAAAAGCAATTTTCCTCAACATTTTTTACTTCATCTGAGTCGTATGCACCATAAAAATATGGATGATGTCTAAGAAATTACCTGTTCACGTCCCATCATGGCAAGTCATAGATGTAACCTTTAGTTCAAGAGGAAAAAATACTCATAGAAAATTTGATGCCTGTCTCCTTCCCCAATTCAGCTGAGAATTGCTGGTCTAATGAAAAGCCTGTTAATCCTTTCCTCATGCATCTGGGTTCACATCAGAAAACTATGGCCATTTCTGTGGACCCTATTTGCTTGAGGTGGGCCTGTAGTGAGATTGAGATTCTTTGGAGAATGAGGGAAAAAATGTTCTCCCTCTGTGATGCTACAAAGATCAGATCTTTTGCACAAGCAAGGGATGGTATAATTTTGAGGACTGTGGTGTAGGCTGTAGTAGCTACTAGCAACATATGGTATTGAACACTTGAAACATAGCTAGAATGAGGGAGGAACTAAATTTTCTACTTTAATTATCTTTAGTGAATTTGAATTTATAGCCACATGTGTACAGTGCCTACTCTAGTGGTATATTAGCTTTATGTTAGTACAGGAAATACTTAGATAACTTATAAAGAGGAAAGATATATTTTGGCTCATAGTTTCAGAGGGTCCAGTCCAGGGTCAGCCCTGTTGGTTATAGGCTTGTGGGAGCACAACGTGGAGCAAAACTTTCATGTCATGGCCAGAAAGCAAAAGAGAGAATGAGGAAGGGATCAGGGCCCCACAGTCCCCTTTTGTGGGTAACACTCCCAAGGACCTAAAGATCTCCCACTGGGCCCCACTTCTTAAAATTTCCATATTCTGCAATAACACCTCCCTAGAGACCAAGCCTCAAAATCATGAGACTTTGGGGATGTTTAAGATTCAAACTATATCAAATGCACAATATAGATAAAAAGAATTGTTTGTTTGGGTGTTGTGTGGGGGGAAGGAACGCTGGACTGTTGAGCAAATATTTAGATAAAGTTTTCCCCAGGTAAGTTAGTTCCAAGTGAATTACAAACAGCACTAGAGGCTAATCTAAAAAACAAAAAGGAGTATAATAAGAAATATTAAAAAACATTTTTAAAGTACAGCTCTTATAAATCTTTTAGTAAAGTTATACATCTTAATATAATCATCTGCCCTCAAAATAAATAAATACATAATTAAATTTATTCAATTTAAATTGAATAAGAATTTCAGGGATGTTATCTTTGAGGAAAGGATGCAAGTCTGAAAATTTTGTCCTCTTCCTTAACATTTAGAAGAGATAGTCTTTATTGCCATTTTTTTCTCCTTTTGCCTTGAGCAAGCTATTATTGTGGTTGATGGTCGGTCTCTCAATACAGTTTAAATAATGTTCTCAAGGATTTTGGAAATATTCCTGTGTGTATGCTTTTAGGAGGACTGACCATTATAGTTGATACTGTCTTTGAATCCCCTTAAGCTTCTACAGAGAAGCATTGCAGGAGAAATGCCTCCCTTTGTGGTTACTCTTTAGTCATTGGCCAAGAGAAGAATTAAATGTCTCCCTGGCTTGCCAGCACAAGGCTGCAATCACATCTGAATTCTACTGTTCTTTGATTTCATCAAAAGGCTTATTTGCATATGGACTGATAAGACACCTTGGCACCGGGATCCTGGATTTCATACAGGGACAGAGTTGGCCCAGGCTTGATGAAAACTCAATTATGATTTATGTCTATACAACAGAGTTTCCTATTGATTACTTGCCAGCACCATGATAAAGCAATGTTAGGCCCAAGGCCAATCCTTCTCAGCCATAAACTTTCCTCAGATTTTATATTCTATACCCTAGCTGGAGTTTTCTGAACATTTTTGAACAATAATGGTTCAGAAAAATAATCCTTGTATATGCAAATTTGTTTGCAATAAAAGACTCTCATTTTAGTGCTTAAAGTTTAGTTTGCATTTATCTTCCAATTAGCTGGGACTTATCCAGCACTGTTTATGTGTGTTACACTATCATGAATGTTGTAGAAGAATTGGAAAGCATCGCTCACATTTCGAAGAATTTGCTTATGGAAACCTGTAGGAAGCAAGGTATGCAGAGATGAAGGTACTAGCCCGAAGCAATTGGCTTCTAATATTAGTGTATTGTTAAAATTGAGCAAAATGAGATGATAATCAGACTGAGCTAGAAGTAGCCTGAGAGGCTGGTTGGTTGACTCTTTATTGTGGAAAGGCATTAAAAAAGAAAGAGGAATTACAACAGGGTAGAGGGGATATGAAATAAGGGTCATCAAAGGGCTTCTAGGGCAAGTCTAGCTTTATTAATAATTACTCTCCTGTTGAGACAGCATTATTTTTCATAATTAAAAATATTTTTATTTGAAACATCTAACTTTACAATATGTAACCTTAACATAGTGCTACTGTGTGCCAGCCCCTGGTCTAAGTGATTTATTTATATTCAAGTCACTTAAGTCTCACAATATCCCTGTGAAGTAAATTCTATTATTATCTTCATTTTGCAGAGAAGTTAATGTCAGGTTGAAGGCAACAAGACTTGCTGAAAGTCTCACAGATAATATCCGGTGGTGCTGGGATGTGTACTCAGCCTCCAGGTTCTGTGGAATCCATCACAAGCCCAAAGGGCCAGCCCTCTTCAGAGATGCACAGACAGGCAACCGCCTTTTTGATCTTGAGTTGTCAAGGAGTGACAGAGCTGTCCCTTTCTTGTGGTGGAAAGCACAGAGGCCGTTATTCTTTTTTCATTAGTGTCAGGATCATTTGCCATTGGATAGGCCAGTTCTCTTCGTCATCACACAACGTAGCCAGTTTTGAAGACTTCTGCCCTGCAGAATAAGTCAGTCAGTTTTGTGTTAGAGGTTGAATATATTCCTCAAAAAAGACATGCTGGAGTCTTAACCCCCGGTGTTTTAGAATATGACCTTATTTATTTACTGACTTTCCACAGGGCAACCAAGTTACTCTGTTAGGGCAGCCCTAGGAACTAAAGTAGATTCAAAGTGGTTTTCAAGTGTGTGAGGTGGCCTCTTGTTCACTGGTGAGTATTTAAAGTTTTAGTAGGGCATCCCATCTCCATATATCAGCAGAGAGGGGAACAGCTTAAAACCTCTGCAATGAGCTCAATGAGGTATCACATGGAACAAAAATCTCCTATGACCGCTTGGAACCTTATACAATTGAAAACTTACTTAAAATTTATCATTACCTCAAAAAACACCCAAACGTAATTTGTATTGAAATCTGAATGATGCCTTTGACTTAGGCGGTGTGGTTAGACTCCATAGATTTCTTTACCTTCAACCCTATTCAAGCACATTCTCTCTAACTTCCTCACCATTATTTTATATTATAGTCACAATTCCACCTGATTAGATGAATAATATATTTTATTCCATATTCTAAAATGACAATCCTTTCTACCCTAAATTATAGTCTTCCTTTATGAACAGTGGCCCTAAAATATGTACCATGCATTTGATTGTCAAATTACAAGTTTAGTTTTTGTAGGCCAACATTTTATAGGAGAGGAGGGAGCGAGAAGCAAAGATTTTTTTCTGAGATTACTGTTATACTCTCCTACAGAAATACAATAGAAATATAAAGGTGCTCTGCATTTATTGACAATTGGTTAGTCTTTATCCTTGTGTATGTGATTTGGCTTCCTAAAGAGTTAGCTCAAGCTAGGTAGAGCCTGAGGTATAGATGTTTGTACAAAACTGACCCTATTGTGATTCTGCTTAGATTAGAGGCAATAGGAGCATGCTTTTGATTCACTAGACTATTGCCTTTGGGGTTACAAAGGATTGTGTGTAGGTTTCTTTCCTTTAAAACTTCATTTTTAATGATCTGGTTGAGTTGAATTCAACCTCTCATTCTCCTGGTATTGAAATAAGTAGCACAAATATTTTTTCCAACACAAACATTATAGCTCTACTTTTCAAATAAGGAGTGGCTTTAACAGGCCTCTGACCCCACTGGCCAATTACTTTCTGAAAGAAAAGCTTCTGGAAGCCTTTTAGCATTTTCTTCTTCCTCTCTCTCTCTCTTTCTTTCTCTCTCTCTCTCTCAACAAGTTATTTTATTTCCTAGATTTTCTCATCCTTTAGCTAGCTTATAAATAACTAACAATCTCACAAAACTTATTCCGATTTCTTTGACATGCATTTCACAACAGTTTATCTTGGGATACACACTAGGAAGTCTTCTGCTTAAAGCTAAAGATGTTTCCAGTGCTATATTAATGTTTAATTTGTGCCAGGTTTAGTATCTTTTTGTCTTTAGCTAATGAAGGCTAATAACTTTGGGACCTTATTTGCCTGCATATCTGGGTCTGCAGTAGGTTTAAAAGAATTTTCTAGGAATACTCCTTGACTTTTTAGCCACTATTCCTTCTACTTATCTTGTAAAGGAGTGGCTTAGCTATCAGAGTGCTTTTTCAGACTCCTCAGCTTTTGGAGAAGACATAAAGTCTCACCCAGCTCTGGAATTTGCTCAGGCACTGGAGAATGAATTCTGTAGCACAGGGAATAGACATGCTCAACACATTCACCACACTTAATCACAATCTTGTGACTACATAATATTGATCAAAAGCTAGGAGGAATAATATTGGGAGAGGATTGCTAAATTTATATCTCTAGATAGTCTAAATTAAATATCTGAGTTAAAGCTGATCAGTGCCCAGAACATTGCTTTTGTTGTGTGGGCCATCTCTTTATGTTTCCAATCGAACACTGCTTCCCTATATGGTGACTTTGCACGGACCACTTCTCTACTTTGAGTCATCTTAATAAATAGCCCCCATGGTCTCTGATGTATGAATTGTATAGAATTTGTGGTGATTGTTCATTATATCACTTATTTATGAGGATCCTGGGGAATGTTTCTCTCTCGTCTGAGCACAGAGAATAATTAAATTTCCCCAGGAAATTTGGATTGTTAATGTCTCATGGACTCTGTAAATCATGTAGCTGATACAATTTATTTTTTTCATGTTAGCCGCCAGGATATTTAAGGTCAGATTTATGGCTCACTCATTTATATGTGTTATTGTGATATGCATTTTTATTTATTTATTTATTTTGGTACTGGGTATTGAACCCAGGACCTTGCGCTTGCCAGGCAGGTGCAGCACCATTGAGGTACATCCCGGGTGATTTGCATTTTTAGACTCATTCGTTGATCTACTTTGTCTCCAGTCTTGTTTTGCTTTCTTCTCTTGCCCACTTTTAACTGATATTATTGGATCATCTTCTATGTGCTTATTATAAGGCTTTTCAAATCTTCCAACAATAGATCAAAGTATAAAAATAAAACATACACAAGTAAAACAAATACTTTGAAAGGAGAGACTGGTGAAGAGAAAACTGGGGGCTTCCAGATGCAGGGAGAAACACAAACATATAAAGGTAAGGAAAATGGTTTTATCAAAGGATCTGATAAACTCCCCCCAAGACCAAAAACTACTTCCTTATCACAGTGAAGATAACAGCAAAAAGCTGTCTGAGATCTTTAAACTAGAACATGAAAAAGATGCATTACATAAAAAATGAAATTGTTTTCAATGTCTTTCAGCCTGATATATTTTATTTTACATATAAATTTGTGAAAATATTTTTATTACTACACATTGGAATAAAACCTAGAACATCTCTGAAAATAAATAATAGATCATTGAGATGAGAAAGCCACATCAGTACCTTTAAGCTTAATACATTTTGGTATGTTATTTAAATACCTCAGAAATTTAATTATAACATTCTTCAATTTTATTCATACTTTACAGAGATCTTGCACATGACTATTTTATGAACAAACGTGAGAAAACACCAAGCATTTTATTGCTACATTAGGTATAAATTGGAAATTCAAGTGAATCATTATGGTAATAATTCAAATAACTCAAGAAGCATTATTCCTATTTACCTGGAAATCCATAAAACTCAAGGCCCCGTTTTCATTGATTTATTGCATGAAGTTAAGGAGTGGTGGATCACTGCTACATCCCAAGTATTCACCCCATTGTGCATTACATGGTAGATAATCCGTATATATTTGTTGAATAAATTAATAAAATTAATGTGAGGCATGAGTTATATTTGTGCAATGAAGAAGAAAATGGTTAGACCTTGGAGAGGCAATGACAGAGACTTTACTTATGCCTCATTTAGAGAATATAGGTTAAGGTAAAATGCCTTTTAGAGTTAATATCCCAGAAAGCTATTTAATGTTATCATTTCTACAGAAAATTTGAAAATTCCACAGTGTGGAGCCTTCTCTGACATGACTCATCTGTTAAAAAAAAAGTTATCCTTTTGGTGTTGGACTAGTGGATTCTGGGGCTGGGAGGATGATAAAGATTCTTTCCTTCTCCCCGTGGAAGGAAAGGACTAATGATTAGGAGACGTCATCCTTCAACAGAAATTACCTGGCACATTTCCAGAAAGGGAGTACCCTGGTGGTTCCATAAACTCTGGAGACAAATATTTCCTGCTAGAATTCTTGTTCATCTGTAAGATGAGGACAGTCATTCATGTGTTCTAGAGTCAATTGAAGAACATAATGAAATGCAAATATTTAGAGTAGTGTTTGCTGCTGTTTAAATACAGAAATCCAAACCTTGGCCAGGTAGTATTACTAGAAAGTAAAGCATGACTAGCATGGGAGTTCAGAGTCATCTCCCCATGTAAAAACCTCCTTGACACAACAGAATGGATTGCTTCCTTCTCTAAACACGGATGGAGTATCTTTTTGTGCACATCCCTCCCTACTTCTTAAATAGAAACTCTTTCCAAGACAGTGTACACCTGCATGGTGGGGACTCAATATCTGTTCATTTTTATTTAAATAATTATCCATAATATCCTCCAGTGAAATTAATGTAGTGTTCTGGGACCAAGGCATTTTACATAAAGATGCTTTTAATGATTTATCCAATTACTCAAACAGTGCATCTTTTGCCCTTGCTTAATTGCTTCAAAGAGGAATAATTCAGTCATGCTAGTTGTCTATATCAGTATTACTCACCCTTGACACTATTGACACTTTGGGCTGGATAATTCTTTGCCTTGTCAGGCTGTCCTGTGCATTGATGAGGAGGCTTAGCAGCACTCTGACTTCTACCACTAGACATAGTAGCATCTGCCTTCCCTACTAGCTGTAGCAATAAAGAAAATCTCCGAACATTGCCACACATTTCCCCTGAGAGCAAAATCACCCCAGGTTGAGAACCATTGGGATATATTGTATCAGTCACTTTCTTTCATTACATTTTGTAATAAATCCCTAGAATTAAGGCCTTGAAATAAGGTCACAGAGGCTTCTTTCTGAGGCAATTTTAAAACAGAAAAGTAATTTCCCAGTTCTGCAAGGTTCAGAGAGTTGGGACCAATTACCTTTGGAGATATCTCTCAGTTCTCCATGTTTGAAGTTATGAAAGTCCCACAAGTCTCCTTGGGACAGCCTCCTCTTTGCCTTCATAGATAAATACTTAGCATACAAGCTGTGCTTTGCTTTTCTATCATGTATTATGTAAGAATCTGTTAGTCAGAACTACTGAGGAATACCACAGTCTTGCCTCTTTTAAAATATTTTTCTGTATTAGTTTTCAGGCTTCCTCAGCCACCCCAGCTGCACAAAGCATCCTGAGTCATTCTGTAGGTCTATGGACTATTGCAGGACAGGAGATTTGCAGGAGGGCTCACACGCATCTCACAGCCTTTCTGTGTATCAGCAGTGGCTATTACACATGGTACCTGGGAAGAATCTTGGCATGCATGGCTGCTGCACCAGAATCTCAGCACCCACTCTGACGCTCCCCAGCTGTCCCACCCCACAGACAATCAGAGCATTGTGCAGAACAATCCCAGAGCTGTTCAAAGATCTCAGCCCAGGCCCCAGGGATTGCTGTTTATTTGTGGCACTAGATCAAGAACGATATGGCAGTAGCTTCGTGGATGTGCTTAGGAAAAACTTGTACCAACAGCACCTGAGGGCCTGGCCCTTCCTTACAGCCTTCCACTGTCACTGAAAACAATGCTGTATGTATTTGAGAAGTGTGGACATGTTCTGGGAAAACATGCATTTGGAACGCGCCCAAGTTCACAGTGGCCTCTGGACCTGTTGGCACATACTTCAGTATTCTGGTTTTAGGTATACGTCATTGCATGTGGGGAGAAAGTCAATGCTGTGCATGGTTTGTTAGGTACCTGTTGGTTCTGCTGGTCTGGGTGGGGATGGGAAGGAAGGGAAGAATATGAGAAAGTGTTTAGAGAGCTCAAAAAGAACAAGATCCCTTCTGACTCCATGCAGTGGCCTCTTACTCCATCCAAAACAAATTTGAATGAAGACTCTTCCCAAACTCTGGCCATACTTCGGTTGCAGATGTGATCAAGTGAAAATAAATTTCACCTAAGAGCTGAGGTCCAAAGGATGTAAATTTAGCATGTAACATAACTAAGGTGGAAACATACCAGCGGTGGGAAGATTTCCTAAAGGAAGAATGACAGTAGCTGGACTCATAACTTTTTCCAGACTTATCACTCTGGGTTAAATACAGAGAAGGCAGAATTATGAAAAAGGTTTAGAAATAACTCACTTCGAAAAGTTCCCACTTATTTAACTATTCTTTTAGTACTGAGTTTTTATGAAGCATGGAAGAAAATTTATGGTGAACATAGTGGCTTGTGTTGCCACGATGTTTTTATTGACTATTATCCCAAGCTATGGCTTTTATATTTTTCTGTTCTCTTTGACTGATATTTAATGAGTACATTTTAAAGAACATTTTTGCTATTTTATAGCCAGAGCACTAGCTTGAACAACTGAAATTTGTGAAACCATACAATATAGCCTTTCCAACATGGTTCTATCAGTTATATGCCAATAAATAACAGTGATTTCAAGGATGATTAATCATAATCATTATAAAGCACTTTGGCCAAACCAACATCTGTTTCCATGGATACGGCAGCTGGCCATCATTGGCTTGTAATTTATGTTTTAGTTATTGTTCCCAGCTGACTGTGAGGGCCATTCTACACAATATGACCTTTTAACTTTAGGCCCTAAGGGGGTCTAAAGTGGCTTACACATGGCCTATCATGCTTTTGAAAAGCTTTTGTTGAAAAATCGTGGAGCTCTGAGGAAATGAATCAGGATTTCAAAGGTCTTCTCATCACTGCTTTCTTGAAGAGGCAAGGTACAGTGGTGACCACATCTGAACCAAGAGCTAACGGTTCTAATGACACCTCAGTGAATCAGAGACCTAAAGACTCACAAGGCAAGAAGTAAGTTCTAGTGTTCTGCAGCACAGTAGGGTAACTATAGCACACAGCAAACTTCCATCTATTTTATGAATAACTAAAAGAGAGGAGCTTGATGGCTCCAAACACAAAAGTATTGATAAGGAGATAAAAATGTTATTCTGATTTGACCTGTACACATTGGATATATATACTGAAATATTCTCAAACTGTGAGTAATGTACAATTGTTGCATGCTAACCAAAGACTAGAAAAATATGTTTAAGGAGGTAGAAATGCTAACTATCTTGATTTGGTCATTACACATTTTAGACATGTATCACATTATCACAAGTATCATAAATATGTAAAATTAAAATAATGATAATAATAATAAGAAGAAATGTTCTCTTTTTAGAAGAGACTCTCAAAGCACTAAGAAATTGAGGAGCAGGCATGCTCTGTGTCATGCTGAAGTCGAGTGGAAAACTGGTTCATTCTGAGGCCTCTGGACTCTCAAGCCCTGGGCTCATCTTCCCTTCAGTTTTAGACAAACATTTTACTCACTTCTTTACTGAATGAATATGTACAGATCTATACTATGTGTCATGGCCTCAGCTCAGTGACAACAAGGTAATGGCAAGGCAGTAAGAAGTAAAAACCCATACTAGTTCCTGTCCACAGGGATCAGAAGGAAAGAGGCTACTGGCAGAGGCTATGGTGAGTTAGATGACACAGGCCAGAGGACAGTGAAGCCGTGGAAAGGCTGTCACCGGGCATTATGTCGAGTCTCAGAGGTAAGAACAGACTTCAGCATCTCCTGAGCTTTGAAAGCATGTCAGGGATCAGTTACATGCCGTTGCTGTGTGGTAGGAGGAAGCAGAATGAATATTAAAACTATAAGAAGGGATGGCAGGAGTAAATAACTCCGGAATAAAAAAATCCATGGCTTGATTACACAGGATCCATGCAGCCCATGCTGAATAATTCTGTATTCTGGGCACAGTGAGGACTCTCCTGCATCAGGCTAGCTTGGCTGGGTTGTAGCAGGGTCAGAAACAGTATGTAGACAATAGTGGCTGGAATTACTCTCTAGCTCAGAAGAGAGAAATATGCTTTGGTCTTTTGCCCCTTTAAACAACCTTCTGTAATTTGTCCTAATTTCTTCTTTGAAGATTAGGAGCTGGGAATGGCAGGTGAGCCCCAAAGTTTTGTCTATCATTGGCTAGGCTGGTTAATATGCTGCAGATTCAGGTGTCTGGGAGTCCTATGTCCTCTCTGCCTTGGAGGAAGGTCATGCAGTTGCAAATTGCCATGGTGCTGAAGACAGGCATAGTATAGACCCTTCTCTCTCCATATGTAGGAAATAAAATATTTCTTCCACATACTGGATACGTAGAAAGTTGCATATAAAGTGCACCTACTTGCATACCAAATTACCGTACACTCAGCAGCTTAAAGCAACACACTTTTATTATTTCACAGCTTCTCTGGCTCAGGATTCTGCATATGGCAAGGCTCCTATCAATGTGTTGGCCAGGCCCATGTTCACATCAGGAGGCTCAACTGGGGAAAGGCCCACTTCCAGCTCACTCACTGGTATAATTCACTTTCTTGTGGCTGTAAGACTCAGAGAAGTTTGCTTCTTCAAAGCTAGCAAGGGAGCAAAACCCTAGAGTAAGTCAGCTAGCAAGATGGAGTCCTATGTAATGCAATCACAGGAGTGGCAGCTTATTTTCTTTGCCATATTTCATTGGTCACAGATTCTACCCACACACATAGGGAGGGGATAATACAAGGGCATGAGCACGAAGGGGCAGGGATTGTCGAGCCTGTCTATGTTCCAGCCTGTTCATACCTAGCTTTACAGACACATGCACAAGGGAGGCCTGTGCAAAGGCTGTGGAGGACTTTTGTTTTCTTCCTGACTCGTTGAGCTAGAGAGACTCTTACAGCTCAGTTGTCACCCAGGAGCAAAGTAAAAATTCAGTAAAAAGTGGAAATTCTTAGTGTAGTTCATTGCCCAGATCTCTATCTTCTGTCTCACTTTCAGACTTCTCAGCTCTCACGTCTTGTGTGAGCAGCGCAGTGCCTTCATTCTGGTTACACCTTGCCTTTCTTAGTGGATAAAACTGCAACTTTCCCTGGCTCTCTCTCTCTCCTGAAGCCCGTGACTTGACCCATTTGCTTTTCTTGAGCTCTGCCTGTGCAATGTCTGCCCACTGTGTCACAAATACTCATCTGTCCTGTTCTAGCCAATCAGAAAAGCTCCTGTCTTCTCTCCCTGGGTGGAAGCAGCAGCACTGGCCTCAGTATCTGTCCCAGTCAGGTGAGGAGAGAAAAATCACCCTCAAATCAGGCAGCAGGGAGATTTATCTTTTCCAGAATTCGATATGTCTGGAACTGCACAGTAGGAATTCTTTTGACTCCAGCTCCCTCCACCCCTCAGCACAATACCCTTGTGATCTCTCCAAGTTGTTTACACATACCGATATTTAGTTTTTAATTGTTAAGCAGTATTCTTTTACGAATACATCAGTCTTTGTTTTTCTATTAAGAAGTTGAGGAGCGTGCAATTTGGGGCAATTACTGATAATGCTGTATACAGGTTTACAGAGAGGTTTTTGTGTAGACATCCTCTTGGATGGTGCAGACATTTGGTGTAGACATTTCTCTTGGATAAATAATTGGGGAATGACTGCTACCAAAGTAAATTTTTTGGAGGTCAGCTAATGTGCTATAGTACATACAAGAAATTCAGCACTGTGAGAAGATGGCATTTTGAAGGGTGCAATGAGAGGTGGCTAGAATGCCGAGGTGATGTTGGCACACGCTTTTCCAAATATCAGTCTAGCTATCACCTTCTGATCCTTCAATGTGTGCTGCTTGAGAAAAGTCATCTGTAGGGTTTCTCAGGATGCATTTACTCCCTTCTTTCCCTATGGCAGTACTAGACCAAGAGATAGAATTTAATTGCTCAGGCTCTAATTTTTGACTAGTCAGATGAAACTCAAGGCCATTCCTGTTCTAGCATACTCTCTGTAGATTCGTAGATTTATTGCTACTCTGTCTCAGGTTCTGAACCTTCCAGTGTGATTTGTATACCCACCACCTTCAGTGCCTCTTGGTCAGAACTCCTTATTGAAAATGCTGAGCTTTCTTGGGACAGCTTCTACTAGCTGCTGATACTTCATTGTCTGTTTCTATTGTGGACTGGAATTCTTCCTGTACAGTCATTGATCAGCTTTGCCACTTCTCCTTGGGTGGCCTTTGATTCAGTAGTTCAAAGGACATGCAGTTTCTTGCACATCCGTTGTGGCTTCTAGCTCCATGTCTCTGCTTGTGCCATCCCCTTTGCTGTGCTTTCTGGGACCCAATGGATAGTCTCCTTTTCCTTTGTAAAGTAAAACTTTTGCACCTTTACAATGCTCTCAACATTCTGCCACCTGCACATTTTGCACAGTCATTTGCACAAGCTCTATTTTTTGGGGTCTTCCTTTCCCATGTCTCTTCTCTAGTGGAACCGGTGTCATCATTGTGTCTTTGGGTTGAGCCTGACTCCTTGTGGGATGATTGATTGGAAAATGGAGTGGCAACTGCTGTGTGTGACAGAGGCAATGGGAGGGACTCTGGATTGTTCTGTAGTCATCCTGCTTCTGTTAGAGGGGATCAGCAACTGACTGGGCAAACTGACACCAGAGAAGGAACAAGGTGCTTCCTGGCTATAAAGGCAGTAGAGGTTTGGGGTGGGAAAAGGCAGGAGCTGAGTCTGAGGCTTTGGTCTCCTGGCTCAGGTGGGCCAGTCACTGCCGAGGGATGTGCTAGTGAAATAAAAGAAGCAACCTGGAGCAGGCAATGATTGTATGCATAAGTGTGGGGGGTGGGTGGCTAGGGAGGTCAGATGGGCAAATCCTGGGTAGTTAGAGGGTAGGAAGGGAAAGCAAGAACATAAGGGGCATCAAATTGTAGACTATGGCCTTTGGCACTGTTATCATCCTTTAGGAAAGAAAAAAATTCATCAGAAAAACGAGTTGCCCAAGGTGCTGTGTTAGTTTACAAGCAGTGCTGGCCTCAGGGCTGACATTTTCTATTTTCAGGTTAGTTTTATTTCTTCACCACGGATCCCTGGGCAAAGAAGGAAGGAAGCTTGAAAAAGAAAGGTTATAAGGAAGATTGGAGAAGGAGGGAAAGGGGCAGGGTGCTTAAATGGGTTTTACAGGAATCCTAAGTATAAATAAAGCTCAGTTTGAATGTTTAGTTCCGTGAGGCAGGATGGCTTTCTGCTTCGAAGAGAAAGTTTCTCTTACTTCTTTGAATGTGACTTTTGGTAGACAGTTACGATTCTACTGCCCTTTACACCCTACAAGGCAGGCAAAGTTTTGCTTTTTGTTATCATTAAGCCACGCTGGACAGCTTCTCATATCGCACAGCACTCTTGGAGGCCGGGGATCTTACTCTGGCATCTCTTTGAGCCTGTGAGAGCTGCTAATGCTTCCCCACCATGACCCAAATTCCTGCCAAGGCCCAGTGGCGACAGTGCTGTGGTCTCTGTGTAGCCTGGCCAGCTCCCCAGTGTGTCACAGAGGGGAGGGTTTCACTCAAGCGTCTTTACCAGCAATCTTGGGGAAGCAAACTGAAGCAACAATTAGTCACAATTTTCATCCAGCAGAGTAGCAAAAATGAAAAAGACAAAAATAGAGAGTGGGATATAAATGATGCAGCCACTTTGGAGAGCAATTTGGTAGTTAAAAAAAAAAAGAAAAACAACATCTAAAATGCACATAAAAATGCACTTCTAAGTCTGTGGCCCAAATAAGTCCTTCTTTGAGAAATTTATTTTATTTTTTCACATTGTCAAAAAAATGGCACAAGCAGACATGCACAAAACTGCTTTCACCTGCAGTATTGTGAGTGTAAAATATATGAAAATCTAAATAAAAAATAATGAAATATTCTAAATGAATAAATATCATAGGGTTTCTTTGTACAATGAAACACAATCTAGTGGTCAAGGAATGAATACAACTCCTCTCCATAAACAAGAATAGATCTTCAAAACATAATATTAAATGAATATGTTAAAGAAAAATATGAATTTATGGTACAATTATTTAAATGTGAAAAGCAACAGAAAAACAACAGAATGTATTATTTATGGATGGATCTAAATGTATTCGAATGGTAAAATGGACTAAAAGGTTGACTAGCACAGTGGATAGGGTTACTTCTGAGAAGGAGGGGGAGGTTGGTTTGAGGGTAGGTGAGTGTGGGGACATCAACTTGATCTATAAAGTTTCTTTAAAAACAGAAATTTAAAATTGTTTCTGAGGGAGAGGCAGGGACAAATTTGAAAAATTTTATTCTTTGAGATTTAAAAAAGTTCTCAAATATATTATTTAAAAGCACCACCTAGGGGAATTTAGAGCACTGTGAATCTACCTTCCTGTGTGTACTGTGATAAGGGGCAGGCTGAGCTAAGTGGTTTTAGAGGGTTAGTTTCAACAGAATTTAGGGCATATAATATGGGCTGTAAACGGATAACAGCATCCAGCAATGATCTCTTTGTAAACACATTCAAAGAAATTAGGAGCTGCAAAATGTTTAGAACAATACACGCAAAATAGGTCTGAAGCAAGAACTTGTTGAGTTGGATATGTATGATGACTTCAGCTAATTACATTTTAAATAGAATTATCATTTGTTATCTTAGGAAGAAGTTGAAAAGCAAGCAGCAGATTATTTTTTACATTAGTTGGATTTCAGTGGTCCTGATTATGACAGAAATTGCCTTATTGAAAGTTTTACTGCTGGTCATGTATGTGGCAATGGAACAAAAAGACAGTGAGTTCGAGGGGGAACCAATGAACTTATAATTTTGAGAGGAATGTTGGATTTGCAGGAGTAAATGTTTCCACTCAGTAATGTTCAGAAAACTAGACCCCTTGCTGATCTGATCACTATATAAAAAAAAAAATCCAAAGACACTGCTGGAAATCTTCTGATTCCCTTCAAATTGAAATGATGGAGATGGTTAAACTATCATGTGATCATCGATTTTTGTTCCTGGCAATTTGTTTTTGTTGAGCATCATTAAAGCTAAGTTTGATTAGTAGATTATTCCAAGGGTTATTAGCATCGATTTTGTGTGTGACTCTGTATGCAGTACACATAAAATATGAAGAATCAACATTTGCCGTGCAGTAAGACTTTAAACAAATACTTCCTCTATACAAAACTTACCCAGTTTCTCATTTTCCATGTACCTCTTTCTCTCCAGCTCCAGGCCACACCTTGCTTTGGTTCCATATAAAATTTCTCAAGGAATCTCTGATGTCATTCCACCTTTAAAATAAAGTTTGACTCCAGGGTATCTCACTTTCTACTGAATTAAGAACACGTTTTATCATCTTATGCCAATGTTCTTCCCCACTGTTTATGGCATGTTGAGCCAAGTGGATTACCTTGTAGCTCTTTCCTAAATGTTTCCAAACTTTTGCTCATTTTTTCCCCTTACCTGTCATACTTCTGTTCATATTTTCCTGCCAATATGCTCCAGACATTACAAACATTATCTCAGAATTCATGGTCTCAATGAAACTTGCCTTAATTTCATCTTACAGCAACATCCTGTACTTCTTGCACAGTATTTAGAAAATGAGATATTTCAAAAACTTACGAGCTTTTGTGTAAGATTTATAGGCTTTCAAAGTATTATATTAGTCTTCTTCACTTTACCATACACTTTTCACATGTTGGACTTACAACTTACTCATAAATATCCAGAACAGCAGCTTACAAGTCTTAGGTACTTCATTAATGTTTAATGAATTAGTGTTACCTGAGTGAGTTACAGAAAAATTGACATCAGCCAGTCATTAACAGACTTGAATTCAATTGTCAACATTTTATTTGTTTTACCAAACTGAAGACTAAGCAAGGATTTTATAATCTGTGATTTGTGTTCTAGGCCGCCACTTTCCTGGAATAAGCTCAGGGGGGAACGTGCACTGGTGTTTTTGCCATCATTATGTGGAAGCTGCTTCAATGGCCTTGTGAAGCCTGAGTGGCATGACCTTAAAAAGCTCTCAGAATATCAGACTTTACCAATTTCCTTGGGAGAAAAAAAGATTTTCTTTCTGGTCAATGTTTCCAGCTTCCTAGAGTAAGGGAAATTCATGGGAGTAGGCATTGTATGGGATCTGATTTGCTGTGGTTTAGGAAGACTAAAGAGAACTCAGTGTGCTGGATGCAAGGTGAAATGGCCTTAGGAACTATATACTCAGAGTACTTCAACACGTCCATTCTTTCAATTTGTCTGTTCTATAATGCATTATACAGATATATAAATAAGAGAGAAAAAATTTAACACTAGGATAAATGTAAGTTTGAGTGAGAGGAAAGTTAAAACTGGGGTTAGAAGATGGGGGAAGATGAAAACCACAAGCATTCACACTGTATAGGGCTTCATAGTTATTAGAGATGAACAAGAAATTGGATTCTACATTTCCTGGCAGCCAATAGGAAAAGAAAAATTGGTCTAAGGCATAGTTTTAATGTTCAGGGAGAATAATCATGCCAATTTTGGTGAGAAACAAATACTTCAGTAGATTAAAATCTAAACTAAATTGGAAATTCCCCTAAGGGCAGCTATGATGTTCTCAACAACATCACTTGCAGCTGTGTGACTCTAGCTTTGTTCCTCAGTAAATGACAGAGGCACTATTGTATACAATATCCTATCTCAAGGGCCAATATAATACAGGACAAGTATGTACTTTTCTGAGAGATTAGGTTGATTGATTAGGTCAAACCCAAAATGCTAAGAAAAAAAGTAGAGAAACTCTTCTCAAAATGGTCTTCATTAGTAACTCCTTCTTCAAGTAGTCGTGGATAGGAAGTGCAAACCGCAGAGGTTCTACTTGTATTTTTCATGAGCTCATGAGACAGTCTTCATTATTCATGGAGAGTGCATTGTTAACTATTAATTGACTGTTACTCATGTTTTATGCTGACTTATCTTTATCACCTCCACGAACCTTACCCCCATCCTCAGCAATAGCTATTTAATACCATTAGTGATGCACATATAGTCGATGATTAGTGAACAGCAGTTGAACCAATAGTTGAAGTGAGCCTCAAGTTTATTTCTCTTTGGAAGTCGACCATTAAGTAAGCACTGAAGATGTATTCAGAGTAAACAGGACAGTTCTTAATCAAATGAATTGGCATGACTGAATGGAAATGGTTCTAGGCATTGTGCCCATGCAGTGGGACTGCCAAAAGATATTAAATTACAGGATAAAGGGTTGGTCATAAAATGCCTTGTAGACCAAGAACAGTGTTTGGGGGATTTTATAAGGAAATCCTTTTTAACCTTTTTTATTTTAGGAAGCCAGGTCCACAAAAATGATAAAAATGGTCATTCTACAAAGATTATTTCATTTTATCCTGAATCTGTCCCCCATGGCTTGTGATATGTTAATATGTTAAAAAAGTCCTAAAGAGACTCCAGAAATACCCTGATGTCATAGAGAAAATGTATTCTGACTCTGAATCCAAAACTTTAAGAGATCTTAGAGAGCTTTGCTCCTTAAGAGAGCAAAGTAACTTATGTTTGATATAGCAGCTAGGAATTAAGTTCAACTGTAAGTGTAAAACAATAGAAATAGTTGTAGCTTAAGTGAATTCCCTTCATATGCAGAAGACATCCAAGGGTGAAGCAACCAGAGATGGCAGAGCAGACCCATGGTGCCATCAGGGTGTTCACCGACCAGCACTGCTGACTGCTCACTGCCTCAGTTCATGAGCTGAGATGGCTCTTGATACTGCTGTTATTCCATTCAATGCAAGTTGGCGGCAGGAGAGAGGGGGAAAGTCTTCTTTTTAAAGAGCGATATAAAGAGGGTGTACTTGGATCACAAAGACTTTGACTTAGATCACATTGCTCTGAGCTTAGCCCCTGGGCTGCAATGGAAGCTAGGGAATCAAGACTGCTCCTGGTGGTAGCTTTGAAAGTGGGGTCTCAGCTAAGAAGAGAAGCTAGATGTGGCTAGCTTAGGAGCAGTACTGCTACAAAGGATCTGAGTACATGATTCTAATTAGGATTTCTGGTTTCTGATGTTTACAAGCTTAGGAGGTTAATTTTTTCCCCAAATTAAACTGTTTTCTCACTAGCCTGCTCTTTGTGTGTTGCACCTACTTTTGCCTTATTTAAGATAAAAAGATAAATTTGAGATAAAAAATAAACGATGAGAAAGAAATGAGATGATGATCATTTATTTTACTCATTTTAGCTTTGATTAAAAACTCAAAAATGCTAGTAATAATTTTTAAGTATACTGACATTTGTTGCTTTCCTAACATTGCTTCTGTTTGCATTTGTAGTCTTCATTATTTACTTGTATTTTGAAAACTAAAGATCCTTTCTCACCCCATATGAATTTTTATCATTGTTTTCTTGGTTATCGCATGCATGAATTTTTTATACAAGATTTAAACTACTTATCTTCAAGGCCCTCATGCCAAATTGAATTGTGCCTTAATTGGAAGCACTTGTAAAGAAAGATGATAGGAAAGAAGCCACTTGGCTATTTCAGTTTCTAAATTGTACTCCATAGTACCAGATTCCTGATCCTTGTAAAGAGAGATATAAAAGGATACTGCATCCTGCAAATCACAAGGTCTGTTAGAAAACATTTTGGAGCCCATTTCTTCCTCCTCACTAAAACTGCATTGCTTCTTTCAGAATTCCTTCTGTTCCTCCTTCTTCTAAAAGAAGGCTCACTGAACATGACAATTCTTTACAGGTGCATAGACCACTAGAATTTTTCATCATCCATCAAAAGCATTTAACTATTTATTATTCTTTTAATGTTATAACTGAAAAAAGTTTAATTTTGAACATGGGCAAAATGAAGCAGTTAGAACCTCTCAACCTTAATACAAAGGTTTCATGTTTGGATATTTCATCTAGTACAATATTTTATTTAATCTAAAATGTATCATTATTTTATTTACAACTAAGAAAAAGTGCTTTCCATTAAAACATGAGGCTACATTGATTGTAAAATGAATCCTCATTTCATAGCTGTTGATATAATACAAATATAACTTTTAGAATTAAGAAAATGTGGTATACTGTACTTCTACAGAAATATATATTTTTAGTTACAATCTTAGAATATATATCTATTTCTTTTTCACTCAAACTGTAAAACATAAGCATTTCTTTCTACATTTGAAACAAATGTTTCTACATTTATCTTACATTATCATTTTAATTAACGATTACATAATTTTCCATCAATGTACTATAATTTACCAAATAATTTTACTCTTTTACATTAAGGTATTTTTTGTTTTTTGACAATACATATCTTGTACATGTAAAATTTTGATGCTATTGAGCAATTTATTTGTTTTAATTCCCAGAAGAAGAATTTTTGGAATCAAAGTTCATGAAAATTTGTATGGGTCTGGCTATTTTCTATCACTGTCCAGAATGGTTGTACCAATTTCCAGGCTCATCAGGAGTACATGAATATCCTAATTGCACTGGAAGCACCCCAAATATTGAGAGAAATTAAAATTCCTTGCCTTTTCCTTCTTCTAAAATACTTCATAAATGTTGCTTTAATTTATATTATATGAACTAATAAGAATGAACATTTTTTGTGATTGTTTATTCCATTTTACCTCATTGAGGCTTATTTATCAACCACCTCTAGTTTTATGTTCTATTACCTATTTCCATTTGGCATCGAGAAAATTTTAAAAATGGTTTATTATTAGTGTAATAGAAAAAAGCCCAGTGATGAATCTCTAAGATTGTAGTGGCAGCAGTGTGGGTGGTGTTGAAGGACAAGTGCTGTAATTACTTGTCCAGTGGACAGACAGAATTTTTGAATGTGTATGTCCAACTTTTCCGTATGGGGCCGGATGATTCAGTTTTTATTGTCTTTCTTTGAAGAACCATGGGTGGTGGCTGGAGAGCCACTCTAGAAGGAAGCCTCTGTATTAGGCCTATTTCATTAAAGAAACAGCTTTACTGAGGTATAATTGATATACAGAAATTAAATATGTTTTATATATAGCTTGATGAGTTTGAATATGGGCATATGTCCATGAAATCATTAAAAGCAATAGACGTCCATTATCTCCATTACTGTATTTCCTTTGTGTCCCTTTTTTTTTTTTTGGTGTGTGTGTGGTAGTACACTATTGTACACTATTGTACTACCACATGGTACCACAAAAACAATACCATTAGGATTCCACTGAGAGGGTAGACATTTTTCACTGTAAATGAATGTCATTGATTGCAATGCTACCATGCTGTGTGGCAGAGCTCTAGAAATAGTTAATCTTGCATAATAAGAACTTTATAATAATTGTATAACTACTTTTCCTTTCCACCTTCCCTTAGTCATTGCTAATCACCATTCTGTTCTTGGATTTTCTGAGTTTGGCTATTTGTACACCTCGTACAAGAAAAATCATACAGTACTTTTCTTTCTGTGACTGGATTACTTCATTAAGATAATGTTCTACCGGTTCATATATGTTTTACAAATGGCAGGATTTCTTTCTTTCACAAAGGTAATATCCTCTTGTATGAATATACCAAATTTTCTTTATCCAATAGTTTGGAGATTTAATGGACATTTGAGTTGCTTCTATATTTTTGGCTATTGTAAATCAATGTTGGTATGAGCTAAGAGTACAAACTTATCAAGATCCTGACTGAATTCTTTTGTGTATATATGAAGTCTGATCACAAAATATGGGAACTGCTTGAATTAAAAATTGTTGCAGTAAAAGACACATTGCCATTAATCCTCTCCAAATACTCCTCATCCCTTTGAACACACTTATTCCATTGTTCTTGTCATTTTCTGAAGTAACTCTGGAAGTCTTCCTTAGTGCCTTTACTTGCTTTGTCATGGCTGTCTCCATGTCCTGGATCCATTTGAAGCATTTACCTTTCATGATCATTTTAACTTTGGGGAAGAGCCAGAAGTCACATGGTGCCAGATCTTGTGAGTAAGGTGGATGAGGTCACACGGTAATGTTACTGTTTGACAGAAATTGCTGTAAACATTCGAGCAATGAAGTATGATCCAAACATATAGCAAAGGAAATTTATTACAGTAAAAGGCACATTGCCACTAATCTCCCTGAAAATACTCCCCGACTTTGAACGTACTCATTCAATCTGTCTTGGAAATGTGCCTTTTACTGTAAGAAGTTTTTATTTTTCTTAAAGTCAAACACTCACCATATTCTATCACTCCTTATATCAAGAAGTGAGATTGCTCAATCATTTAATAGTTTCATTTTTGAGTTTTAAAATAAACTCCATACTGTTTTGCATAGAAGTTGTACCATTTTACATTCCCTCCAAAACTGTACAAGTTCCTTCACATCCGTGCCAACACCTGCTATCCTTTGTTTTTATTTTTATCTTTGACAATAATTCAAATTCTGAGACTTATTAGCTGTATAACATTGGGCAACTTTCTTGAAGTCTCATTTAAATTAAGGAGGATTTTAATCTTCACCCAGCAGGTACTGAGAGCATTGAATAAGACAGTACATGAAAAGTGTCTAACGTGGGCCTGACCTGCAGTCATCGATCTAATTCTCCTCTGGGATACCCTGATTGTCAGAGTAGCTCATAAGTGCCCAAGGGCACCACATGTAATGGGATGCCATTTGTATCATTGCAATTGTGGATTAACACACTCATTCTGTATAATAGGCATTATATATTTTTGTTTAAGATTGTCTTGTTCCCACCAGGTTTGCAGTGTATTATGACAATTTATTAGATATAACTAAAGTTTCTTTAAGAAGGAAAATTTTCAAAATTTGTAGAATGAAACAAAGTTACTGGTCAAATAAAAATGTTTTATGGATGAGTAATTTATAAATACCTATTTTTTCTTATTGCAAAGTAACCCACATTTGCAATAGGCAGAATAATGTTCCCTCCTCCTCTTCTCTCCATTCTCTGAACCAAAAATGTCTCCATATTCTCAGAAGCAGAGGATGTGCTACCTTACATGGCAATGGGAATTCAGGCTGTAGATGGAATTAAGATTGTAATCAACTGATGTCAAAATAGGGAGCTTATTCTGGATTATAAAGTGGGGCCCAATGTAACTTCAAGGGTCCTCAGAAGTGGAACAAGAAAGGCTTAATGAGAGAGTCCTGTTGCTTCTATACCATGGTGCTGTCTTCCTTTCTAAGCCATTACCTGTGATGCCACCAGTAGATTTGAATGCTACTTTGAAGGAAAAAAAATTATTTGCTACTTACCTGCTACTGAATGCATTATGTGCATTATCTTATTTAATCATTAGAGCAATCCTCCAAGACAGGAAATAGTCTTATCCCATTTCTTACATTTATAGAGAGGGGCTAAGGCATTTGCCAGAAGATGCACCATTAGTGGCAGACCTAAAATTTGACCATGGCAGCCTGGATCTACTCATAATATTTGACCAGTGTGCTATGTTGTCTCCTCCAGGAAACTACCCAAATAGAGAATGTGGGAGGCATCATAGATCTTACTCTATGAACGTTAGTTCTTGTGGAACAACAATGACACTGTTCTGCAATTGCTGTGTGCTACTGAGCCATTGATCAAGGGATTAATGTCAGATGGGAGGGAGATACAAGAGCAAACCAGAGCATCCCTGCCACTCTAAAATATCATTCATATTCCATTCAATATTAAAACTCCAAATAATTGATATTATTTTAATCTCTGTCACAAATACTTTTCTGTAGCATTATTTCTAATGTCATAATATTGCATTAGATCAATGTAACAGACCCCCCCACATTTTGCAAGTTTAAGAAAAAAGGTGCGACTATATCTTCAAAATGCCTTATAAACTAAAAATGACATGTAAACATTAAGCATCCTGATATAACATGTTTTTGAAATTAGAATTCTTTTTATATGTATATTCGTGTCTATCCA
This sequence comes from Heterocephalus glaber, assembly GCF_000247695.1. The sequence continues at coordinate 17,769,529 of NW_004624738.1, read as the reverse complement.
TATACTTAACGCTAAAACTAAAAACTCAGATGTAATTTTCTATTATCTTTGTTTGTGTCTTGCACATTCCTTTGTGAGTAGAATTAAATTACAACTAAAAATAGAAATTCATTTGTTAGCACCTGGTACCATTGTTCTGAAAGAAAGATATTTTCTCAGTAATGGCAATCCTTCCCCACACTAATATACAATTGAATTTGCATGTTAAAAACTGTGTGCACTGCTTTTTTATAATTATAGATAAGATTAACCTGTATGTTGAAATTTCCTCCAACAACTTGAAACATTTTCATGCTAATTTAACTGAAACAGGGTGAGAGTAACAGATAATTATTTTCTGTTGACATTCTTTCCCATTATATTGAATGTGCATTTTGGGACTCAGCTGTTGGCTTTGATTTCAACCTAGTTTTCATGTAGATTTGGTGCATTGAGATTATTTTCCCATTATTGTCTAATACGTGCTTTTCTTTGGAAGTAGAAGTAAATTTTGGACATCCTGTCAATCATTTACTTGTAATTTGGATAGGCATATAAGAAATATAGAGGAAGGAGTTTTGAGGCAGTGGTTTATTTATGTGTATAAAAGCCCAGATTTTGCACCCCTTTTTAGAACCAGCAGTGACTTCAGTTAAAAAATTTAATGAAAATCTATATGGTGCTAACATAATGGACTAAACCCCATTTTATTTGTTTATATAAATGAATCCACTCATTCATTTTTAATACTATGCTCCTATGTATATTGCCTTTACTAAGTGGCATTTATCTAGATAGCAAGGAATAAAATGTCAGTTAATATTTTCATAGCCTTTTTAAAAATTTGAGGTTTTGGATTACATAAAGACATTTTGATTAATATAATTATTAATTCATAAAGAGAACTCTCCTGCATTTCCATTTTATATACTGATGGTTTAATAATTCCATTTCCATTCATTATTCATTCTTCAAACATTTATTATGTGCCCACTATATATAATCGCCCTCTTAAGTGCAGAGAATGGTACTGGGATGTAACACAAGGTGTCTGAGCTTCAACTACCAACAATTCAACAGTCTGTAAAGGTATGTTTGGGCTTTATTGAATAAATTCTGGGGAGGTAATGAATGTTTTTGATCAGGGCATCTCTTATCAGCATGGTGATGTTGAAGATTTAATTGACTATGTTATATGGGCCATACAGTTTACAAAATCATAGACTGGGGACTCCAGGGTAGGTGAGCATGGTGACTTTTAGGTGAACAAAACAGGAACTGATGAGAAGAAGAATCTTAACATCCTAAAAGCTGACTAATTATGAAGGATTACATATGAATGAATGGGCAACTTATTTATTTATTAATTTTTTGCACCAGGGATCGAACTCGGGACCTTGCACTTGCGAGGCAGGTGGCAGAACCACTGAGCTAAATCCCGGCCCTATTTTTTTTTCCTTAAATTCTTTTATTGGTACATTTTAGGTATACAATATATTTACATTTATCTTTGGGTGCTTGTACCTGTACATGATGTATCTTAGTTCTCATTTTTTCCCCATTACCTGTGCGCCCTTCACCCCTAAACCCTTCCCTATTTACATACTTCGTTTCCATTTTTTTTTCTTTTCTGATAGTTTTTCCTTTCCATTCTTTCCTTTCCCCTTCCCCTCCCACCACCCCTACCCCTTTGGACCTTTTCCTATTTCAAAGTATCAATTATTAGTTATTAATCCTTTTAGTCCTTATTTATGCTCTCAGTTTCTCACACTAGAGTGGGCAACTTATTTAAAAGATGTAGCCATGTTGGCAATAGACTCTGTGTGGGAATGACGGTGGTTATAGTTCTGAGAAATCTGAATGTAGAAGTTGGTGGCATATTCAGTAGGCAAACGGGCACACAAACTGAGACATGGAAAGAAGAAGGGAGAGGTCATTTCTGTAGTCCATTTTTTTTTCAAAAAAAGTTGGAATTTAATAGCTGTCATAGTAGATAAGCAGTTGATACTATTTTTTTAAAATTATTTTATTTTTTGGTACCGGGGATTGAACTTGGGACCTTGAGCTTGCAAGGCAGGTGCCAGGACCACTGAGCTAAATCCCCGGCCCTAATACCAACTATTATTGACAGAGACTCATAGTAAGGATATTTTACATCCTGACTCAGGAGATATATGCATAGAAATATGAATATTTTCATAATGTATACATGTATATACAACATATATATTTATATATAATTTCGTAGAAATTTATATCTCTTTAAAATTTACCTGCATACATTTATTGCATTTTGATAATCTTACAGTCCATTAAAAATAACTTCTTTTATTAAAAACTGTGCCAGTCAAGATCTATTTAATTGATTTTATAATGCACGAATCACTTATGGACTGCAGTAATACCCTCATGCGGTGGGTGCAGTACTATGTCCCTTCTTGTTGTCTTGCCTATGTATTATTCAGGAAAGGGGGGCGGGTGTCACAGTCCCAGCTGCGACTGCGGACAGCAGTATTCCTGTTATCTGCTGCTCCCAAATTCTCCACCCATCTAAATTGGACTCAGTAGAAGCAACAGCACTTGATTAAAAATGAACCTGCTGAATCTTTGGGACCCAGGATGAGTAGAATGTGACTCTAATTTATATATGATAAAAAAGGCAAAGAAAGAAGAGGTAAGAGATAATGGATAAGAAATGAATGAAGGAAAATTTACTTTGATGCTCTATCTCTAACTTTCTTCATATACATATGATGTCAGGTTCTTCATTTATGTATGACTAAATTCTTTCAAGTTCATTATAGAAGCCACAGATCATAAATGTGTGCTTTAACAGTGAATAGGTGGGTTGTCATGTGGTACATACATTTATGGTTGTGTATATGTATGAATATTTGTGTACTTATGCATATGTGTACTTGTGTGTGTGTGTACTTTGTGTCATTATGTTAGTTTATTTGATGCAAATAATTTCACCCACCTGAGTTTTGGTTTATGCAGGCTCTGACATACCTGACTCAGGATGTACTACGTATTATCTTCCATTTTGCAACCAACTATTATCCTCCCAGACATTTGTACTAATTCATTAAAGATTTATGTCATTGAGGTATCTTATTTCTTTCTCTCACATATTCTTGTTAATATCAATGTTCATGTAAAGATTGTGTTCCTATATCCTACCTTCTATCCAAGATTGCCTTTCGAGGATCTTACTTCTACCCATGGCAGCCATTATCACAATTATATCTCTTACCAACTTCCACCTGCCTTGACTCATCTTCACTCTTAACTGATGAGCTAGGATTTCATTTCCATTATAAAAATAGAGGACACTGGTAAATAGTTCAACATATTCCTTCATCTCATTTCCAGCCTCTCCATGTTTTTTCTCAGGAACTCTATCTTCCCATTACCACAATGGGTGGACTGTTACTACCATTATCTAAGCCCCAGCTGGTATACCAGGATCCATGTTCTTTGACAAGGACATTGCTCCCATGTTTACACTTTCCTTAAGCTAACCATCTACCCTTTACTAGATCGCTCTCAACAGCATACAAACATTTTGAAATATTTCCCATCTCAAAAAAAAATTTTCACTTACCTAAATGGAGTGGTCACTTCTAATCTCCTACTCTCTCTTTGATTCACTTCAATTAAGTCTTCTCCCCGACTCTCAGACTAAAATTATTCTTGGCAATATTTCACTGGCCTGTATCTATTAAAAGCCATCAATCAACTCTGAGTTCTCTACTCACTGAAATTCCTGTAGACTTATCCATCCTTGATTATCACCTTTTTCTGGAAGCAGTTTCTTTACTTGGTTTCTGGGTTGTGCAATATTCTGCTCATTGTTCTCCTTTCCTATATATTTGGGTTTTTTTTTTTTTTTAGTACTAGGGATCAAACTCAGGACCTTGCACTTTGGAGGCAGGTGGCGGAACCACTGAACTAACTCCCCAGCCCATTTCCTTATATTTGCTTTTGTAAGGTTCTTTTCTAGGTTTTCTTCTTCTCTGGGCCCCTAAATATTGGTGTATCCTAGGGCTTAGTCTTGGATCTCTTCATTATATTCTAGTCAGGGTTTTTTTTCCACTAGTCTTTTGTCTTCAAATGTCAAATACTCATGACATTCAAATTTCTATGTGTAGACTCAACTTTTCTTAGTCTGACATCTGTATTTATCTTTAGATTTTAATAATCATCTCAATTTTAGCAAGTCTTAGAAGTACTTCTTAGTTTTGCCCTCTTCCAACCTGTCTTTCTCTCACTTTTATTTATCCAATTACTGGAAGCACCATAAACTAAGAGGCTCAGGCCTAGGAGCTAGGATTCATCCTTGATTCTTACTTTACTCTAATGCCTGATGTGTAGTTCCCATAAAGTCCTGTTAGCAATACTTCCAAAATCTATCCCAAGTTTAAGCACTTTTTAGCTTTTCCAGAGGACTGTAGTCCAAGACACCATCATCTCTTAGGTGTAACTGCTGTAGCCAAACTAACTTCTTGCCTCACATTTGTTTGGACTTTGAAAATTCAGTATCCATCCAACAGCTAGAAGTTACCTTTAAAAGTTCTATCAAGTCATTGCCTTCTCTACTCAAAATCATTCAAAGTTTTCTACAATTACAATAAAATCCAAAACATATTTACATGATTATGCCTCTTTCATCTCTTATTAATCCCGGTGCTGCTCTTCAAACCTTCTAAACTTGTTTGGAGTCTTGACAATTTTTTCTTCTTATGAGAATACTTTCTCCAAAAATCTTTACTTATTTTAGGTCTCTGTCAAAAGATCATCTCAGGAAGAACTTTGATCTGACCTCCATATTTAAACAGCTGCCATTCCCACTTTTCCCCACTATTTTCTTTACACATGTATAGCTGGTGCAACTATAAGACAGTGTTATTAATTGTGTGTTCCTGTCACTCTCCATCCAGACAGTAAACTCCACAAAGGCAAGAACTCTGTCTGTTTTGTTCATTTGTGTGTAGAACCTGGAAAAAGTGATGGGAGGCATTTAGGATGTTCTAATGTATTTAAAATGAAAACAAATTAACTTTTAAGGAAAATATCAATATGCTGTAGTCATCAGAGTTTGGACTGTCTCCCATGGGTGCTTAATTTTTAAAGAGGAACCTTTTCTCATAATACTCAAGCATCTCATATAGTCTACCTCATCTGAAGTGCAGACCTCAAGGACAATTATAGAGCTCAGTCCACATGTGAGCATTTGGGAAAATTTTTGATCGATTTTAACCAAATTTTGCATTGTGTTCCTTTCAGAGGAACAGAAAGATGAGCTGCAGTAAGTGCAGGTTGTTTTCCTGTTACTGAATTTTATCACCAAGTGGAAGGAGCTGGGAGTTCTAATGTCATAATTCTTGCACTCAAATTTCCTTTATAGAACAAGTGATTTGCTTGATGATATCCCTGGCCCCTTCTCGCTCTAATATCATACAGTTCTTTTGCTAACAAAGATGCCCCAAAATGAGCCTTATCCATATTTATCAGATATTTTACTCAGCTACTTCATATATAATGCAACACAGACTGATTTAATCCCTCTGAAGGATTTAGCTTGTTCTGAGGGATAAAAATCGGCAGCTACATTAAGCAATCCTGAGCTGCTAGGACCGAGAGTTGCTAGATCCAGTGCCTGAGAGCCAGTTGTGTGTACCTCTTCTCAGCTTGTTCAGTCATATCACCTTGTGTTGCTAGTTTGAAAGTACCTATGGAGGGAATACTTATACCATGGGAATGCTGTGAATCCAGGCTTTTCTCTCCTTTTCCCAAGAGCCAGTTCAATATTTACCAGCACATTCTTGTATAACTATGTGTAGGTAGTCAAGACCACTTGCACTATCAGATGAGTAACTCAGTGTCTCTGATCCATAGTGGTACATTGTACCACATGGCAGATGGAAAACTTACACATATAACCACTGCCACTGCCACCACCATCCTCTTAACAAACTCGATTGAGAAGTTACTCATTCACTCACAATAATAACATACTTAATATGGGCCATCAAATTATTATTTTAATAGAAAAGGAAACAAAAGTGGTGGCAGGCTAAATAACCTATCCAAGATCACACATCTCTAATTCCAGTGGTGAAGCAACACTGCTTCCCCAACACACAGAATCACATCCAGAAACATTCATATCTGTACCTATAAATATTTATGGGCTTACAATATTTTTTCTCCATTGTGGTAATTGTTTACCTCTTTTTTCACAAAGTGCAAAAGATGTGATCAATGCAAATATCCCATGAGGACCTTGTTTGTTCTCAGAAACAGTGTAAAAATTCCCCAGGGACTGTTTCAGAAATGAGACTGAGCATCTTGTCTGAGTCACAGTCACTGGAAAGGGGCATGGGTGATATGGAAGATGACCACACTTTTGTTCTTAGAAGGCTTTACCCCTTCTTGAGAGTAAAATAGATGAAAAGGAAACTACTTCACCTAAGACAGAGGACTTTGTCCTGCAAATAAATTGCTTCTTTAAAAAAGTGGTTGCATAATCTTTGAACTAAAATTCCAAATCTACAAGGGAAAATATTAGGTATATAAGTGTCTGTTCACTCTGAGAACATGCTGAAGAAGCTAATCTGGGGATGGGATGAAAGTAGCAGCAATGACTATGCCTTTGATCTACTATCCTCATGGAGTCCATAGGATTATGTAAATGACCTGTAAAAAGCACTTTGGAGCAAGCAAACCTAGAAACATTTTATAGATCTCCAAATCTGAGAATCTAGTCAGATGAGAGGGAAATTCAAGCTTTCTGCCATTTACTTCAAGTTGAGACTCCTTTTTCTAAATTTCTTTTGCATAATCTTCAGAGTTGTCAGTGACAATGCTTCTAGAAATACCTCCAGCAAGAAAAGAGAGAAAAAGGGAAGAGTTTCAATATAACTAGCCCAGTTCAAACATATTGAACAACTTCCTCTCCCAAGAGACCTGACCATAGTGAGTGGCAGGGGGTTTGGGAAATCAGGTCAGGGATTTCCACCAGACAGAAGCACTTGAACCTTGTATAACATACATAACTGATGTTGGTGAGAAATTAAATATGCTGACTAATCTGGCTATTGTTTTACAGAAACTATTCCTTATCTGCACCTCTATGCAAGATAGAGGGGAGCCATTTTTGGTGTGATGTTGCATTGTTCACAAACTGATTTTGTGTCCAGATAAACATTTGAAGACCACTGGTCTATGGTTTTCAGTGGAAGCTCCACAGAGGAATCACTTTAAACTTAAAACAAAAAAGTAATAAAGCCTGCAAAAGTAGCAAAACCTACCTCTCACCAACATCACCGGGACAGAGCTGACATATCAATGCTTCTTAAAAACTCCTTGGATGACTTTCATGTCCAACCAGGATTGAAAACCATTCTCTAGGTTCATCTCTTCATTTCATAGGTGGAGAAACTCAGTTTTAGACATGAGACTAGTTCAAGATTACATTTCATTTAGTTTAATTCAACAAATGTTTATTAAACCCCAACCACAAGTTGGATACTGGTTAGGATCTCTGAAGCACTGAGATGAGAGCATTGCTTATTTGGAAAGGAATAGTTTCATGTTTTCTCAAATTGGCATTTCCTGGGGCCTCATAGGGCCCTTAGGGTATTCTAATTATTTCAAAAACCCTACAGGAGACTCTATGTTCAACCACGATAAATTTGCACAGACTAGCCAGCCACATGATGTAAGTTGTTTGCTCTTCATTGAACTTATTTTATCTGGGGACTATAGACTGAATATCCCTTCCCCACAATAATTATGTTGAAATCCTGACTCCCAATGTGATGGTGTTAAGAGGTGGGGCCTTTAGGACATAATTAGGGCAGAAGGGTAGAGCCCTCATAAGTGGGATTGGTGCCTTTATAAGAGACACAGGAGAGCGTCCTTCTCCCTCTCTGTCATATGAGGAAGTAGAAGGTAACTTCAGAAAACAGGCCCTCCACAGACACTGACTATGCCGGCACCTTGTAGCTAGACACCCCAGCTGCTACAGCTCTGAGAAAGAAGTGCTTTTCAAACCACGCAGACTATTGTATTTTTTTCTTTAATTCCAAGCTAAGACACAACACCTGGGGTAACTCTTGTGTTCTCATGATAACAAGAAGGTCTGATTCTGGGAGCAAAAGTAATGCAAATGTTATAAGCCCTGACTTTTAGAATCAAACTGCTGGGCCAAGTCCTGCTTTTTCTACCAACTATGTTCAGGTAATTTTATTTCTCAGTGCCTTAGTGACCTCTATGTAAATAGGGTGATGATAACTCTTAGCAGCAGTTGTGTGAAAGTAACTGTAAAGTACTTGCATCCCTAGGAAAATAACACTATAAACGTGAGCTCTTGTGTTGTAGTCAGGGTTTTGGCAAGAGAATACATTTACTACAGGACACATAATTTGTAGGGTTATTTTATGATAATTACCCAAAAAGTCAAATGCAGAGGAGCGCAAGAGATTAACCACACACTAGGGGCCCAAAAAATCCAACCAAGGGCCTGGATCCCAGCAATATCCCACACAAGTCCAGCTGAAGGCTTAGAGTCCAGGGCAATGTCCTCCACAAGTCTAGCCAGTGGCCTAGAGCCCACGGCAATGTCTCATGCTTGTCCATATTGAGAATCTGCACCTGGAAGGCCCAAGGGCCAGTGGTGGAAGCCAGAAAACCTATGCCGGTGAGATGAAGGATTTGTGCCAACAAGCTGAGGGATCCACATTGGAGCCAGAAAGTAATGCTCATGGTGAGGATCAGAGCTCCCCTATCAAAAACAGCAGCTATTTCTAGTGACCATGAGGCCCTGAGCTCCTCCTTTGAGGAGAACAGCCTAGTTCACATCAGAAAAAGCATCTACAGCAAGCTTCTAGAAAATCAACAGGCTAAGACCTTTCCCTAGAGTTCTCTTTTTTATAGCTATTGATAACAATCCTCAGGTTGATCTTCCACACCCACACCATGCTGATTCAGTTCAGCTGGGCATTACAAGTTGGCCATTAGTTAATTCACCACATCTTGTTACTAGCATGTGTTTATTTCTTCATTCCTTTCTTCTACAGCTTTTACTAAGCTCTGAGTCTGACGTGAGGGAATGTCTGATTGCCAATCACTGTACATTTCTCATCTTCAACTCCGACCATTGTCAAAGTGAACCAGGAAAATTTACAGCTATGAATCGTATTACTTCTTGTTGAGACCAGTGAGTTAATTGCAAGGGCAGGGGTTGTGTACTGCGGAGGTTAGACTGCACAGAGGCTGGGCAGGGAGAGGGAACGTGCAAGGAGAAGCCATGAGTGCAGGGACCATGGATCCGAGCAGCCTCTGCTTACTTTAAAGAAGTATTTGATGACAGACCACTTCAACAGAGTATAATGAGCATCCATGAAATCAATTATGTTTCTCATGGTTCCCATGCTATTGGGCACATTAATTTTTTTTTCTAAATTTAGGTTTTTGCAACTAGAAAGGAAATCTGGTAATAAAATTCATAAGAATTGGACCATTTTGAGCAAGATTTGCTTGTTTGCTGATCTTTAAAAAACTAACATTAAAAACAAACACTATGCAACATATTCTAATCTCAAATATTTTTCATCAATAATCAGTGATTAATTGTAACTCATGTTTTCAAGGTGGGATAATATAGTTTCTGGGGAGAAAAACTGGTGCTTTGTGTGTATGTGTGTGTGTGTGTGTCTAGGAAGAACTGAATTTCTCCTTCTCCCATGTGAAACCCATAAAGTAGTAACTTTTGCCTTTTTCTTGAGATGGTTTTGGCAATATTGTCAAAACTATAAGCCTTGCTTACAGGAAAAATGTATTTTTAGATGTTTGTATACATCTATAGATTATTTGGGGATAAAACACACAATAAAGTTTTATTTACTAAAGTTTATGGTTCCCAAATTCAGATCGATCCCCCCCCCCCAATAAAGTGGTGACAGTAGTAGTGGTACATGTTTACTAGATGAGGACCTGCCCTAATTCCAGTACCTCAAGCTCCTCTCACAATTTGAAGCAGGTGATATACAAGGATTGCTTTTTTCAACATCATAGCAGCCAAGAAATGCTGTTCTGAATAATCTTTATTTTTTCTCCCAAATAATTTATTAGAACTTTGTTAAAGCTGTAGACACAATCAGCCCTTGATCTATGGAGAAAACTGTGGGGTGAATTCTTTATAAATTTCACTTTCGGTAGTTTTGGATAACTTGGGGGTACAGCATCAGCTGCTAAAAATCAAACTTAGTGATGCCACAGGTGGCAATGGTTACATAATTTGTGGGCCTTCTCACAAGTTAAAATCCTGAGCCTCCTGTTCAAGGAATGATCTCTCTTATGTGCCTCCAGCAAGATGCCGTCTAGCATGCTGTGATGAACCCAGAAAGCCCTTACCATACCTGAGCAAATGCTGGGGTCATGCTCTTGAATCCCCAGAACTGTAAGTAAATAAAATTCTTTTCTTTATATTAAAAAAAGATAAGTGTTCGGAGTTTCAAAATGCCAACAACAGAGCCATGTGCGGCCATTTTGAGCCCAGCATCCTCTGCGCTTGCATAGGTTATGAACCTTTGAGGCTGACCAGGGGACATAGTCATGGAAGATTTCAGAAGCTTAAGAAAATTGACACTTCCTTAAGAGAAAGGGAGGATTGGTCTTGTTTTTACTAGGAGAGCTCTCCCAGAGGAAGGAAAAAGAAGGATAAGTGGGATAGAACTCACAAAGTTCTCTCTTATTAAAAAAAATAAATCCTTTTTCTCCCCCTGTATATCTTCTTGGGTGAGGCTGACCCTGGGAGTTCAGTGTGAGGGTGAGAGCAGTTTATCAGACCTTCTCACAGCCCAAGTGAACATGATCTCATCGGGTGGCTCTCGGTGGGTGGCAAGGACGGTAGACTAGTCCTTTTCGACTCTTGCACGAGGCAGCTATAAAAAGGAGTGACTGCCCTTCTGATGTAGTGCTGTGGGAAGAAGCCCCATAAGATTAGGAGCAGCAGCAAACGTGGGCTTGGGCCTGTGACAGGCGGGTCCAGTCTGGGGCACAAATGTATTCTGCCCTCTATGAAGGAAGCTAAGCTAGCGCCAAGGCCAAGGCTTCAAAGGAATAAAAAATGTGCTCCCGAGGAAAAAAGATTAAATATTTGAAGAACATAAATTCAAAATAAGAGAACTGAAATTATAAGCTTTTTGAGAGAAGCTGAAGCTAATGAGACAGAGTATGAATGTTAAATGATCCTAATGAATATTCTTAGAGAGATAAAGGAAGCTTTTGAAATTTTACAGCAGAAAAAGAAGAAGTAATTTAAAATTTGGGTAGGAAAATGTAACTTTTGAGAGTAGAAAAAGAGGAACAACTGGAAGGACAGTTGGAATTGTAGAATGGGTTCAGCTGAGTATAAATTAATAAAGTAAAAGGTTGGGTCACAAAACTTTTGGAAAATGTCATGAAGAGAAAACATCAGAAAAAGTTGGATCTAATGAAAAATATTGAGTCATGAAACAGAAATGTAAGTGTCAAATCTATAAAGTAGAACTCTCAGAAACTAAGAAAGGTGCAAACAGAAGGAAAATTATAAACAAGAATTTCCAAGGATTAAAGATATAAGAGCTCAGAATAAAAGCCTGATGGAATACTGAACAGGACAGGTAAAATAAATATCCAAACAGACTATAGTCAAATTTAAGGGCATAAAATCAAAGAGGAATTTTAAAGAGTTTCCAAAGAGAAAGAAAAGAGCCAGAGTAACATCAGATTTAAGCAGTTTTCCCAACAATAACATGAGATAATATCTTCAAAGCTTTTAAGGAAAAAAGCTTGGGCCTTAGAATTTTGTATCCAGATAAGTTATCATTTTAATGAAGAAACTCTCTGGCCTACAAAATTTATAAAAATTTTTCTCCTCAACAGCTCACGGTGAAAGGCTCCTGGGAGAAGAGCTCCACCAAAAAGAAAGATCAATGTCTTAGTCTGTCCAACCTTTTATAGCTAAGTGCCATAGAGCAGGGTTATAAACAATAGCCACAGATTTCTTACATTATGGAGGCCACATGTCCCAGATGAGGGTGCTGGTGAGATCAATTCTGAGGAGAGCCCTCTTCTGAGTTTCGTGGTGGGAGGGCTTAGCCAGCTCTCTGGGATTCCCTTTATAATGACACTAATCCAAGTCATGAGGACTCCACCCACCAGACCTAATCACCTCCCAAAGACTCCACCTTTTAAAACCATCACCCTAGTCTTGAGATTTCAACATATGGATTTTGGCAGGACACAAACATCCAATCCAGTGCAATTAATAGGGAAGAAGAATCAATATGGGAAATGAAACTTTTACAAAGAAGTTAACCAAATGTATAAGTGTCTGAAGAAGCAATGATTTTCAGGAAGATCTGCACTTTTGAAAATTAACTCTCTAGATGATACTACCGAATGCAAAGGTTAAAAAAAACTATATTCAATAAATGTAAACATACACAGGGTAAAATGACCAAGACAATAAATCTTAAAAAATTAGGAATAATCTACAGGAAAAAAATCAAAATGTGTAGCATTCATGTGGCCAAAGAAAATTGTATCTAAACAAGGATCTGCTCTGTCATGGAAAATAAAACATAGACTTAGAGAGAAATATACCTGGGTCCAAAGAGTGATGTGTCATTTATTGCATGACAGTAAGCAAATAACTTCTGTCAATCTTGGTTTTACATTTATAACACTGGGATGACAATTTCTGTCACAGAGGATTTAAGTAGAGTTGAACTAAGACACTGTTCATATTGGGCTTAATGCAATACCAGGAAATAGTCAATGCTCAATAAAGACAGCTGGTTCAGCCTAACTTCTGATTCATGCTACTAACCTAGCCCTGCCCTGTTTTTGGCAGCAAGGACACTTTTCTCCTTAAAACACCTTGGCTCCAACACTTAGCGTAACTACCTCTCAGCTTCTTTAATTGTACCATGGGACTACAAATGGCACTACTTCAGTAAATTATTGTGAAAATTAAGTAAATTAATCTATGTGAAGTACTGAGGATCTATTAAGTCTTTAAATGTTAATTACTATAATGATTTTTATGCTTAGTCTTATGCCAAAACTCCCAGAACATATCATCTTCTCCTTAGAAAATCTCCTCAATATGGTTACAGTATGGAGGTAGCCAGTCTTAAAACATGAAAGACACAATGCCAGTGAGCTTTCCAGGAGCACCAGCAAGGGTGTTCTCTTTGATATAGAAGTTGTTCATCAAAGAAACAGCTGCAAAATCTGCTTGTGTGTAGAAGCATTCTTGGTCTTGAACTTTGACGTATACTGTGTTGGACTGAAAAGTAAAACAGCTTCATGAAAATGGTTACCCTTTGGTGATTACTTACAAATCCTGTGATGTCTGCCTTGTATATACACAATAGCATTCTAGGATTCTCAGTGATTGCTTACTTTGGTGAAATAATATTGGGTATATATGATATTTACATTCTGCTCCTCCTTCGTGGGTTAAAAATGTTTGTATTGATTGACCAGCAGTTAACATGTGCTCTACTTTCTTTTCACAGGATCAGCCAATCCACATCTCTTCTCCTGAAGACACAAGGTATAACCTAATAACTAATGTGGTTGTAGTTAATATAGTCTGATCTAATTTTATGTCCCATTTACTGATTGGTCAAGTCATTTAACATACATCTGTTTCCTCCTACTGTATCCTGTACTCTGATGCTATTGGAAGAATTTAACTCATAACATTATTATGAAGATTAAATGAGATTAGTCACTTAAAATTCCAGAAGCAGAGTAAATGTTCAGTAACTGTAAATGTTGATGGCAGTTAAAATGATACTTATGGTCATGAGCTGGGGGTAGGACGTGGTCTATGGCTGCAGGGACATTTCTGCTCTGTCCTCCCTCCTCTTCCTGAGAGTTAAGAAAAAGTTACTAAATTGAGCCTAATTATCTTAATCTAGTAATTGAACAATCCAAATAGGAATATAATGTTTCTTGTTTGCTTTTTCTTCTAATAACGATTCACACAAGTGATTTCAGTTTCATACCGCTAAGTGATTAGGGCAGGCATTTTTTGCTCGTTTGTTTGCTGTTAGATGGGATGAGATATCTTTTGCAAGGACACAATATACAGGAAGATTGAAGGTCATACCCAAATGAGACCTGGAAAATACCTTTTCCCTGTGATTTCCTTGACAAGATGTGGCTCCATGCCAATTTTCATGCAAGATTTATAAAATTGTCACAGAGATTCATGCATATTCTAGCAGAAGATACTAATGTGGTTCTTACGATGAATTCCTCTGTAACCTTCAGGCTGTGATAGACTAGAAACCAATGCCTGACAAGAAACTCCCAAGAAGATATGGAGACAGAGTAACATGTCACTAAAAGTGAAGTTGCAGATTCATTTTGGTGTGCTCCTTAGCACTTTATTGTATGGAAGTGACTCTGAATAGTGAAAGAGTACTCAATGTGTTTGGCTGGAGGCAATTTAAGGAAGACTCAATGTATGAAAAATAATGGGGGACAAAAATTCCTAGGTAAGAAACAGAGCTCAAAATAACTAGTTGCATCAGTGCAGAATTCTTAGATAGGAAGGTGCATGACAACAGGCCTGATGGCTAAGAATTGACAAGGAAACAAGACTGGAGGTCCTCATGACATGTTCTCAGGGAGAAAAAGGGCTATTACTAACTAAAATGACTGACATATGATTGCTGGTGATATTCAACACTCCCTGATAATTAGTGCATGACTGTTAACTAATTTATTCTAGAGAACCTTATGAGTCATTTTCAAATATCATCATTTCATAGACAAGGGAACCGAGACACAGAAGGTTATATGACTTTCCAAACTTTCATATCTTAGAAATGACAGTGTTAGGATTTGAGCCCAGGAAATCTGGTTCTGCAGCTGGGAGAGTGCAAGCCATCATTCAAAACTGAGAGCAAGGGATATTGGAGTAAAAGAAGTCAGAGCCTTTGTCCTCAACCACTATGCTACACTGTATCCAGCTGCTATAACATAAATGGGCCTATTTTGTAAGTCCCCTGAAAGAAATGAATGTCCTGTGAAAGATTTTATAATATCTGAGACATAGGAGCACGTAGGTTTGTTTTGAATTCCCAGTAGTGTTATCATATGCCCTAGTTCGTCCAAGATAACCCTGGTTTATGTTTCCTGTCAAGGTGTAATCAATAATAGCAGTCTGAAAAGTGTCCCAGTTTGGAAGATAAAGTAATCGTCACCCCACATAGACAGCCAAATGGTTAATCCCTGGGTAGGACTAAACCCTCTTGAAAGCCCTTGAAGTGCTATATTAATGATTTCTTATACACACAAGAGATGGATGGGGTTGAGGAGAACTTGCTCAGTAGTAGGAATACTAAGGAAATAACATCCCTCACACCAAAGAAAAAACAAAACAAAAGAGAAACAAAACCAGAAAATAGTAGGATCAGCAAAGTAGGCAGCATAATTAGATTTAGTAAATGCTACTCCAAAGAGGCCATTTTCATTGAGTTTACTCTGCCAAAGTCACAGCTAAGATAAAAGACTGGTTTCCTCAGAGAAAATCTGAGGTAAAGTCCAATTATGTCTGGGTTGTTTTAATATCCATCCAGGCATTAGAACCCAGCCCTAAATATTAGGAATTGGAAGATGTAGAGTGGCATTAATTTATTAGAGTCTGTTCACCGCTTACTGAGTGAACTTGAATCCATTCTGCCAAAATCAGTATGTTAACTCTCAGAGAGAGTTCACGTGTGGGTTTGGTCATACAAGAATGAGTGCATAGCAGCTATTAAATTAATGAATTGATGACTAAGTTACCTCCTGTGGGGGAAGTAGTTCTTCTTTAGTTATATCAGTCCTCTGGGTTTTTCCTGAAATACATGTTGGGCCTTGCCTTTTCATACTTAAAACAGCTGTAAATGCATTGTTGAAGATGCAGAGCCCTCTTCTATATCAAGGAACCATGCCATAATGCATAAACCTCAACTTTTCTTACCCAGTCCCTTGCATGCTAGACCTGAGGAAGCAGGAAGCCACAGACTTCCTCTATAATTTTGCCCCAGTGGATGTAGCAGCACTGTTTGCAAGATATGAAGATACAAAATGTAAGAACTGTAGTTAGTAGAGCATTTTTGGGTGAATTCATTCTCTTGACCAAGTAAATTTACCATGATATCCTAGAGCCAGAGCAGGAAGCCCGTGTCCTTTGGATGTCTTTGAGAAGACAAAGAGAGAGGGAATTTCGGATGGACCTCTGTGTTGTCTTCATGTGAAACTTCACCAAAATAGATTTTCTATAAATGTTCTACTATGTCCTGAAATTATAAAAAATACTATACTCAGTGAGATATAAAGCATTAAGGTTTGATCAGAAAAATTGGGTTCCCAGTGTTGATACAGCAGGATGGAGGTTTTTATTGCAAGGGAAAGGCATCAACTTTTGATAAGTGACAAATCTGTTAGAATTCATTCCTTTACAATTACCAGGTAGGAAATTTCTTAGAAAGCTGTAGAAACCTGGTCAAGTACTCCTACTTATTTTTCGCTAAATTTGATTACAATTTTTTCCCCCCTCTAACTTTCTGCTAGTAAGGTTGGGGCTGAGATAAAAGGATTTTTGTGCTATTAATGTACACCATAGTCTAGTTTCAAGAATACTAGAAATCATTGCTCTTATACTGGCTCAAACTTACAAACCAGAATCCTCCAGGGAACTTTCATTTGAGTGGTGCTGTTTTCAAGCCCATTATTTCATCTACCATTTCCAGTAGAATTGTATCTTCCCATTAAAATTTTTTTGTAGATTATCGTTATGACAACTTTATAGAAAACCAGATACAGAGGCTACCTGAACTGTTCTTATAAATCAAATGTCTCTTTCTAACAACACGCCATTTATTTTTCTTCTCTTCCTCTTCCCCAACTTCAAAGGCTTTCAGGTCCCATTCCCACGTGGGACTGTGCTAGGTTGGACAAACAACTTGATATAAACAAGTCCTGCCTTCTGGGACTGCTTTCTCTTTTGGTAGGGAGAATCTAGTGGTGATAACAAACAATCCCTGAATCTCAGTCGGTGGACACAATGGAAGATCATTTCTCATTCATTTTATAGTTCAGCAAGGTTAGCAGGGGCTGTGGTTCATATAGCCATTTAGGGTCACATGCTCCATCTAACTGGTTTTAGTGCTTTCTCCACCCGTCAGGATCTCCAAGGGCTCCATTATAACTTTTAACTCCAGTCAGCAGAAGGGGAAAAGCAATAGGAAAGGAGCACAGAGGAGCATTTTGGAGATTGGATCTGAAATTTATGGTTTCACCAAACTGTAATAGGCTTGCAAGCTTGGTTTCCCTGTGAACCATGCAGGAAAAATAAAAAAATGAAACAGCCTTTTGTGAACATGTATCAATCTTCCTTGTATTATCATTGGATACATAATCTTGCCTTAAATAATACAGTTACCTGTATTACCTTTTTTTGAATCTAGATATTGTTCCATGGTAAAGTTGGTGCACATGTTAGTTTTGTTACTGTAACAAATAGCTCAGATAAATCACAAAGAGAATGGGTTTATTTTGACTCCCATATTTGGAGGTTTCAGTCCATCACCAGCTGGCATGTTTATTTTTGAACCTGTAGTGAAGTGACACTTCATAGTGGGAATTGTGTGGAACAGTGCACTACCCACCTCAAGACAAAGAAATGAAAGAGAGAAAGAGGGAGATACTGGAGTCCCGCAATCCCTTTTGCGGGAACCTCTAATGACCTAAGAGCTCTTTAAGGTTCTATCAGCTCCTCATAGCACTATGGGATGGGCATCAAGCCTTTGACATATGGGCCGTCAGAAGGCATTTCAGATTCAGACTACAGTGTGCTCTTAAAAGACTTCATGGTCTTGGGCTGGGGATTTAGCTCAGTGGTTTCGCCGCCTGCTACGCAAGCTCAAGGACCTGAGTTCCATCCCCGG
This sequence comes from Heterocephalus glaber, assembly GCF_000247695.1. The sequence continues at coordinate 17,751,542 of NW_004624738.1, read as the reverse complement.
TATCAAAAAAAAAAAACAAACAAAAAACCCCTCCATGGTCTAGTTTCAAAAGTACTTGAACTAATTACTCCTACCTTTACTCAGTATTGCCTCTTATCTCTCTTGCTGGTAGACATACAACATACCTGGGATTTGGCCAACCAACAAGAATACTTACAGACTGACTCTTTGAAGCCAAATATTTATTCTGTTATGGTAGATGAGAAAAGAACTCAGAGTAGTAGATTTGCATACTGCCTCTGGGATTTGGAGGGCTTTTTTTTTTAATATCTGAAAACTCTATATAGCTTATAATGAGGTAATTATAAATTGTTTGATAGAATTATGTCTAAAAGGTGGAGCTTTATTTGCCTTCTTTTGAGTGTGAGTTGGATTTAGTGACATAAAGGGAAAAAAAGCAATTTTTCAGTGGGAGAAATCTAGCAGACACCATCTTAACCAGGTGAACAGGATAACAGCACCGAAAATGTCATACTGATAGCATGTGTTTCCTGAAATGATGGGATGAGAGAGAACTATTGTATCTGCAGTATTCTTCTCTTAAACTTGCAACACTAGTAAAATCATGAGAAATGCTAGACAAATCCCAACTACGAGACATTCTATAAAACCTGACCAATATTCCTCAAAGGGACAAAGCTATGAACGACCTGCTGTTGAGGCTGTCACTTCCTGGTTCTTTTCGTGTTCGTTGTTGTCCATTTCCCACCCCTAACCCCCACCTCACCACATCTGGGTGACACTGAAGCAGAAGGAATGTCTCTTTCACTTCCTGGTGAAGACCTCACAATGCTTAGCTGGAGCCAGGGCTTTGGCCCTTCAGCAGTTAGTTGGATCTGAGTGTTGTCTTTCCCTTCTCCTCTCCAATCAGGACTGCACAGGTTGTTAGAGGAGCTGAATTGAGGCCACAGCTGGTCTCCAAACTCTCCTCCCCAATCCCGAGTTGTTGAAAGAAGCTCTGAACTCAGAGCTTTTGCTAATTTATGTGTATCTACCAATGCTTGTCTTCTTGACAGCATATTAGTTGATAGTTTCCCATATAATTATTTTATTATTATTTTACATGATAATCTTCACACTCATACAGATATCACTGTTCTCTACCGGAGGGAAGTAGTGGAGGAAGCCTCTCCAAGTTAAATGCTGAGTAGAAAGGAAACAATCTATTCTAATAAAATGGAGGCTAATTTTTCTTTTGCCTCTGAGTTGAGTGTTCAGCTTGAGTTAATTTCTTGCTAGTATCAATTGATGTAGTATCTTGAGCATTTCATTGGCACAAGTGTAAGTGGAAGCAAAGCAAATGAAAGAAATTAAACAAAGCATAACCAAGTTATCTGTTTCAGGTACTTTAATGAAACTGTCTAATATATGTAAGTTGGAATTAAGCTCTGAGCAGTAGTGAGATATATACATTCCACTTCTTAGAATTATTTAGCAAAACACAAAGTGAAGTGAAGGAAAAGACCATGCTCTTAAGTGAAATAAATAGGATGCATATGTGTAAATACCGAATTGTTTCTCTGGTGTGAGAAACAAAGTGTAAATGAGAACCAAAATGTATAATAGATATTGTGAAACAGGAAGAAAATGTTCAAAGAGGAAGGGAAACTAGGGAGGGGAGTAGGGGAAGGGAAAGAAGGGAAAGGAAAAATGAAAAAAGAAGGAAAAAACAAAGCTTATTTGAATAGAGAGGGATGGAAGGGTTTCTGAAGGGGGGGAGGGCAGAGGAATGGGAAAAAAGAACCAAGATATATCACGTACAGGTACAAATTCCCAAGGATGAATGTGATCATACTGTATAACTAAAATGTACCAATAAGCTTAAAGTCATTGAGGTACATAATATATACAAAATGTATAGCGCATATGAAGGTGTAATGGTGAACAGATAGGGCATATTCAGGGAACTCTAAAGAGCTTCTCCCAGTTGTTAGAAGGACAAAGTCCAGGAGTGAAGGTAGAAAAGTGGCAGGAAGTACTGCTCAAGAGGTAAGCAGAGAGGAGATTGTGAAGTACCGGTTAGAATGGATTATGTCCTCAGCCACAATGTTAGGCACTGTGTGTAGACTGTGGTTGGCTCTTAAAGAACTGTGATCAAGTTCAGAAAGGAAAGCAGCATACATGAAACAATTAGGATACATTTAGGATATTAATGATGCATTGCTACCTCTAAGGGCAGTGAGAATCAAGGAAGGTACAGAAATCAATGTAGTCTGGGATAATCAAAGATTAAAGAGGAGTTGAGCTCTCCCTTGAATGGAAAGGTTTAAATCAATAGTTCTTAACTGGGACATGTACTTCCCCCTAGTGGGCATTTGGAGATGTATAGATTTATTTTTAAACAATAGGGAGGAGGGAGGTTTACTGCAGGCTTTCATTGAGCTAGGGTTGCTACATCCCTTACAGTTCTCAATGAGAAATTGTCCTTTTCAAAAGTCTAATAATACCCCAATTCAGCAGCACTAATTAGATAGGCAGAGGACAGAGAGCAGATTCCAGATGGTGAGAACAAAACAAACAGAAGAATTATAGATACACACATGACTTTTAGTCATTAATACGATTTAATTTGATGATACCAAAATAGATTTTACTCCATTTTGAAATTTATTAACTTCCTCAATTTCTTTAATAAATGAGATGATTAAATAGGCCTTTTGGGACAGGATTGCAATCTTAAGTACGATGAGGGGTTAGAGGGCACATACACAAGCTTGGCGTTTAGCCGGAACCCAAGGCTGTGAGGGCATTTGGTGGGTGTGGCGGCTCCACACCTGGGGTGTCTTGTTCTCTTGCCTCTCCTGCTTTTGGCCATCTGCCTTGAGGTGAGTCAAACTGTGTTAGCTTCCACTGTTCTGCAGTTTTTGACCTTACAGCTTCTCCCTGTTGTTTGTTTCTGTTTGCTCCCATCTCTTGACAGTGTCGCTTTCTCCTCTCCAACTGTTGAGCCTTTAAGCTTTGGAATCAAAGTGCCTGAGATTTTGCATCTGCCCAGTTTGGCTAATGGGCACCTTTCTCTACAGTACAAAGCCCTGGTGGCTGCTTAGCTTGTGGGCCATGGGCTGACTTGTGGCTTGTTTACCCTAGAACCTTGAGTGAGCTCACCCCTCATCAATGAGCTGTGGACAGAATGACATGGTCACAAGCACAGAGAAGGAGGAACCTGCAGAGAAACTGGGTCATAGCACAACAAGAGTAATAGCTTTCCAACAATGACGAAAATAAGAAATTCAACAGAAGTAGAATTTCAGGATCTGCTTCTCACAGTCATAGTAAAGAAAATCAGAAGCCAACTTTGATGAGCATACAGTGTGGAATATACCACTACCTTTCGAATTTTGGATTTCGATCGCTTTTGAATTCAGGGGTATTATAGTCAAATAGAAAGGTCAAAGGTCTTACTTCAAACTCAGCCCCTATACAATTGCACTCAGATTTCTCCAAGCATTAAATCATCCTTCAAGTTTCCCCATTTCTAGCCATAGTAAGAGATTTTATAGGAAGTATAGAGGTAATTGTTAAGGGAAATATATCACGGCTGTGATCTGCAGATCTGCCTTACTTGTTAGAATGCCCTGGGATCAACACTGATGTATAGAAATATATTGGTAACCTGATGGCCTGCCAGGAAAATTGGGACCAGGAATGTTTTTCATGTTGGAAAGCCCTGTGTTTTGTAAACATTTGCATTAGAATGTACATAGGTAGAGCATATGAAATCAAGGTTTCAGTAGTCTTCACCAGTCCAGAAGGTACTTACTGAAGAAGCAGCCATAGATGGGGACCAGCTAATGGGAGACAGAGAGGAGGTGTTACTGTGCAGAAGTGTGGGATGATGAAGTCAAGGTCAGATGGGCAGCATTTTGTTTGGCTTATAATTTTAAATGTGCACATTTCATGTTTTAAAGGTGATCATGCTGTCAACCACTGCTTGACACCTATAGTCACACAGGTGCTGTCTCTTTCACCTGCAGGTAGGACTTGCCTTGTGGGAAAAATAAATGTGCACTTAGAAGTCTAATTAAAACACACACTGTCAGCAACACCGTACTGAAAGCCCCATTAAGCGTCTTATGAATGCCCAAGTGCACCCCTGCCCATGTTTGGAGTGACACATTTTGGCTGTGCTGCTGACAATTAGGATCAGACCCAGGACAATGGAGAATATGCACTGCATCCCATATGGCCAAGTCTGTAGGTAGATTGTTCCCCTGGTGGCTGAAACTCAATGAAAAAGCTCTGGGTAGGAATTAGATGAAAATGGTGGAGAATACAAATTTACACACTATGGATGGTTCTACAGCATGTATGGCCACATTATGGATCGGATTCAACTGTCAGATGGTTATGTTTTATTCATGATCAAATTCAGGGTAAAGATAACAGATGGCAAAGGCATATTCATGGTCAAATCATAGTTGTTAGATTAATTATAAATCTACATAAGAATTGGATAATAATAATTCAGACTGCTCTCAAAAGGATACTCTGTAGATCATCTAATCAATTGTATTTTAAAAATAGGATGCATAGGTTATTAAGTGCCATTAAACATTTTATGTTGCCATAAGTTATTTTCCAAAAAGACACTCTAGTAACATAAACAATTTTTTTGTTTTAATAACCTGTGGGTTATTTTATATAGCTGGTAGTAACAGTGCCATTCCTTTAAAGAGATTGCAGATGATTTATACTTAACCAGAATGCCAAGGGATCAATAAAGCTCTGTTAGACAATAAAAATATTTTTGTCTGCACCACCCCAACTCATCATGTATAAAAAGGCTCTCTGAACCTAGAGTCTACCCCAAACAGTCATCCACATCCCTGTGCATGACTCATTTTCTTATTATACCTCCACACCCCTCTTGATTATCACACACATGGGTGACCTGTAGGGATTGTAGCACTGAGCTTTCCTGTTCTCTGGAGCCCAGCTGGCTGGCTCCCTGGGGTCTCGTCCTGAAGAATCTCCTAGGTTGGCTGCCTCCTTGTCAAAGGCTACTGGTGTTGGTAGGGGGTCCTCTACCCAAACCTATCCCTCTGGGATCTGGAAACCTGATGAATGGATGGATGAGGTTTTCTATTATTAACTCTGAGGTTCTACATTACAGATTGTGGTTTTCATATACCTTATCCACATCTTTGTAAATAGTTCTTTTTTTAATCAAATTCTCCTCAAAACCCACTTTGAGTGATGCTTTTTTTTTTGGATAGGATCCAGATGGAATCCTTTAGAATTATAGGATCAAAGAACATTTCAGGGGCAATGGAACATGGAGATGATCTATTTAATCCTTCTCATTTTACTGATAAGGAAACTGAATCAGAGAGATATTAAGAGATGTGTCCAGTCACTAGCTACTATGTGACAGTCTGGGCATGGGATTCCAGATTTCCTGTACCTCTTTAGTGAATTTTCAACATCAAAATCCTTCTGAGCAGGTCTGGGAATCACAGAAGTTATTCAGTGAAGATATCTGTGTGGGACAATTAGCCCTGAGGTTGGCTAGTAGTGAGCTTTTCTATCGATAATGGCTTCTGAGTAGGATATTACCAGCAGCTCTAAGAAGTTAATCAGTAAAGAGGCTGGATTTTATAAAATTCAAAAATCCATTTAATATTTTTGGAGCAGTTTTCAAAAACCTTGGCTAAGTTACCAGAGTCACTAAGGAGAATGAAGTCGAGCTGTTCGTGCTCAGTACCCAGGGCTTCTCCATGGACAGGTTGGAGGGATGGGCAGGGGTGTGATTGCAATTAAATGAGACAGGTGTCAGTTTACAGGCATGAAGGAACAGAGGCTAGGATAAGATAATTGCCAGGCACTGAATGCCTGTGTGCCAGGAATAACCCCGAGGGCTATCTGTTCATTATTTTATGTAATCCCAAGCATAAGCCTTATTTCATGGATGAGCACATTTAAATAAAGAAGTTATACCTGTAGTGAGGGGGGACAAGCCTCAGAAGAGATCTAGAGTTTAATACACATTGAGAGCACACCAGTGACAGCAAAGAACATAAAGTGTTTATCGTCCATCACTGAGTCAGATACTGGAGATAGACAAGAAACAAAGAACAAGAAATAAGCACCATGAACTGGAGAGGCCTAGCTGCTGCCATAGCGTTTGTACCCCTGGGCTGTGGGGTGGAGGGCATAGGAAAGGAACTGCAGGACTAGAATGTAGTTTGGAAGGAGTTCTGATCTGAAGAACAGGATACTGTGGGGGTGCAGGGGAAGGGCAAATAAGGGAAATGTGCTTCAGGAAGAGCGAGCAGTGTGTGAAAAGACCTCTTGGTAAAAGAACTCAAGGCAAATGAGTTCACCGGGGCTGATGTGAGAGGGTAGAGGGAGGTGGAAGGAACGACATGGGAAGGCTGTCAGGGACAATATACATGAAGCCAGTGGGTCTTGCTAAGGAATTGGGATTTTTTTTTTCCTTCAGAGCATGAGAAAGATCCTGGGGGCTTTAAATAAGGAGATGACATGACCAGGTTTCCAGGGGTCACAGCTCCTTGGACAGAGACTGTTCTCAGCCCTGGTTTTCTTGGATGCATGAGAAGATGAAGCGCTGTTTAGGTGATGAGGCAGCATGTATGGGACTGAGCTCCGAGGGGCTCAGGGTGTTCGTGGTTCTTGACTGAGAACCAAAGGACCCCAGTGGTCTGTCGCTGACAGCGTTTCTTGCTTGCTAGTCTGTTTGGCTGTCTACCTAGCCCCAAGTAGTGTATGTTTACTTTTTGTTATCTTGCTCCTTTTTTTTTGTACGGGGGATCGGACTTGGGTCCTTGCGCTTGCGCAGCAGGCGGCGAAACCACTGAGCTAAATCCCCAGCCCTCTTGTTCTTTTTAGATTTTTGTCCTGCTTTATTTATTTAACACACATTTTATATGCATATGGGAATATCACACATTGCTCCATCAAAATCTATAATTATGTTTTAATTAAAAAGAAATAGACTGCCAGGGATTTAGCTCAGTGGTTTCCCCGCCTGCTGCTCAAGCACAAGGACCCGAGTTCGATCCCCGGCACACACACAAAAAAAGAAATAGAAAAAATAAAAAGAATTACAACCAAATAATATCTTTTTTTCATTTCCTTTAGACTGTTAATATGTAGATTACTTTGATTATATATTTCTGCTGGTTTGTATTCCTGGAATAAACTCCATTGCTAATGATGTATGGCCATTGTTACATATTGCCGAATTCTATTTGAAGTCCAAAGGAAGACCTGAATAAACACTAGTCTTAATCTACTTCACCTGCTTTTACCATCCACTTCCAATCATCTCTATTCCTTAATCCATAGATATCTTCAAACCCTATCTTCAGGTTGGTGGGTTTAAGACTTGTTCTTCATCTCCATAGGCTTTGTTTTCTTATGAATGAGCTCTTTCTCTCTCTCACTTTGCACAATTCATGGTTTCAGGGATTGGCATGCTGTATGACAGGCAAAACTAGCCTGGTTTGGTGACAGTTTGGAGAGTCAGACATGAGAAAAGTCCCCATGAGACTTGTGTCTGCAGCTCACCCCCACTTCCTGGCATGGAGAGCCCATGGAGGAGTTTGAGCAGTTGCCTGGACTCTTTGCCTCAGAGTTTGTCTGCAAGACTTTCCTCAGCTCCACACAGACCTTCAGTGCACAATTTCACTTTGGCAAGAAGGAAACAGTTTCGGAATTTGGAAAATGTCTTATTTGATGAGTAACTTTGGCACAAGTGCCTAGATTCTCGTCCTATTGCTTTTTCCCTCTGGTTTGGTCTTTGTTTTGTGTCTGAGGGGCCTGTTTCAGGATGTCCAGTGTCAGGGAAAGTTTTAGGAATTGCTGTTTATGGCAGTTCTCTTGGGTTCGAGATGTGTTTCTAGCTGGAGTACAAGTAAATAAGTATATTCTTCTGACCATGTCTACATTCTGAAGTCATGGGCAATGTTAATTCTGTTCACACATGCAGCACGCTGCCTTATATTCTCCAAAACTGGGTAATGTTCAGTTACCGCCAGGCCCCAGTACTTGGAATCAGGAGAGAAATAGCCTAAAACAATGGATTTGGGAGATGGCACTGGGCAGAATTTAACCCAACCCCCTGTTCTTTCACAGAATTCCTAGGAATAACTTTGGCAGGTCTTCTTGTGGCTCCTCTGCTCTTATTTAGGATAGATTTCTCTTGCATTCTTTAACATCTATGATATATGAAGTTTTTGTTGTTGTGACCAAAATACTTGACACACAAGTTAAAGGAAGACAGATTCATCAGGCTCATGGCTTGTGAGGTTTCAGTCCATGGTTGGCTGGCTCCAGGGCAGGAACATCATGGTGGAAGAGCACTGTGGAGTGAAGCTATTTACTTCATGGTGGCCAGGAAGCAGGGTACAGGAGAAGAGGGTCGTGAGAGCAATACTTTCTAAATGCATACCCCTAGTAACCTTCCTCTTCTAACTGAGTCCCACCTCCTAACAGCATATTCAGTTATAAAGAGCAATGAACTGATTTAATTGCCTCTCCAGGAATCTTCTAACCCAGTCAAATCAACTATTAAGATTACATGGTACACGTGGCCATTTTTCTGTTGAATTTACTTTTTGTTCTGCATGCTTAATTTAATATTTCATTTGATCTGCATGCCTAATTAGAGAATTTCTTATGAATACTTTAAAAGTAATACCTAAATAGAAATTATGGGATTAACATATAAAGGCCTTTTATCTCTGCCTTTTTTGTTTTAATTAACTTTTAAATTTGTGCATCTTTATGGGGTATGTTATAATAATTCAATGCATGTATACAATGTGTAATAATCAAATCAGGGTAATAAGGATTTCCATCATTTATCATTTTTATGTGTGGGGAATTTCGTACTCTTTTAGTCATTTTGAAATATATTTTAGTTTATTTTACCCAACATTAACTTTTCTATGATAAAGAAGAACTAGAAGTAATTCCTCTGTTCTGTTTTTTGTGCACTTTCTTGAACTTCTTTCTATAATGATTCCTGCCTCTTTCCCCACCTCTCTACTCTCCCCAAACTCTAGTGACCACTATTTCATTCTGCTGTGCATAGTTGACTCACTCATTTCTAAAAATGAGTGAGAACGTGTAGTATTTGTCTTTCTGTGTCTGGCTTGTTTCACTTAACATAATGACCTTCAATTCTATCCATGTTGCTGCAAATGACAGAATTTCATTTTTAAAATGGCAGAATGATAGTCCATTGTGTAAATACATCACATTAAAAATCTATTCATCCACTGAAGGCATTAGGTTAATTGCATATTTTGGCTCTTGTAAATAGTGTTGTAATGAATACGGTAGGGCAAATACCTTTTTGGCATAATGATTTTATCTTCTTTGGGTTATATACCCAGTGGTGGAACTGCTGGATCATATGGTAGTTCTATTTTCAGTTGTTTGAAGAATCCCTGTACTGTTTCCCATTATGGCTGCCCTTGTTTACATCCCTGCTAACAGTGTATACTGTAACAGTTCCTGTTCTCTGCATCCCAGGTGGCATTTGCTAATTTGTGTCTTTTTGAGGACAGTCATTTTAACTGGGGTGAGACGATAGCTCTTTGTGGTTTTGATTTGCATTTCTCTGATAACTAATGAAATTGAGCTTTTTTCATATATTTGTAAGCAATTTGTATGTCTTCTTTTGAGAAACATTCATTCTTTAGTCCATTTTTAGGTAGGGGTGTGTGTGTGTGTGTTAAGCTTTTGAGTTCTTTGTATATTCTGTATCTCAATCCCATATTACATATATCAATATAAATAATGTTTCCATTTTGTAAGCTGTGTCTTAATTGTGTTTACTATTTATTTTGCTGTGCAGAACATTCTTAGTATGATGTAATTCTATTTATGTATTTTTACTTTTGTTTCCTGTGTTTTCGAGGCCCTATCTAGAAACATTGCCTATATCAGTGTCTTCCAGTGTTTCTCTTTTGTTTTTTTGTAGTAATTTCATGATTTTAGGTTTAGGATTTATGTCTTCCATCCATTTTAGGTTTATTTTTATAAATGGTGAGATAAAGGTTTTCACTGTCATTCTTCTGTATTTGCATGTTGAATTTTGCCAGTACCATCTGTCTATTCTTTACTGTATGATCTTGGTGATTTGGTAAAACATCAGTTGACTATATGTATGTAGATTAATTTCTGAGTTTTCTATTCTATTCCATTGCTCTGTGTGTGTTTTTCAATGCAAGAACCACATAGTTTTAATTATTATAGCTTTGCAGTATGTTTCAAACTCAGTTGTTATGACCCCACTGACCTTTGTGTCCCCCTACCCCCTTTTCTCCTCAGCTATTCTTGGTCTTTTGTGTGTCAGTATAAGCTTTAAGACTTTCTATGTTTGTGAAGAAAGTAATTGTGATGGGAATTGCATTGAATCTATAAATTGCTTTGGGTAGTGTAGTCATTTTAACAATATTGTTTCTTCTGATCCATGAACATGGGTTACCTTTCCTTCTTTTGTATGTACTCTACAATTTCTTTCATCAATTTTTTAGCTTTCAAATATAGAGATATTTCACTTCATTAAATTGTTTCCTAATTAATTATGTTTTTGTAGCTATTGTGAATGGAATTTATTGCTTAATTTTATTTTTCAAAAAGTTCATTATGGCCGGGGATTTAGCTCAGTGGGTCCGGTGCCTCCCTCGAAAGCACAAGGTTCCGAGTTTGATCCCCGGTACAAAAAAAAAAAAAAAGTTCATTATTAGTGTGCAAATATGCTGTTGTTTTTGTATATTGATTTTGTAGCTGTAACTTTATTGAATTGGTTTACAAGTTCCAACAACATTTTGAGAGAGCATATAAGTTTTCCTTTGGATAGAATTGTGTCACCTGCAAACATAGATATTTTAATTTTAGTTTTTCCAAACAGGATGACATTTATTTCTTTTTTATTTCTTTTCCTGCCTAATTGCTCATAGATTAAAATAAGAGTGATGAAAGGGGACATCTTTGTCTTGTTCTTGATCTTAGAAGAAACACTTTCAGCTTTTCCACATTCGGCGTGTTATTGGCTATGGGTTTTTTCATATACCTATTTTCATATATACATAATACCTCTTACATTTAAAAGTATTTCCCTTCTATACCTAATGTGTTGGAGAGTTTTATTTTATCATGAAGCGATATTGATTATTATAATTTTCAGCAACTATGCAAGTAATAATATGATTTTTGTCCTTCATTCTGTTCATATGTTTTGTCATGTTTATTGAGTTGCGTATATCAAAACATCCTTGTATCCCTCAGACAAATTCCACTTGATTATGGCATATGATCTTTTTGATGCACTGTTGAATTTGGTTTACAATAAAACTTGAATTTTATTGAGAATTTTTGCATCTGTGTATCAGGAATGTGGTCCAATAGTTTCCTTTTCTTGTTGTATCTTTGCCTAATTTTCTTATCAGGGTAATTCTGGCCTAATAAAATAGAATTCCCTCTATTTCACTTTTTGGGAATAGTTTAAGAAGAATTAAATTAGTTTTTTACATTTTTTATAGAATTAACCTATATACCATCATGTCCTGGAGTTTTTTTTGATGAGAAATTTTCAATTACTGTTGCAATCTCATTAGTCATTATTGATATGTTTAGTTTTTCCACTTACTCTTGATTCAATTTTGGCAAGTTGTAGGTGTTTAGGCATTTCTTAATTTCTCCCAGGCTCTCCAGTTTTTAGCATGTAATTGTTCACAATAGTTTTGATGATCATTTGTATTACTCTAGTAGCTGTTGTAATGTTTCCATTTTCATTCCTGATTTTATTAGAGTCTTCTCTCTATTTTCTTGCTTACTCTAATTAAAGTTTACTCTAATTAAAAGTTGGGACTGCTGGTCTACTTCTATTGAGGTTTTTGGCCCTTTTTAATCTACTTTATGTCAGCATTTTGAGATCCTTGACCCCAGCTGGGGAGGCCTGCATTGAAATTGTGAATTACTTTGTTCTTTGCCTTTCATTAGGTGCTATTTAAGTTACTGTTACTTTGCTAATTTCTAGAGGTTGTTTTCTCTCTCCCTCCCTCCCTCTCTCCTTCTTTAAAGGAAAACTCAAGATGTTCAAAAGAAGTGGAGGATTCTAAAATGTCTCACAAAATTCTCATGTATGTGGAAAGTGATTGAATCACAGGGGCACTATATTCATCAGTGGATTCATCCATTGATGAATTCAGTAATCAAATTTGCTGTCAGGAGGTGTTTCTTGATTGGAGGTGAGTCACTGGGGTGTGTGACTGCAGTCCTCAGTTCTTCCTTTCTCTTGCACTTCCTGCCTGTTGTGGGTTTTCCCTTTTCCTCTGCCAGGCCCCTTTGCCATGTAGTTCTGGCTTGGAGCCAGTAGACTGTAACCTGAAACTGTGAGCCAAAACAATCCTCTCCTTTATTCAGTTGTGGGCTCTTGATATTCTGTCCCAGTAATGAGAAAGTGATGAAGACAACCTCGTTTTGGTTTGCTTTTACTTTTTCCATTCTGTAAACTCTAGCCCTGACCTGGGACAATGGCTCAGGATGTAAACTATCTTGGAAGGACATGGACAACTTGACTATGGATTTAACCATGTGGGATATTCAGACCCTGTAGTGTTTTGGGACCCACAGCCTTCATTGTAAGGGATTTCTAGGAAGGAGGAGACAGGAAGAATTTTCCTTTGTGAAATGTGAATGAATACAGGGCTCAAACTTCAAATGTGCATTAATGTGTTTAGAGAAGTTACTTAAAATATGCTTGTTGAAGGAAAGAATGAAGTGTTTGGCCATTCTTTATACCTGAATCAAAAAGTTCACGAAATAACACCTAACTTAACATGTACCTTTTCTCATTCCCTTTAGTCTCCTTTCTTCTTTTCATTCCACTTTACTTAAAAAGAAAACTTTAGTTACAAACTGCCATATTTTTAATATTGGTTGCAGATCATTGGTTGGTTTCACGATTCACTAATGACTGGGTTAAAACCCAGATCCTGAAAAGCACTGTTAGAGAGGATTTAACCAAACCTTTTCCCCCCAGCATTCCACTATGACAAAGAACTTAATTCTACTTGAACTATAGAGTTCTGAAGTAATACTTAATTGCTTAAGGGGCATTGAGAATTGATGAAAATTTCCACAGAGACTCTTGTCTCATTAGAAGGGTAGCAATATTATTGCATTAAAACAGCCAACTCTTATGGGGAAAAAATAAGAACCAAGATACATCATGTACAGGTACAAGCACCCAATGATAAATGTATTGTATACCTAAAATGTACCAATAAAAGAATTTAAGCAAAAAAAAAAAAGCCACCTCTTTGTATGGGTTTGAAAAGGTGAATGCTCAAATCCCACTGTATGTGAGAAAGTGTTTAGTAGTGTTTTATATCTGTGAAATGCCCCCCAATCTATTTTCAACTCAAACTTTAATCAGAAAGTTATTCTTCTGACCAGAACACATGGCATGGTGGACATATTGCTAATCACTGACTTCAAAATAACTCTCTAGAATTCAAAATACTGAGATCAGAAAAAGAGAGAAAGCTACAGGGTTACACACTTAAAGTATTATTCTTGTGTGTGAAAATAATTGGAATCAAGCATTTTTCAGAGTACTGTATCTTGAAGAGAGCAGTTCTGTCTAGCTTTATCACTAGTTACACCTACAATGAAAGGATAAACATTTTTAAAGTGCTGGCTGGTGTGGAATAAAACTATGGAAATGATGTGATCCTGAATAAAGAATCAGAGCAGTAAAGGTAGGAAGGGAAACCTTGATAAAAATGACCAGAAAAAATAAAGAACCATCATCTCTTAGCCACTCTGGACTAAGAATTTCCCCTAATATTTTTTAGTGAGAGGAGAATTAGAAATTGTTATCAGAGCCTCAAAATTGTTGTTTGTTACATGCAATCATACTTAAAATACATAAGCAGTCAATATGACATGGTTCTTATTTCACACCAGGAAATTAGGTATCCTCATGAAGTAATTTATGTGGCCTTCAAAAGTTGCAAAGCTAGGATGAAAATCAAAACTAAGATAAATCTATTCTTAACTGATTCCTTTCTTGTTCTAGGTATCATTGATGAGTGTAATTTTTGCTGTTATCCATATAATAGAAATTCTAAAAAATACTCCCCTCCCTATAGAACTTGAATTATTAGGTAGGGCCAGCAACTATAGTCCAGATGGGAATTTATAAATGCATGCTGTCCCTATATCACTTCCTAGTAGATCTTGTATGTTGCCTAAAATCCTTGCTGTCTGTCTCTCCCTTCATATTTCCTTCCCTCCCTGAACCTCTCTCTTGCTCCCTTCCTTCCTTCTCCTCTTCCCCCCCTCTTCTTTATCTCCTTCCCTCCTCTCTCCCTCTTTCTTTTTCCCTTCATCTCTTCCTTTCTCACTCTTCCTTCGTCTCTTTCTATCTCCTCTCTTTTTCTCCCCCTTCCCCCCCCCCCACCCCGATTTAACCCAGGGCCTTTGCACTGAGCTACATCACCAGCCCCTTTATCCCTTCATATTTTTATTTTGAGACAGGATCTCTCATTAGGTTACTAAATTGCCCAGACTGGGCTTGAACTTGTGATCCTCCTGCTTCAATCTTTCAGAGTTCTGGGATTATAGGTGTGCACCACTATGCCTGGGTCTCTTGCTGTCTTTCTATGAGGGTTAGGGTTGGAGTTTGGGTTATGGTTTCTATAAGGACCTCTTCCTTTTCAGTGTCACTTTCCTCAAGGACCTAGTTTTGATGATGTTATTCCTATATCCTGGCCTTTAGCTTTTGTTTCTTTTAAGTGTTCCTTCAGAATGCAGTATAGTGTCCTAAGAAATTTCACTAAGATGTTAATGAATTAAGAATACTTCTGTAAAAAACATTTTCACTCTGCACCCTCTATGCCCTAACAAGTTAGATATAATTAATATGTATGCTTTAATTTGTTAATCAATTTTAAGGATATAAACCTCAAAGAAGTTGACTGGCCCTAATTCCTCCTCAAAAGGAGTATTCTACCAGCCAGAGTTTTAAGTGTCTTGATGTCTGTGACACATGTTTTTCTGGAGGGGAGAAAAGGGCAAGTTTTTTTCCTCTAAACTTTAGTGTTTTTTGGAGATTATTGGTAAATTCTTGCTTAGTAGTGGAGCAGCAAATCTTGTTTTTGTAACATAGTGTGAGAATAAGACCGAAACCAGACTGCAACATTCAATTGACTGTATTCAGTTTGCTGCTGCTCTATGTTCCATGCTCTTCTAGGTAGTCCATGAAATAGATTACATGTAAGAGAATGGGAAGTGAAGAAAACAAACATCTTTTGAAAACTTTCCTATTTCTGGGGTTTTGTACGCAGCATCTGTATTGGCCAAGATCTTACTTGAGTATTCTTATCTATGTTTTAAAGAAGAAGGAAATGGGCCCATGCACTGTTTGTTCATGCCCACATAGATCACAGAGGCAGTATTTGAGCTTAGCTTGCTCTTTCTATCTCTAAAGTTCATACTTTTTCAGCTAGCCCATGAAAACTTCTACAAATCTTCACAAAGCTTATAATTCAGTATCACAGATATAAAAATGAGGGAACATGTATTATCAGTTAACATATGTTAAGTGTTCAGAAAATGAGTGCTCAACTGTGTGGAGATAAGACTGGATAAGTAAGATGACTTCATATGTGATCCCTCCATTTCCAAACTGATGCAGGGAGCTAAAGCGCCTCTCACACTCCTGCAGTGGGAAACAAGACCAGGTAAATCTCAAATTCATGACTTTCCTTGAGCGTGTTAGAGAACCTTTTAGAAAACCTTCCATGGGGTAGTGGTCAGTACCCAAATCTCTTACCCGTGTAGACAGTAGACATGGGTAAGAAGAGTTCCACTTGAGGAATTAGATAATTAGCAGGGGCTGAGTATGCACTAATGAAAACCCCAGGAGCCATAAAATTGAGTGAATCTGTAATCTCTTCAGGCTTTTTCTCCATAACCTTACCGACACTTGCAGTAAAGGTTGGAGAAGAGCTGAAGAAAGTACTGTACCCTTTCAGATGAAGACCCAAGGAGAGATAAAAGCAGCCCCTGAAGGATGGCTACTGAGTTTCACCTGGATTCTCCTCTCAGATTTCTACCATTTTCCTAGTCTTCAAAATTAGTTTAATGCCTGTATAATCCTGTATTATATGGAAAATAACATAATTTAATTATGTATCCCTATTATTGGATGTTTAGACACTTAACAACTTGGCAATAAAATGGTTTTTATGTGGGGACCCCAAAAAGGGGAGGGGAAGTCATGAAAAAACTGCCTTTAACAGCACTCCTTATGAAACACAGAGGAAATCCCATGTGATTATATTTTATAGTCACGCTCCATACAAGAAGAAGGTAGAATCCTAAAATGTAAACCAGTGGAGTGAATTTACTAAAGACTGATCTGTGGATGTTTTTCCATTTCTGCCTGCTAGACGTGTTTACCATTGAACTTCATACAAAAGTGCAGCCCAGTAAGTGTATGTTGTTGCAAACACATTTCCATCTTTCTTATTATTTCATCTCTGTACCTGCCTTCATTTGGGAGGAAAATCCACCTCATGGTATTATAGCCGTGTGGTGGTAAGAAACAAAGTACTTACATGTGACAGAGGAAATAGTGTAATAATTTCCTTGGTGTTAGAAAGGAAGGAAAATGGAGACAGCTCTCAGAAGTGATGAGCCACCATGGATAAAAATATATTTTTGGTAGTGGAGAAAGTAATATTCTAGAAACTAAGATTCTCGCTTTTCACAAAATGTAAAGAAAAGTTGGCAAGATTTTCAATGTTTTTAAGTTGATTAAATAGATAATTAGAAATTAATTTACTGTTGGTCTATGATAAAGTCACTCAAAAGTAACAAAAACATCTTTGTAAAGAAATCGAGCTTTCTAAGGGATAGTCTGCATTTATATAAAACTACATTTTTATACTCTGAGTTTTAAACTCTGAATTTAGCAAGGAGTTAACTCAGCATTCATCAATATGTTTCCTTTTGGATATCTTGCTTTTTCTTCTTATTCCTTCATAATTTTAGTGATACTTTTATAAAGAATTGAACAATCTTTCATTTTTATAAATATTTTCAGTTACATTTTATAGCAATGCAAATGTATTTTATTCCTTTAAGTTTTTGATTTTTAAGTCCTAGAATTCATCTGTGATCCAACTCAAAGTTTACGTTCCTTTTACTATAATAATTCCAAGATAATATAATGTCTTGGGTGTTCTGAAGCTTCAATGCTTTATGCTTGTTATAAAGCTGAATTCTTTTTACTTGCCCTTTGTGACTATAAATTCTTTCATCTAATTATTGCTGTCTTTCATCAACTCTGAAAAATTGTCAGCTATTATGCCTTTCCTATTATTATTTGTATATTTTCTCTCTGGAACTCTGATTAAGTAAATATAGTACCTTTTCATCCATTCTGTATGTCTTTTAATTTCTCTTTCATATTTCTTATCTCTTTGTTCATGGGAAATTTCTCAATATATATCTTTTGGCTCACTAATTCTCTGAATTGTGTCTAAGATGCTAATCTGTCCACACAATTTTCAATCTTACTGATTGTATTTTTATGATACATTTATATGTTATTTATAGCTTTTGTTTCATCTTGTTTTGTCACTTATGTGAACTGATTCATTAGGATTTATGCAATCTGAAGAGAAACCAGAGTATGAACTGATTCATTAAGAAAATCTGTGTATGTGAATCAAGATATGTTGCTATTAACTATGTGCTGTTAATAACTTGCTTTATTAATTAGCCTACAAAGTCCAAATTATTTTAAGGAAATGATAAGTAATTTTTATAGGTATGCATCTTGCAATATTTGAGACATATTTATACAAAAAATACTCCTTGTTTGCCCGAAATTCCAATTTAACTGTATATCTTACATTTTTATTTGTTAAATCTGGCAACCCTAGGAAATGCTGAGGCACTGTGTGGAGTAATGTGACATCTCTTACTCATTAGTGACAAAATGAAAGACATTTTCAGCCAGTGTGCAGGAACTTAGTATTGTAGGATCTAGACATTTTGTCAATAACGTATCGTAAATTATTCAGAAATCTCCCAATTTGTGAGCTTTTGCCATGAATCATGTGTGAATTGTGTTTATTTTATACTCCCAAAGAGCTGCTAAGTGACTTGTTCCCAACAGTTTTGCAATGTAAGAATAAAATTAAAACCTCAGGAACATGACAAATGATTGCTTGTCCTAGGCCTTTTCAGTGGGTTGCAAACTGTCAAAATCATAAATGTGAAAAATATATGATCATCAGAATTGTCAAATGTTTTGTTGAACACTGTGTTCTACTGACCCCGGGCTTCCTCTGAGGTAGTTCTAAGGCCACCTTGAGGGTAAAGTACTCAGACCCTGATGGAATGCAGTTAGCCTACTTCTCATCTGTGATATGGATTTAGACTACAAAATATTTATCTGAAGAGAATGTTTTGTTGTTAAGAAGTAATTTGAAAACCAATAATTTGGAAGCATACATGTTTTGGTGTGAGAAAAACT
Source organism: Heterocephalus glaber (assembly GCF_000247695.1). The sequence continues at coordinate 17,733,010 of NW_004624738.1, read as the reverse complement.
TGTCTTGCCCTGGTTTTGGCAATTGCCTTCGATTGTAACCATAGATTGGCAACTTAACTTCTCTAAACCCTCTTTTCCTTAAATGAGAAAAAGGTAACAACAAAACTTTCCTCATAAGTTTATTGTGGGGATGAAATGACATAAGGAATATAAAATATTTAACCCACCACATGGTTCATACAAATACACACTAAATACTAACTACTGTGATTATTACCCACTTAATGCTAAAAGTAATGTTTGAGTTGCTTAATAGTTCAATTCATATATTTGTGGCTACAAATATTGTCAGCGATGAATGTATGTTACTTGTTACTTGATTTAACCTTCACAGGAACATGTTGAGGTCAGTGTATTCTGGATTCTCATTCTCCAGAGGAGGACAAAAAGACTGAGCAGATCAATAAACAGCAGTGTCCACGGACCTGTGAGTGGCAGAGTAAAGATGTGCTGAAAACACGTGTGATATCCTTTCTATTATGCTCACACTACTTCCCCCAGAGTCAGCAAGGGATATGTCGACTATGATTTGTGATATTGCTTAAATTCTAAATCTATGGACTCTGTAGTTTTTCAGAGAAATCATAGTGTTAAATAATTGTGCAGTGTCTGGGAGTCAATGTTAATGTGATTAATATGAGTGATCAGCAGAAGACTTTTTGAGGGGTTTTGTTTCAAGTGCTCTCTGATACACTCTCAACTCCAGAGGACTATTTTTTGCTGCATTAATCAAGACCGCCATTAGGAGTGAAGGAAACCTTATGTCACCACACCCTTGAACACTCTTGCAGTACTCTCTTGTCATTATTTCTGCAGGTTAATGACTTCAAAAAGCATTCTGCCCCAGACAAAGTGAAGTGCTTCTGTAAATATACCATTACAGTGAATCACACCAAGCAAGGCTTCTCTTTGGGCTGCTGAAATGCACAAATGACTTATTTTTTCCAGTATTAAAATATGTTATAATTCACATCAGAATCTCGCAGTCATTGGGAATAGCAACACAGTTACTTCGCTAGGGATTTTAATCTGCTTAGTGAACTGGCATAAAATTGAAATATTATTTCTTTGCTTGAATTTCCACTTTAATATATGCCAATAAAAAATCATGAAACATTTGTCTCCTCTCTTTTTAGTTGCAATAATATTGTTGCTGTTTATGAGATATCATTTTGTGTTTGCCACCATCCACATACTATTTACACAACCTTGTGTACAACCTAGCAAGATAGGTCTCATTCTATTTTAAAGATGAGGAAACTAAAGCCAAATTAAAACTTCTCATTTTACTATCTAGAGGAAGCTGGAATCCAGTCCTAGGTTTTGTTAACTCTACAACCAAACTTCCTTCCCAATATAAATGCAGGTAATTCCAAACCTCAAACATCCAGGGTTTGACATTTATAGTTATAGGGTTATAATAAATCACCACTTAGGGGGTAGTGGAAATTAATAAAGTATGATAAATATGGTAAGAGTTTACCATTTATCAAAGATTTATTATGTCAGGCTTCATACAGCATTTTACAAATATTAACTGACTTATTATGCACAAAGCCATTAATGTAAATGTGTTTTTATACCAGAATTACAGATAAGAAAACTAAAGTGGAGAAAATTAAGTTGCTTATACTATTTCACATCTAGTAAAGTCAGATTTTGATGCGATTTAATGTGGCTGTAAATCTCTTCATCCCTAGATAATGCAGAATTATTGGGTCTAGTCATTCTCTTCCTTATTCGTATCTTTCCAGGTTCTGATTTTTGTGTTCCACCTTTTGGATACTCATACAAATTGCATGTTTAGAGGAATAGATAAAGAAAATATATTTACACATTATGAAGTACTACTCAGCTGTAAAGAAGAATAGGTTTGAGTCATTGTAGGAAAATGAATACACCTTCAGACCATAATATTAAGTGAAATAAATCAGACACATAAGTTTAAATAGTGTGTTGTTTCTCTTATGTGACACACTCAGAGTAAAAGTAAAGAGTAAAAGTTTGTGATAGCTAAAACTTGGAAACAGCCCAAATGCCCATCAACTGGAGACTGGATAAAGAAAATGTGGTTTTTTAATAA
>NW_004624738.1:17717589-17729572 GCF_000247695.1 Heterocephalus glaber | reverse complement strand
TAAAATCAAGTTTTTGTTATCATTTAAGAAATTTCAGGAACAGTTAAATCCTTTATTTTATAATTACTTTCTAAGCCAATTTTATAGTTACTTTCAAAATCTTACTTTTTTTTCCCTCTTATTTGGGCCACTTAAAAAACTGAAATACCTGTTATTTATTTATTTATTTATTTATTTATTTATTTATTTATTTATGCATTAGATATTGTGCCGGGCATCATGAGGGCACTTTTAAGAATGTGGAACCCATCTGATGTTTCTACTGTCCTTGTGACTGTCCTCATCCAGGGATCAACAGGACACCGAAAGGGAAGACAATAGAACAACCAACCCGGGAAGGCACATCTGTTGCTAAGCTGGCCACCTTCTCCAGTATACTTCCTCTTGTGACTGAAGCTCCACTTAGAACAAATTTGGCACGCAGAAGGAGCCATGCACAGGCTGTTCTGTGTTGCTAAGATGGGTTTTGGGAACCTTGCAAAAAAGGGACCAGAGTTTCTGGTTGCAGGGCCAGAGTGGAAATCATCCACACAGCAGAAGAAGAAGCTCTGGAGGTCGCCTCTGCTTAGGTCGATCTTGGTAACTTATGCTCTACAGCAGGTGAGTTTGAGGTGGACACACTGAATCACTATGGGGATCAAAGGGAGGCATTGCTCATGACCACGCAGGGAAAGCAGGCTCTCACTCAGCAGTTGAGCCTTGGCCCCAAATGATCTTGCTATTTTGTCCCCTCTGAAATTTTATATTTTGAATCTATTCCTAATGATTAAGAACATTTAAGGCAAGTTTTTCATTTAAATGAAAATATGACAAAAAAAATAACTTTCACTTATGTAATGTTTCTATAATTTGTGCCAGATGCTATTCTAGGTGATTTACACAGATTGTCTTGTTTAATCCTCAACACAGCAGATGACAGATGGGGAAGTAGAAGTACAGGGAAGGCTGTAGCTTTCCCAGGCACATGGTGAGTGAAGGAGAGGCTGGTTTTGAGAGGACAGGCTTCTGCTGCTTTCTGCCCTCAGTGATTATACCATACAGTATCAGATATGAATCTATTAGCCCTAATTGAATGCACTAAAATCAGTTAATGATGTTTCTGATTATAAAAATAAACCTAATAGGGTCTAGTTTATTATTACAACAGCAGTAATTCATTCATCTATTTAGCTAATTTCTACTGAGCTCCTGTTTTACACTTTTCACCATCTGAGGCCTACATAGTGTAAGATAGGAAGGACCCTTGACTTTGTAGATCATCTTGTCCGTTTGGGAACACAGAGGTAAAAATGAGTAATTTACAGACGAGTGTACAGATTTGACAGGGCAGAGGATCTAACCACATCTATGCAAAAGAGAGGACCTCCTTGAAGAGGTGGAGAGGGTGAGAAGGTCCTGAGGCAGAGGGAATGAGGACAGGGTCTAGGTGCATACAGCCAGGTACTGGAGCGGTGTTAGGCCAGAGAATACAAGCTGGAGCCTGAAGAGATCAGCTGAGTGTGCAGAAATAGCAGGAATGAGGCTGAAGAGCCACTCAGACCAGATCCTGGACAGTCATGGCTATAGCTGGGTTCAAAAGTTTCCCTTTTACCTGAAGGGCAAAGAAAACTTATTATATAAGGAAGATTTAAAGCTAGAAAGTATCATAACTAGATTTGCATTTTAGAAAAAAATATGATGGGTACTATGTGGAGAATAGATCGAAAGTTTATGTGTCAAAATCTGGAGATGGGAAGGCCAGATAGGAGGCAGTCCGATCTAGGGAACTTGTAGAGAATGAAAGAAATGGACAGAAATGTGTAAGAGGCAGAGTCAACAGGACACAGTGATTGACTGGATGTGAGGGTGAGAGGTGAAATGACAGGCATTTCTTGCTGTAGTCCTGGCAAGGGGGCCTGTGGCATTTCCTCAGAGGCAAAGGCTAGAAAGGTGCATAGGTTGCAGTGGAGAGGTGAGGACAATGGCGTTTCCCTGTGTGTGTTGGGTTTTAGATGCCTCTGGACCATATAAATGAACTTGCTGAAACAATGCCTATAATGAATATCAGATGCTCAGAAATATTGCTGAGTTGAATGAAGTGCAGGAGACAGTGGGTTATATGTACAGGTTTAGAGTTCAAAGTTAGACTTGCAGAGATACAGATAAAGATTCATAAAATTTTAGCATAGAGTTTAGAATCAGAGCCAAGGTGACACTGAGATGTGGTGTGTGAAGAGTAAGAAGGGCGGAAAGCCTGGGACTGGACCTTGGGTAGTGGCAACTTTCAATAAATGGACAGAGGAAGAGGATGCTGGAGACAAGATGGACCAGGAGTAGCCAAGGAAGTGGGAGGAATATCATGAGAGCTGTGTCACTGAAGTCCAGGAGATAGTTTATCTTCAGAGGCCAGACTGTCAAATGTCTCAAGCAGACCAAATGGCATCAGGACTGAAGGAGATCTTTTGGGTTTAGAAATGAGGAAGTCCTCAGTGACTGGGAACACTGGAAAGTGAAGAGGGCTGAAGCCAGATGGGAGTGGGCTACAGAATCCACGAAGGTTGAGAAAATGGAGATAGCAAAATGTGGACAACTACTGTGTAAGAGAACATTGGGAGCTGATGGAAGACACAACAGAGGTGATGAAGCAACCTTATCCTCTTCCCTCCCATTTCTTTTCCTGAATAATTCAATCCTGAAGCTACTGGTGGTGCAGAGCTAGAGAGATGTATACATGGAGGTCTGGCCAAGGAGGGATGTTGGAGCCCCGCCCGGTGAGGGCTTTGTCCGGGACAACTTTTCAATCCTTCTGTGTGTAACCTATCGCCCACCACCACTGCTGGCATCCCCTGTCTGTGGATGCTCTCCTCACATCCTGTCCCGGGCTCCTTCCACACATGGATGTGCTGTTCTCCTGACCCAGGCTCTGACAGCCACATTGAGTGTGCCCAAACTCTTTTACACTACTCACACCCACAGATGCCCTTTTTATTCTGAGTTCCTATGCCCATAGCAAGTTTTCCCCCATGTGAACCCCACTCATTCTCTGGGGCTCTGAGGCCCCTTTCCAAGCCACTTCTCACTGTGGACAAGCATCCTCACCCTGTCCACCCTGGGACACTTGTCCCAGGCTAGCCCCACCCAAGGATGCCTTCTCCCACCAGTTTAACCTTTCCCTTGTGTGGTCAACTCATCCCTCCCGGTGGTGGGCTCCAACATCCTACAATGGACCTGCCTGCTGTGAGGCTGACCCTCTTGTTTTCCTGCTCTTAATGGCTGTAGAACTAAGTTATTCAGAAAGGGAAAATGAAAAAAAGTTGTCCTTTATTGTAGATTTTATTTCTCATCTCTTCTATTCAGTACCAATAGTAGTCTTTTATAAGCTGTCCATGTTGGAGATTGTATGTGTGTGCAACAGATATTTTCCCCTGTTCTCTCCACCGAGAAAGCCTTGGAGGAGCAACTCCTTCTCTAGCAAGGAGTACAAGCCCAAGGCATGGCTTCCAAACATCATTTTCCACTAAAAAGGTTAAGAGGAACAGGGTATCTGTAGAAAAATGGTTAATTCTAGAGCTAGGGCATGGAAAATATCATGTGAGCCTGTTTGTACTGTAAAGAAATGCTCAAAGAATATAGGACTTATGAAAATAATTTATTTTTGTCATTCACTGGTCAAATCTTGAGCTGTTTAAGGCTCAGATGAATAAATGAACCACTGACTAAAAAATAAATTATCTAGCCATGCAGATATAAATAAATGAATACATTGAAACCTAGATGAAAAAGAGGATGTTTCTATAGTTTCAAAATACCTCTTCCACCAAGTAGTTTTCCCACAAAATACATATCAATGGAGAAAGGAGCAAGTTCACATGGAAAACCTGGCAAAAGGCAACCAGGGAGTCAAAGTTCACAACACTGAGATGAATCCAAACTGCAGCACTTGAGACGCAATGGGAAGAATGTACCATTGCCTCTGCCATGCTGCGGCCAGATTCCTAACAAGAATCTCATCATGGGAAGCAACAGATAAATGGAAACTGATGGACCTGTCGCAAAATAGCTGTCCTTTAACCCTGCAATGTGTCATGTAAGTACAAGAAAAGCCCGAGTGAGGGAGATTAAAGAGACAGGGTAACTGAATGCAGTGTGCGATTCTGAACTGGATCGTTTGCCGTAAAACCATTCTCGGACATTTGGAAATCTTGGAAGTGTCTGAAGATTGGTAATGTCTTATGTTAACTTCTTGACTTTTAGCTGTAATTTTGGACAATGGTTCTTGTTTGTAGTAAATATACACTAAAGTATTAGAGGGCAATTAGGGCACAGAATTTGGCATTATAATCCCAAATGGTTCAAAAGGAACGTTCTTTGTGCTGTCTTTGCAATTTTTCTTTCAGTTTGTGATTGCCTCAAAGTTATATTACATCCACAAATACAGTAACTCTACCAAAATGTGAATGGCTTTTCAAAATTTCCAATATACCTCCATACATATTAATTAGTCATTATAAAAATACAGTGAAGTATGAGGATGATTATTATTACTTATATATTCTATTATATATATTATATATTATAGATGAGGATTATTGTCCAGAGAAGTTAAGTGGCAAAGACCACACATTTTGTGGCTAAGCAGGAAGGAAGAAGGAGAGGCAAAGTCCCAGGGATCTTGCTGGGGAAAAAGCTGTGGGTGAGGATGTTAGGATAAGTATGGGGGCAGGGTAGCATCATGGCATCAAGATAGCTGCTGGCAGAAATATTTCAGAGGGGAATAGATGGAACAAGAGGACTCACCAGCTCAGAGAATACTTACTGGAGATCACTAACTAGCAATGGCTTTAGTTGGAGCTCAGAAGGTTTAATTTGGTTCTATACATAATTTGTCAATCACCAGAGAGGACTTGGTGATTCTGAAAACACCGGAAAAACAGGTTAAGAAGAAAGATGGTGTAAGCCTGATGAGAAAGAGTTCACAGAGAGTGATTAATGGAAAAATGGGAAATGAGAGATGGAACAGAAAGGTGGAGGAGTGGTGGGGTTGCCTGAAGATCTGTTTTTTCAAATGAAAGTATCCTGTGTGGGTTTGCTTATAAAAGACAAAGATTCGTGAACGGGGAAAGGCTGGAAACACGTGGGGACCATAGACGACGGTCACATAACCAAGGGCACTGAACACTTCTGGGGAGTGTTGGGCAGCCACATTAAAGGGAGAAGAGCCACGATCAGTGGCGGAGGGCCCAAGGGCTTGGGCTGTGAGCTGGCCTGCCTGGATTCTTATTTGGATTCTCCCATGTTTACATGTGACATTTGGGCAAGTAAGTAGAAACATATTTCTTTTACCTCTGTATCTTTAAAATGGTAAATCATAAAAGGACTACAAAGGATATGAAAGAATATATGTAAGAAGGCTAGAAAGTTCCTCACATAGTGGCAATAAATGTTCACTAGCATTATTTTAGCTAATGTACAGATGTCTGAAAACCTTTCTTCACTAGTTGAGAGGTAATGAGCAATTGAATCAAGTTATGGTAGAGAGATTTCAAGGAGGAGCTACATGTGAGACTTATGACAAACTAAAATATGGCAGGGTTGATACCATGTTTATACTAAAATATGGCAGCTGGTGAAAGCCTGGGAGTAAGACAGTGGATTTATGGCAGTGGCTAGAAGTTACTGTCATTCATTAAAATGGGAAATGTGACCTGAAGATAATGAATTCAGTTTTGAGATGCATTTGGTTTGAAGTGCTTTGTATGTCTAGATGGAGATGCCCTGTAAACAACTGGATAGAAGAATCTGATTTGATGGAGAGATCTGATTGGCTATAAATTTGCTAAACCTTGGAGCTAGATGAAATAATGGGAAAGAAAGTAGAACTACAGAGTTGAAGGACATGAGACAGGTTGTCACAGAGTCTATAAAAATTCATTTTGAAATAAAGAAAGCCAAATAGGGTGCCCTTGTGGGTTTGGATAAGGCAGATCTCCAGTTAAGGTCAAGGAAAAGACATGGGATTCTGGTTGATATTATCAATTGGCCATTGATAGTGCAGAGGAATGTTTTGGCTATGTGGTGGGAAATTTGGGGAACTTAAGATACAACTTCCTTCAGTTTGACCCAGGCACTAGGCCTTTGTAATTGATTATATTCACACATGACTGCCATAATACTTTCCATTGCCCAGAGCTGAACAGAAAGCCTAACTGGGAGGAACTGTTGCTACAATCAGCATGGTTTATGTCTGATCCTGTCTTTAGTTGATTGTTATGCCTCAGAAGTCCTGGTGAGGCACTTCTATGTGCCTCCCTGACAGATGGGAATGAGTGTAGTTAACCAATGTTTTGGGTATGTGCATCACTATTAATGATAGCAGGATTTTCTGTGAAGAGTGTCTAGGCATGAGGTGAAGAGGATAAAATGTCATTGCATCTCCAGAAAGGGAATGGATTAATGCTGAAAACTTACCAATTGCTTATGCAAGTTAAAAGTTTGTTAAATTTCACTCTGGATTTGTGTTCATCTTATGATAATGAAGCTTTTCCTTTTCTGATTCAGCTATCCAGAGGAAGAACAAATCCATTTAATAACCCAGAGTAACTTTTATCTCTGATCAGATGACTCGGGAGCAAAACAAAGAAGTAAAGTGTAGAACTTTGTGTGTGCCTTATATCACATTGCTTCTATAGAAGACAGAAAAATTTGTAGTTGCCTAGGGAGAATATGAAATGAAAGAAAATGTCAAGAACTTAATCTATAAAATATGTTAATATTTTGAATATACAAATAATAATAAAATTTAGGCCACAGAGTTAGAATTCTGTGACTGTACACATTTAATACAAAATAGGGAATTCAAGAAAATTCCAGATAATCACAGAAAAAAAAGTATTTTACTCACTTAATTTTTGGCCAAAATTTCATTCTGTATAAAGCTTTTGATTTTTTTTCATTTTGCTTTTAGTATATAATATGTACTTTAATATATAGTTATAACTATATGATAGTGTGATTCAGGTATTTATTATTTGGTAACAAACTACTCCAAAATGTAGTAGTTGAAGTAAATATTTATTTCTCTTATAACTTAGTGGGTTGGAATTAGGGAGGATGAAGGCTCATTTCTGCCCAGGTGCTCCCACTTGGGTGCCTGGGGCTGGATGTTCCACTTTCAGGTGGGACCTTCTTTCATGTCTGGGATGTTGGTCTTCTTTAGTACCTCTTCCCTCCCTCCTCATTGTGTCTCAGCCTTCAGACAACCTTTCTCAGAATAGTGACATCAGGGAAGTCTTTTGGTTTAAAGAAGCAGGAAGCAGATAATTCCAGGCCTATTGAAGATCATGCCTACTCCCAGCACAGCATCCATCACTTCTGCCATATTCTATCCGCCAAAGCAGACAGATGGGTTGCACAATTTGAGAAAACAAAGAAATAAAGAAATCATCTCCAGGTGATTGTTATACAGTGCATACCAAAGTTATTGGAGGGCATTTTTGAGCATGCCTTTGGAGACAGAGAGACTTGGTTTCAGATCTGGTTCTTTCTGGCAATGAGCTGTGTGGCCTAGAGAGTTTCCTAATCTGCAAGTTGTGTCTAATGACAATGCCTGCTTTACTATGTTGTTTCTGAAAATAAAATACATACCACATGTGAAGCCTATAGCATAGTGTCCAGGACATTGTGAGCAACATTAATAATAAAAATTTAGTGAATTAATGGGTTTCATTCACAGAACAGGAGAAATGATACTCTTGATCTACGCTGAGGCTTCATCTACATGAATATCCTGGACCTGAATTGTGGCCACAATTAGATTCACCAGTGCGTCACTGGGCCGAAGGTGGATGTACATTTTTTCCCTAGAAGCCTTCAGATGTGAACCTGTCCTGTATGTTTAGGAGGTTGAATTGTTCCATGTGTAATAGGGAACCAACTTACTGGTCAGTGAGTAGCTTAAAGCTGGCAAGAACCTCAAAATTGTTTGGACCAGTTCAGTGAATTGGTGGGTACAATTTGGGTCTTAAGACTCTTGTGTTTCATGGTTAGGCGAATGTCAAATAAAGTGGTACCTTGGGTCACAAAATTAATTTGTTCTACAATTTTGGAAAAGGTGGCCAGGGTCATGTTTGTTATCTGATGCAGAGTCTGACAACAAAAACAAAATTTTGTCAACCTGTTCTGTTTGTGAACCAAATTGTTTGCAAACAAAATCATTCATGAAGCAAAGTACCACTGTGTATGCTAAAATGACCTGTATGAATGTAGGGCCTGATGTTCCATGGCAGGGCATCTTGTTCTCAGCTAAAGAAGAAACTGAAGCATACATTTACTAACAGTTTTTTGTTGTACTAGATTTATAGTTAAAATATTAAGCATGGACTACTGTGAATTAATTCTGAGAAACTCAAAAGCTGAAAAATTTTCATGTTTTATACTTCACCAAAACCTCAGAAGAGACTCTTCAAGTATTTGATTCGGTTCTGTATGTCAGCCGCTGTGGGTATGTAACATCTGAAAAGTGGGCAATGTGTGTTTGTGACAGTGAAAGAGCAGAAAAGTGGTCAGAAGAGGAAAAATACACAGGTCCTCCTCCTCACATCTTGCTGTAGTCCAATGGAACTCCTTCTTGAACAGCCCAGGAAGATGTCCATTGATAAAATTAGAATGAAATTTGTACATGCCTTGTGAATTTTCTGTGTGTTGTCCCTTAAGAAAAAAATCAACTGCACACATTGAAAGTTCTTCTAAGGCACCCAGGGCTTTGTGGCTGGCACTGATCTTTATTTACCTAGCTAATAAAGTTCCAAAGCATTCCTAATTAACTAACTTCTTTATCTTTCTGTTATCTTTTTCCTCTCCTCTTCCTTTTTATATTTTTCAAATGTACCTCTTCATATTTATTTCTCCCCTCATCTACCCATTTCATTCTGATCTCCACCTATCCCTCTTAATAGTACGGAGCCTTGGTATGAATGACAACTCAACAGTTGCCATTTGTTAAGCATTTAAAAATGTGTCACATTATACAACTTCCTTTCTTTTTTCTTCCTTCCCGTTTCCTCCCTGACAGAATGTTTTTGTTTTATATTTGGAATCACAAAGATACGTTTGTCTCTTTTTTGTCAGAACAGCGAACACAGTCATGAGAGGGTTCTCTCCTTTTGTTCCCATGTTCAAAATGTAGGAGGAAGAAGCCATTTGGGAGCAAAGGACAGATATAGACATGCTCACTTCTTCTCAGGAGCCATGTCTAACAGAGTTGATTAATACGCTGTTTTATTTCATTGTAAATATTTTGTGACCAAGAAAGGGAGAAAGGGCTCAGATCATTCCCTTCATCCTGCAGTGGCTGTCCAGATAGCCATGGGCTTTAGAGGCTTAGGGAACACTTGTGCTAAGAGTTCTCTGATTGCCTGTTGGACCTTGCTTGGGCCCGCCAAGAGTTGAGAATTTGTTGGTGGAAGTAGACAGAGGTGCCCTTCCTCTGTGCCATGCACAAGTATGGGTATTTTCAGTCTTTAAAATCAGACATCACACCTTAGTATCATACAGATGTGAAAACTCAAAAAAAAATTCTGTCAAAAAAATATTCTGCTTTTCTCTGAGCCCATCCTCAGTATTTCTTTCAGGACAGGTATTTTATGAGACAGCACCCCTAGGAAATACACTGAAATCTCTTCTATATAAGTATGAATTATAGAACTAACAAGAGGTTTTTGTTTTATCAAAAGCTTTAAAAACCAAATCAGAGGAGGTAATCTTTTCAATAGCTTTTTGGAAATGGTAAAATTAAGTGGATTTAAGGAGTTGTGTTTTCCCTGCTATTGCCGGAGTACAACCCACTTCTCTTTAAAACTTTTTTCATATCTGTCAGGAAGGGACATAAGCATGACTCCAGAAATACATATTCCAGGGAAAGACATAAATTCACTTCTAAAGAGTCAGAAAGTAGAAGGAAGCTGAAACGAAGGTGGCCCGAATGAAATGAATGAGAAACCACTCCTAACACAGTCTTGCTTAGGACAGACTGGTGACATGATTGATCCTTTTGGAGGCTAAATTTTGGAGGCTAAAAGAGCCTGGACTCGAAAGGGGAGGAATAGGAGGAAGGGACATAATTAACATGAATTATGCCAGGAGTTTTCCACCTGTTACTTTTAGCTAACGTAGCCCATATACAAGGGGTGACCAAACTAGAGTAAATGACACATTGCCATTAATCCCCCTCAAATACCCTCCTTCACTTTGAACACACTTATAACATTGTTCTTGCCAGTTTCTGAAGCAGTTCTGGAAGTCCTCTTTTGTGGGTGTCTTGATCAGATGTGATCAAATATATGATGATGAATGCTATTGCTGAGTCCCATCCAACTGAAAGGCAGGCTCAGTGTGTTCCAATTCAACCTATTCACCAGATCTGGCCCTGTACCATTTTTGGCTCTTCCTTAAAGTCAAAATAACCATGAAAGGATTTGAATCAATTCAGGACATTGAAACAGCCAGGATGAGGCAACTAAAGACACTCAGAAAGAAAGACTTCCAAAACTGCTTCAGAAAGTGGCAAGAATAGTGGGACAATTGTGTTTGAAGCAGCTGGGGGTATAATAAAGGAGATTAATGGCAATGTGTCTTTTATGGTAATATATTTTTAAAATTTAACCATTCACTGTAGTTTTTGAATATACCTCATAGTTATCCAAAATGTAGAATCAGTGAGGTCACATTGCTGCAACATGGCTGAAGCAGGATGTGAACACACATCTGTCTCATGAGCTTGTGTTTATTCTACTGCAGCACCTTGGTGCTTCATTGAAGTGAAGGTGCTTAAAACTTCTTAAGTTATTGGAATCATTATGTCATTGAGGCAGGTAATTTTCTCCTTCTAGTTCAAGCCCAGAATAGTTCTCACCTGTTCCTCTTACCTATGTATGACACCCAATGTACCAGGCTTACCTATTATTGATAAATGTTTAAGCTTGATTATATCTCACCTAATTTTGCTAACACATATGAGCGTGAGCTTTCACATGGTTTTATGTATTTCTAGATCTAATGATTTACTCTCCTACAGAACTTTCATATATTTTATAGGCATTCTCAGGGGGAAGAGGATTTTAAATTTAGTTGTTGTTTTATGTATTTTGATTCATCAGAAATTCCTCAAAAGTGGAAATGACTGTACTAATCACATCCTACAGGAACTGTTACCTAAGCAGCTATCTACTTGAATTCAGTATTGAGTGTCTACTCTTTTTTGATAGATCATCTTCATTGTGGTCCACTCGGATTCATGATATAACAGCTCAAACAAGGAAGTGCAGCTGTTTGCTGGAATCTATGCTAGGCTCTATCCATATCATGTAGTTACTCAATAATGACACCCTGTCACTTAAAATGGGATTTTGCATGAGTGCTTCATAAACCAAATTACCCTCTTGAAGGCAGCTTATTTCCAGACCCATATTCAAAAAGTACGACACAAGAAAGGACACATTAGAAGTCCCACTACCTTGATTTCATTTCTGGCTTTGCCACAGTTTACCTATGATTACAGATGGTAGAACATTAAAGTGACCCACTTTCCAGTTTTTGATGATTATCCACTTTCTTGTGCAGAAAGGGGCTGACCAAGGAGCCAGCATTTTCTCATCTACAGGTCCAAGAATGAATCAAGGGTCTGGGAGTTAATTTTCACAGCTGAGAAAACAAGGGTGGCTAAACATGTTTATGACATTCATAGTCTTGGACTTCTTGCCACACCCATGTTGCTATTAAACACATGGTGTGATCTGTCAGCCTGCGCTGTGATACACTGAGATCGGAGGAACCAACAAGCACTCTGAAATCTTAATTTCAGGAAAAAACTCCAGTATCTATTTTAGCAACACAAAACTCACCATTTGGACTTGACTGGGCCCTTAACCCTCTACTCTTTTTTTTTTTTTAAGAATATTAAATTCTTTTATTGGTACATTGTAGGTATACAACACAATTGCATTTCTCA
>NW_004624738.1:17696998-17712727 GCF_000247695.1 Heterocephalus glaber | reverse complement strand
TGTTTTATGGATTCCATTTGTTTCCTATGTTGGGATTCCATCATGTTCCTGAGCTCCTCTCTAGATTTATTAATCATGTCTTGCACTAGGGGTACAATTATTCCTGTTATTTGAGAAATTATTTCTGATTTCCTTTTTTCCAGATCCCTTTTTGTTGCCAGTTCAGTGAGTCCAGGTGGTTGAGTATCAGAGTGTTCCATCTCATTTCCCTTTGGGGTTGCTGTAGGTGATGTGGAAGTCTGGTTTTGAGACTTATTTACGTGTTTTCTCATTTCGACTGTGGCAAGGGGCTATCAGTGCCTGCACGCATTTCCTCCTCTGAGCTGGGTGAGGTGGGCCAGGGGCTGGGAGCAGCGGTAGGGATGGTGACCCAAAAGCCCTTTCCTGTGGGCTGGGAGCAGCGGGAGGGATGGTGGCCGGGAAGCCCCTTCCTCTGGACCAGGAGCAGTGGGATGGTGGCTTAGAAGCCCCTTCCTCTGGGCTAGGAGCAGTGGGACAGAAGGTGGCCCAAAAGCCCTTTCCTCCGGGCTGGGAGCAGCGGGAGGGATGGTGACCCTGAAGCCCCTTCCTCTGGACCAGGAGCAGTGGGATGACCGCTCAGAAGCCCCTACCTCTGGGCCGGGAACAGCGGGACTCAGTACCTTAGTCTGGGGGTCTGGTGTCCTCTGCGTCTTTGTAGTGTGGAACCAGGTGGCTGCCTGTCTGCAGCGGAGTGATTCCGTGTCTTCCGCGGACTCAGGACCTCGGTAGGGCATGCACAGGTCTGCCTGTCTGCTGGTGGCTGATTCAGTGTGTTCTGTGAGACTCAGGACCACAGTAGGGCGTGCACAGACCTGCCTGTCTGCCGTGGGCTGATTCGGCGTGTTCTCTGTGACTCCCCTCTACTCTTTATAGTGTCTTATTGTTCTTTGATATTGTTTCTATAAGGAAATAATTTTTAGTAAAAATCTCTTCCTAGAGTAGACTTCCTTTTTTTCTCTTTTTCTCACTTCAAATTCACAGATGGGCAGAGTAGAGTCAGGAGAACAATTCAGAGCATTCTCTTTCTTTTTTGGCATTGAGCTTCTCTGCCTTGCATCCACTGCTTTTGCAGAGATGTACCAGACACATAGCAATTAAATATTCTAATAAATGTTTTCAAGAAGATTCTTTAAAATCCAATTTCCTGCAATATATACAGGACAACACTCTTTAATGTCAGTCAACATGGTTTTCTTCAAAGATACAACTTGACTTCCAGTGTTTATCTCTAACAATTTTTCTCCAACCACAACACCTTGATTCATGGATTGCCTTATTATTGCCAGAGCTCCCTGTATCTCACCCTTCTAGCAATACTAGTCCAGTTTACCTTTTTCATCCAGGATACTTTCTGAGAAATAATTATGACCAAATTAGTCAGATAAAATACTCATGAAGATCTCCTTTGTCTATGGGATGCAGTGTGAACTTCAAAACCTGACTTAAGTCACATGTCATCTGTCCTCAACTCACCTTTCTTTGATTGTTTTGTATTTTAATGCCATTATATTTTGGTGGTTCTTAGAAATTCATGTAATTTAATGAGCCAAAAATGAAAAAAAGAAAGAAAATCAGAGGGATTGATGATATTTTATTTTTTCTCTTGCTTTGCCAAGTAGACAAAATTGCCCTGTCAAAGCAATGTGAAAGTCAATGCTGTATTGATAGAGGCAGCCAAAGGAAATTGTATGTGAGTGGACTGTAATTAAATAGATATGAGAATTTACTTGCCCATTCCCTCCTAGAGCCTATGTTTTCTGTCTTGGAGTCCTGTCGATGCAATAGCATAATTTATGTGACTATGACTAAGTTTTTGGTGGATAATGTTAGCATTATTATGTAGGCATTGCTTTTCTAACAGGTGAAGAAACATTTTGAAACTTGAGAGAAATTTAGAAATAATTGAGGCTATCTTTCGTCTCCTCCAGTCTAGGCTCCAGCAGAAGCAGAAATTAGATTAGGCTAGTAGGGTCTGAGACAGCTGTAGGGAAAAATAAGTATTTGATCGGTGGACATAATCCACAGGGAGTATGGAATATTAAGTAGTGTGAACAAAGTATGCAAATGCACAGAAACTGAAAAACAGTGTATATTTTAATTAGAGTGAATAAAAATATGTAGGTGAATAGGAAGTTATATATCTGGAAATAAAAACAATACAGTCAGAAATGGTCTTGAGGACAGAGAATAGAAGATCTGAAATGCTAGAATAAGGGGCTGAATATTATTCAACAGGTGATGAGTGCAATCAGATGGGTCTCTACAAGTGTAGTTTGAGATGCTCCTTGTATATACAGGTATACACAGGTATGGGCAGGTAGAGGTAGTGAGTGGGATGCTGGCTATCTAGCTTTGTCCCAAACCCGATGCTTTCAAAGACAAACCGAAAAATTTCAGAATCTCCATTATTGTTCTGTGGGGAATTCCACTCTGATGAGAAATAGAATCTACAAATTTAGTTCTGAATGAACAAGACTTGTGACTAACTGATACAAATGTAAAAACCTGAGATGATGCACTTGTATGACTTTATCAGCAGTCTTACCTGTGTTTCCATTCATAAAATGAGCTAATGGGAGGAGTGCACATAGAATGTGTGAGCAGGTCACAGTATTACAGCCGACAGGCTTGACATGGGTTAGGAAGCTGCTATCACAAGCTTGTCATGGGGCTTTCTTAGTAAACAGGAAGCTCTTCTTGAAAACATGGATACTCTGGAGGAGGATGTCCTCAGCAGGAGGCTGGGCAGCACATGTGTTTAGGATCTTGACAGCTTTTCTAAATTGTACTATATCGTATTGGTCAGGTTTTTCTGTGGCTGGGACACAATATTCAACACTCACAATTTAAAGAAGGAGAGATTTAATTTGGACCATGGCTTCAGGGAATTCAGTCCACGGTCAGGTCTAAGGCAGAAACATCATGGTGTAAAGGTGTGGTAGAGCAAAGTTCATGGTGGCTGGAAAGTGGAGGGGAGCAATGCCAGAGAGGAAAGGGTGAGGGACCATGCACAGTACCCAAGATCATCCCTTCGTGACCCATCCAGACATACCCAAAAGTGTGCTTTACTAATCCCTTGGCTATTTCTTAATCTGGTCAAGTTGACATTATGATTAATGGTCATATATATTAATGGCTTAAATTTGTGATGGTGATGATAATAATCATTATGTTGAAAATTTGGAAATTTCAGGATAAAATTTCAAAAGAAAATAAAAATGAGTTGCAACCCAATTATCCAATGACAATCACTATTAACATTTTGGTGAACATACAGTAGTCATATACAGCCAGCACCCCCCCACACCACCTGCAGTGCATTGAATGACATGATCTTGTACATATACAGTGTTTTATATGATGTTTATCTTCTTGGTTTTTCTAGGTCAATGGGTCTTTCTTCAAGAAATAACTGAATGACAATATGAACCCAGTTTACCTCCAGAATAGGCAACTAAGGGAAAACTATTATAATTTCAGTAGTTAGGGAAAATTTTGCCATTTTTATAAAGCCACAGACTGGTGCAAACCACATACACTGCTATGAATGATTTTGTGGCCACCATAAATTATTTTGTGTATTTATTTGCTTCCTTAAAATGAATTTCATGAAGTAGAATATCTGGGTCGAAATACTGTGAATGAGTTCAAGGATGTTAATGAATATTTGCAAATTATCTGCCAGGAATTATTTATAGCTTATATTCTTTTATTTCTTATGTGCAGATGAGTCTTGAAATTTGGAGGATAGTTACTGAATGGATTAAATAATATGCTGTGGATATGCAGTGGCACTGAAATATATTAAGCATCAGAGCTGTTTGCTGTGGCTAGATGTAGATTGTCACTTCCCTTGGTATTTTTGAAATATTTAAATAGGTTCTTAATAGATAATAGATAGTATGCATATTACCTTTTGATTAAACATAAAACATTTATTCTAACTCCTGGAGGTATTGGAGAAATCAGCAAAGCATATGGAAATACTTAATCTAGACTTAATCTACACATTTACAATGTAACAGGTAGTTTTCATGGGTTTATTAAAGTGGAATCAGATTGTAGAATTTTCAATAACTTAAATATTCCCATGGAAGGCACCATATGCTGTCATCTGAATTTTGTATGTTTTATTAATTCGGGGAGAAAAATCTCAAGAGCTACAGACAAAGTGCAGTCAAATTTTGCTGAAGTGTTTGTTTTGTTGAGTCATCAAACAATATGTCCTTACAGGTGCAAAATAAATATTGTTAAATCAAGTTTTTAAGTGCATAAAAAATTCAAAAGGGTAAGACCCATTTTACTTGTTGGAAAAAGAATGCAAAGAGAAGATAGCTTCTCCAGAAAATGGGTTCTGTGGGGATGTGCTTAACTTAGATGTTGTACAGACTGTGCCATTTGTCAAGAGTACCTCGTGACTAATTTGAATAATTTGTTCAGTTAGCAAACAAATTCCTACCATTCAGGTTTTGCTCCCATATAGGATATGCCGGAGTATCTTGGGACCAGAGAATTACTTTCCTTCTTTCCACTGCCAACATTTGGCAACCAGAATTTCTGGGTGCTGTGGTCTACTGTGGGGAGCCTCTATTTTTTTAAATACTGGATTTTAACATGTATCTAACTATAGCATCGATTAGTAGACTAAATTTTAGTAAATGTACCTTGTTGGATTTTATGGGTAAACATATTCTCACCCTTTTTTGAAGGAAGTGGAGTGATCCTAGATTCTAAATTTCTAGAGCTGTACTTGTATATCATAAAAATGTTCATCAGTGTGAGCTATTTTATTTAAAAATAATATTTGTTGTTGATGTTGCTATGGTTTCCTCCATTATTATTGTTACTGTTACAGTTAGGCAAGTTGAATCAATTTTTTTCTACCCTTTCAGAGAATTTCTGACTGATACAAATTCTTGCAGGTTAGGGCAACCTTTAAATCAGGACAGGGGAAAAGAATCTGTTGAGCACTGTCCTTAGACATTTCCTTATGTTGAATCTACAGCTTGCTCTTCTGCAATTTTACTTCTCAAAGGAAATTAAATTAACAACAACAACAACAGAAACAGCAACAACACTGCATTGCCACAGATGCTTCCATCACTGGCTGTCAGAGATGTGGATGATGCTTCTGTAGGTGTTGTGACCAGGAAGACTTGACAACATCTGTTCTAGTTTGTCTTTCTGAAACTGTGGCCAAGCAGACTAGATCAGGGACACAATCTTTCCATTTCTCAATTTTCTATTTGGCAAGGTGAAGTGTGGCTCACCAAAACAGGAAAGATAGACTATGTAAGTACAAAATAGACCATGTAAGTGTAAAAATAATTCAACTATCCTCATTCTCTTCTTTAAAAATTTTATATTATATAGAATAAGGAAATTCTTTGTCTTTACCACCATATCTGTCAGGGCTGTCTTCCTCTATAAACCAGCTAGTCTTTGGTTTAAAGTAACATTTGGTGTTGATGTTAAGAGGGCATCTGTGGAATTAGCTCTCTGGCAGCGCCTTTTCTTATCCATTCTCCTCTTCATGAGATTTCCATGTAGCTATTTCAGACGATGTCATTTTCTTACATGACCTTGTTTTGCAGTGGGAGGGAGTAAGTTCAATATGATGAAAACACAAAGAAGATAGAAAGAGGAAGAGAGAGGGAAAGGAGAAGCATTATGACATTCATCATTCTAGTTCTAGCCCTGTGTGTTCCTAACCCCACACCTCCCCAAAGCCCTGACCCTTCTGCTTTGTGGTGATTCAACTCTACAGTACTTTGGATTCCCTGAGCCCCCAGATCAGCTTCCTTTGGATGTTTAAGATGAATTGGGGTTTCTTTGGAATTCTAACACTGCAACAAAATGAATCCTGACTCGCACTGTCACTATCCCCTCCGATTTTTCCTTGCTGTTCACATTCAGACCCTAGAGACTAAAAATTCTCCATGATATGGGCTATGTCTATTTTACAAGCTTTATACCTAACATTTTATCACCATATGAGATGTATATAATTGATTAGTTAGTCTTTAGACTTGGCAGAGTTAAATGCTCTGATTAAACAGCATTTGCTTATCCAAAAGAGAAGCCACTTCCTGATCTAGACTTTCAAATGTTCAAAACCTGCATATTCTAGCACATGATCCTGTGTAAGAGATGCCCTTCTGATTTCTTCCAGTTCGCCTTTTACTTATTATTGGTTCCATTTGTCATGTGGCAAAAGCACTGAGAAGTTTTCCCCTTTTCAGGGAATATTTTTTTTCATAACATAGATGACACATTGTATTCCACATTAACTTTAAAATCCACAGGCAAGCTTTTGAAATTTGGAAGCATCTGAAAGTAAATGTGCTAGAGATGTGATTAGGTTGGGTTTAAAATTCGTTAACATGCCAAAGTTAGTTATGCTTTTTTTCTTAGTTTTTAATCATCTCTATCTCTGTTTGGCCAGTATAATCAGTATGCAGGTAAAGGTGATGAATTCAGAGAGGGAAGCATTTTTATACGTGTCTGTTTTTAACTAATTTTTTCAATAAGAGGCTATCCAATTCTCTACTTTGATGTGTATTAAAAATAAATTGGGCACTCTGGTCAAAACTTAGATTTATTGAAATGCAAGGCTAGGTCTAAGGTAAATAAGACAGCTAGGTTGCAAAATTTAAGGAGACAGTCACTCTCAAGGTCATCTGAAGAGTCTGTCCCTTGTACTGAATGTTGTAATGCTATGAGCTGGTTTAGGAAACATTCACATGTGTCAAAAAAGAAAAGTAAACAGCATAATATATGTATCAACTGGGAGGTTAGGAATAATCATTATCTGAAAAATGGCAAGAACTGGTCCTCTAGCAGAGCTGCCATATTCACTTCCTTTTCTCCACCTGAGAGGGCATCAACAGCTGTTAGCATAAGTTTGTCCCAAGAAGCATTGTAATACATTAGGAAGAGCACCTGAGACTCAAGCTCATGGCCTTTGGAGACTTACTCTTGATGCTGCAAAATTAAAACATTCAGATGATTGCAAGGTTTTTTTTCAGCCAGGTAGTTCTGGGTTCTACACTGTTTCCTTATTGGTAATTCCTCTGCAGGTTCTTGATTAGTTGTTGGGGGCAGAGTAGTGGGCATATTAGGAAACTATATGAATGACGATTTTTTTTACCATTGGCTTGTCCTCTTTATTTTTGTCTCTATTTTATGTTTGTGGTTCTTTTTTTCCAAGTGGTTTCCTTTTACTTTTATTCACCTGGGAAGTGCTGAATCTATTTTCACCAGTGTAGAAATGATTAATGACAATTCAAACTTTTCCACTATAAAAATGTGCAACTGGAAAGGCACAACCAAGACTTGAATTATCAGTTAATGAGTGGATTAGTAGGCAGATTGGAAAAAAGTTTAGGACAGATGATCTAGGGTAGATATGCTGTCCAGAGGGTGATACCCTCGGACCAAGGAGAAAGACTAAGATTCTCTTTGACCGTATCCCAAGATTTTGCAAAAGAGAGCTGATGCAGCCTGAAGGCACGATTCATCTCAGATCTTAGAGTGATTTGTCACTGCTTATTTAGGGTTACAGCTGCTAAGATTACCCATAATTATCTCATGTTTTGACAGTATATTATTCCATTTCAGCCCCGTTTTATACATTTAAAGTTTGTTTTCTCCAACCAAGACTATAAGTAAATCAAAGTCATGCATCTCTTGTCTCACCTGGCACAATGCTAGGAAAGTATCATGGAGTAAATATTTGTTCACTTTCATTAAACCTTGTCATGTAGGTTCTATCTCACATATATATATAGTCCTCATAAAATATACTGTTAATATTTTTCTTGATTATACAGGTTATACTATCATTTTTTCTATACTCATTTTTCTTCAAAGAAAGCTGTATTCACAACAGTCTTGCTTTGCAAAATTCAGTATGAAAAGAACACTTCCTGCCCTTGAAACTTGTCCAGTTTGATGATTCAGAGACTTTGTTCCTCTTAGACTACCCAATGTATCTCTCCCAGCCTGTTCTACCTGCGTTAGCTGACATAGATCTTAAAAAAAAATAGTAAATCTGAGTTCTATAGAAGCTTCAGTTGGTTCACACTCAGACAAGAACACCAATAGACAATTCAGTATTCTGAATAATTCCACAAGATATAGCCCTTCTTTGTCAAGATAAATGAAAATGAAACAGTAAGGACAAAAGTGTTCTGGCCACTTTTAAAGTACTGCATGGTAATGACAACATAGCCACATCACCCAATGTTTCCTCCCATAAAGTGCTTGCTGCAGAATTGTGACCTGAGTGTTTGTTTTAACCGTACAAGGCAGATGCCATGTGACAAATTTTGCATAAAAATGAAACTACTTTCATGGCTAAGTAGATACTAAAATGGAATTGTACAGCAGTAATAAGACCTTTTCTACTTCATGAATATACCTGAGGTGCTGTTTCGAGAATGAAACTGTAGATAATGCTAAAATAGTCATTTTTTCTTTCTTCAGAGGTGAAGGATATACAAGAAAAGGGTGCAGTAACTCATTTTCATGAGCTTAGATCCCAGATACAATTTTTAATGTGGAGATAAATAATCATAAGCCAAGTCTTTGTGTGTGGTTTTAAAAATGTGACACAAAGCTTTAACTTAACTCTGGCTTTCTGCCTCTCTCAAATAGCTGAGTGGTACAGGAGAAAAACATTCAGGAAATTGACTTTCAGGCTTTAGTGTTAAAAAAAGGGGTTCCAAATGTCTAGAAAGTTGGTATTTTGAGAGTTTGAGAATACATTAGGTACATAGTTGATCAACAGAATTTTCTCCTTCTTTTCCATTACTCTAATGTCATGCTTCCATGTCCCCCTTTCCACCCTCTCTAAGTGCTCTATAAACCTTAGGAAATGAATCTTTCCCACTCCAACCTTCTGGGTGCTGATGGAGGTTTTAAGAATTTTAAAACACTGTATGAGTCCCAGTGAAAGCCATTACATTGGTTGAGGTGCCGGGAATGGAAATAATTTTTCATGGATAAAGGTATCTGTAGAAAATTTTGTTCACCTCTATCATGTGTACAACCTAATAGTATATTCTCCTCTGTCTATTATATTTTATTTTCAGGCAAACTTGGGACCCAAAATTTGTCATGCTTGATATTTGGCTTTACACTAGAGTGTTCTCTTAATACCTCTTTGTGCATCTCATACATATTTGTATTCTTTCCAGAATAATTTTAGGCCCAGTAGAGTTTAGTAAAACCTTTTCCTCTAATGCTGACACTAATATCTGTAACTTCAAAGCAATTTTCAAAGCATTCAAGTCATTTATTCCAAGAGCTTGCTGTAGTACAAGCATAAATGCAATCACAAATAGGGCCCATATTTACTTTTCTGGTCAACTTGCCTCTAATGTATACTTGTCCCTTTGCATGTGGTTTGAAGTCATAAATATCTCAAATGATACATTTTTATGACACATGACAGAACTTTATGTCAGGCAGCTAGCTGTGAAAGATGCTTGGAAAGTTGAGCTTTCAAACTAGGATTCTTATTTGCTTCATAACCTAACACTGAGAAACTGGTTGAGAGATTGCCCCAGAACACTTGTCTGTCTCTTTTAAAGGAGAGATTTCACCCCTGCACCTGCAGGCATTTTCTCAGATCTGTTGCTGGAGAAAACTTTACATGCTGATTCTCTCCAGCACTGACTTGTCCACCAGCGTTTGTAACTGTAATCACTTTAAAAATGTCACTGACCCAAACACAGATGGACTGAGGTCTCTTTTCAACTTGCAGTCGCATTTCAAACTGTGTGAGGCTATTGATGAGTGAGGAGTTAGAACTTAATAAATGTTTAGTAGGAATTGGTATAAATTTCAAAAGTCTTTGAAGAACTATCATTTGCAATTTAGAAGGCTTATTTTTTCTTCCATAATATGCTATGCAGGAAACAATATTCTGCTTGTAGCCCCTAGAAACATTATATAAGGCTTCTTGAATGAGTATTTAAAGCTGAGGATGAAAAATGATAGGAACAGTAAAAGTTTAGTAATTTAGTTATAGGCTTATCTTCATAGGTGACCTCTGGTTTTCACTCTGGGTTTCTCAGTTCAGTTAGGATTCTGTAAAAATTATAGCTGATTGACAAGACTGGTCTTTATTTTGTTGTTTCTAAGATTCCCTCTGGTTTTTTTTTTTTTTTTTTTGGTACCAGGGATTGAACTTGGGACCTTGTGCTAGTGAGGCAGGCAGCACCACTGAGCTACATTCCCAGCCCAGATTCTCTCTGTTTTAAAAAATCTGCTCCACTTTTCCAAACAGAAATGACCTTGCTTAAAAGCAGTGGCACTGAGATTGCAGTAAGACATAAGGACAGAACTGCCATTTTGTACCTTTGCTTGTAAATGAAATCCCTGGTATAAAGCTGATCATATCTGTGCATCTGTAGACTGATTTTTAGACAAAATAGCTGGGTTTTGAGCTGATTTTTTTGATTAAGTTTATTTATTGGTACATTTTAGGCATACAATACTGTTACATTCCTCATTGGGATCTTGTACCTTTACATGATGTATCTTGGTTCTTATTTTTTCCCCATTCCCCGGGACGGAAACACATTTGTATGAGCACTGGAAAATATCACTGTGAACGGAAGAGAATAGTCACGTAATGTGCAAGGTGGTACATGCTGAAAAAAGATTTGGTGGCAAAAATTATTTACTTATTTTTCCCCTGCTGTTTTTTCAACTGATAAACGCGAGCTAATCTGCTAGAATATAAAGTGCTTTGAAATTCTGAATACAAGAGAGTGTCATTCACTGGCATTTAAGTTTTAAATTCAATAATGCAATATGTGGAGAGTGTGGGGAATGGAATGGTACAGATTGTGCAGGTGGGCAATTGCTTGGGTTTTGTTAGTGCAGCATTCAAATAAGAACAGAAGGGAGGGCCACCGGCAACCATTCAATAATATCCAGAAATCGAAATCTTCCTTTATGTGTCAACATTTCAGTTTTGGCATTGGGTACAAAAATGTTTTCTAATGGGATGAATTTTTCATGTTTTTCTCCAGATGTTTTAGAGTTGTACAGTCCCAAAGTTAGGCTATAATATCCAAATAGTATCAAAGATTTCTTTCAGCTATTATTAAATATACCATTATTTATTCATTCAGTTTACAACTGTACAATAAGTACTTTGCAAAACCTGTTCAAATGTTGGGGATCTACTGTTCATGCTGCTCCCAGAAGAGAAGGAAACTGTAGGGGAAGTATTCTCCTGAGGGCATGCTTGAGAAGCTCACCCCTAGGACTGCTCTCTTCTCCAGCATTCTGTGATAGGAGTCTGGGAAGCCAGATTTGTATGCATAACTCTACCACAGGCCCCAAACTTTGTCCAGTGCTCCGTATTTAGCCCAATAAGGTACTTTTAACATGTATTTTAGCAATTATGTCTAGTCTGCTGTTTAATCCTCGTGTTGAATTTCTAATTTCCTTTTAAAAGTCATTTTTTTCCTATAAGCTCTATTAAATTCTTTTCCAAGTACATCTCATTATTTTCATAATGTCTGGTATTTTTTTACACCTTAGACAGATACTTTAATTTGTATATCAAACATTCTTTAAGGCTACACGTTTGGTAATTTTAATATTTACAGTCTTTCTGAGTGTGTTTCTATTTTGTGTATGGTTTTGTGTGAACATATATTTAATGAATCACAATTTGTGAGAAAAATTTTGAGGGACAGTTTTAATGTGCTTTTCTCTAAGGAGGTTTTTCATTTGCTGATGAAAAGTAAATATTAATTATTAATTTTAAACTATTTTTAAAGCTTGACTTCTCAGTTTCTCCAATATGAGTAGATTCTACCCTGACTATATCCCTTATTTCTACTTTATTTTCTGTTCCTTTCCACTCAGAGCTTTTTTTTTTAAAAGATGGAATTTTGCCTGGGCTGATCTTGAATTCCTGGTTGAAATCTTCCTGCCTCAGCTTCCTAAGTAGCTGGGGCTGTAAGTACAGATGAGTGTGCCTGGCTCCTCCAGAGCTAAGATGGGACAGCCAAATGACTTCATGATCTCCCTATCTCAAACAGATCCCCCACCCCCAAATTTGTCTCTTTTCAATGAGCTTGTCATGTTCCGCAAGCGGTCCTGGTTTTGTGTGAGATTTTCCTCTAAAGGCAGCATCCCGTCCTTAGTTATTTGCTGGTTGTAACTTCATTTGGATGTTTCCTCTTCAGAGTCCTTCTCTAATTTGCTGAAGTAGACCTCCTGCTCATGTTATTCTACTGTGTTACCTTCCCAGCCTTATCAATACCTCCTGCTAGCTGGTTATCTACTTTATTATTTTTTTCTATTTTTGGTCTGTTTCTTAGTCAAGATTATAAATCACAGGTGTGTGGGAACACCCTCTTTTATTATTGTTGTACCTCAGTTTCAGAGATAGGCTTCCTCTGGAAGAATTCATACTGAATGAGTGAATGATGGGGTAAGCCAACAGAATGTTAATATTATACACACATCACTGTACCACTCAGTACATTCCTTCTGGAGTTCACAGGTGTTTTAAAACAACAAGAAGAAAGCACTAAAGACAGTCAAAATAATTGTTGTGCTTTGTAATTATTTACCTAAATTCAACTGTGATTTTCTTTGCTTGTTCCTCTTTCACCAGGAGACTGTTCAGTATCTAAACTGGATTGAGTGGAAAATCTGAGAGAGGGTGGAAACAGTCAGACTTCCTGCTGTGTGCTAAAGTGAGGGAGGAGATTCAGGTGAGTTGACTTCTGACTTGAATCCAGCAATGTCCTACTGCCGGGTTTAAGTCCACAACCTGGAGGGTGTGAAAGTAGAGTATAGTGCCCACTGCCTCTTTGGCCATAAGTCTTGGCTGGTGCTTTATTTGCTCCAGATAATCAGAAAATGTAGGGAATCCAAATCTTTTAGGGTTTTTATCACTACTATGCTTTCCTTGCCTTGGTCCTCTCTCATTTGAACAGAAATGTAAAAAAAAAAAAAAAACGAATTTAGAATTTAGGAGCAATAACAAAAACAAAGTCTACTTTTTTTCTGCTCATCTTTTTTCACTCTTTTTGCTATTGGATGAAGAGCTGGATTATTTCATTTTTGCAGATTCATTGAAAATACACTGCTAATTTTCATCCCCCCATTACCTCCCTTGACCTCTTTTTAAATAATTTAAAACAAATGCATACTTATTAAAATAGCATAACCTACTCATTCATAGTTTATCTATAAATAAATAAAAATTCATGCTTAATTTTATTTTTTTCATGACACAATTATAAAATTGTGTATATACAATATAAACATTTCCTATTGCACAGGTATAGAATTATAGTGTACATACAATTTTGAATCTTTTTTTCAGTTATTATTGCATATTTTAAAATACTTTTGAGCATAGACTGTACTGACTGCATAGTATTCCACTAATGAATATAAATTAGTTTGTTCAGCCTTGACCTGGTGTGAGCATTTGTACTGCTTCATGATCACATGTTTTATAAAGTTTATAGACTCATTACATAATTCACACCATGTGCTATGGTGGATCTCACTCCTGGAAGGTGAACCAAAACCTCTTACAAATTGAGGCTAGTGCTGACTGCGAGATGAACTAGGGAATTGTGTTTTCTGTTGGATCTCAATCTGGAAGACAGACTGAGGACTGGGAGAGTCTCAGATTGAGCATATGCTGTGAATCTAGAAGGCATTTTGCTATGAGGACTCACTTAGAGGATACAATTTCACAGGGTGATAGTCTTTTAAGCAAAGGAAACAGATGTCTATATTTTTCTAAACAAAATCTTATAACTCAAGCAAATGTCCGGATTTGAGTTTATTAGGCTAGTCAAATGGAAAAAATAAAAATAAAAGTAACTGAAATTCTTATTATATCTTTAATGAGATCCACAAGTGTTATGATCAGATTAACAAACTTGTGAAGGAAAGCAGTGTTTTAAAGAGACATTGCTGCTGCATCAGGGATGTCATCATTGTTCAGGTATTCATTAAAAGAAGTAAAGATTTATGATTCTTAAAAGTGTGAGATCCAATTTGGTACTGCTTCCCCTTTATATGATACATGTATTTGAAAGACTGTATTTAAATTCAGTAGTAAATAGCTTCATGGGACATGAAAAAATGTAAGAGAATGAAAAAGTAAGATTAGATTCTTACAATGAGAAAGTAAGATTAGATTAATCTTTATTTTGGGAATGTTGGTAAGAGAGCCTGTCGTAGGCCATGGTTTAAAAAAATGCTAAATCATTTCAGCGTTTCTCTGTGAAACTTATACTAAATACACACACACACACACACACACACACACCCCTATATACACATAAGAGTAAAATCTGTAGAGGGGAATAATCTGATCCTGATGGGATGAAGGAACACAATTATGTTTTATGAAATATCTTTGCTATACTGACATGGAAGTGACATCACGTACCTTCTAAAATACACTTCCGGAGTAGGGTAAGTGAAAACATATTTTCCTTACTTCCTTCTTTCTAACTGTTCTTTGGCCTGTCTTTTTGGTCTTTCTGCTTTTATCTGCTATTTCTTTTGTCCCTTCTATCCTCAACTGTATCACTTTGATCTATATTTCCTCAAAATTTCCACTCCATTCTTCTTTAATTTGAAATATCCCCCTTTGCTTTTCTAGCATTTATATTTGACTGCACTTGAATCCTTCTTTCAAATCAAATAGTCCCATTGATTGTGGAAAGAAAAAAAAACTGGGTCAGATGTTACCTTCTGCCAAGAAAGCTACAGATTAAAGCATTAGAATTTTTTTTTTCATTTTAAGTTTTGCTGGGTGCCTTTGGTGCAGCTTTATCCTAAACTATTTGCTTTGAAAGGATGAAAAAGATTATGAGAGAGTTATGTATCCACTTATTGATATTTTTATATAAATAGTTTTTCTCATTGAGTAAGTAAACTTATAGATCTTCCTTCTCTACTGTAGCAAGAGAGCAGACTGGTTAGGTGTAATCAGCTGTGGCTCCATGCAGGACAGAGATGATACCTGAGATGATCCTTTGAGAGTTAAACAATAAATAATATCTGATATCAAGTATGGCATCTATTGGTCCCTTATGTTGCCACTTTAGTACTTAGGGCCTACATTCCTTCTGAGCGTTATAGGTGGTGACTATAATTTAATGGCATGTGTTCCTTAAACTGAAGTGATTATCTTAATGGCCTTCCATCTCACAGCTGCTATGACACACGACCTATGAGGTGGATATTATTTTCAGAATTTTACAGTAGTACAATAGGAAATTCTGCAGTTCATAAGGATTTTAATAATTCACTCAGGTTACATAACTAATAATAAGGATAATTCAGGTTTTCATGCAGCAAAATCAGTATTCTGTTCTCTAGACCACTGTTACTTAAAGAACTAATGAACCATGAACATGAAATCTTCTTAAGGAATCATTAGCAAGTGGGAAAAACAAACAAACAAACAAACAGCCGTTGTACTGAGGGACATTCATATTCCAGGATCACAACAGGGTGACATTAAAGGTTGATGCTGAATGTAAATAAAATAGGCCATCATCTACTTGGGGATGGATAAAGAACATAAAAAGAGAACCTATTACTCACCTGAAACTCCATCAGCATATACTCCAGGCAGACAACCTCATCTCCATAACACCTGGAATCATATATATACACATATATATATGTATATAT
>NW_004624738.1:17639282-17663319 GCF_000247695.1 Heterocephalus glaber | reverse complement strand
TAATGGGGAAAAAATAAGAACCAAGATACATCATGTACAGGTACAAGCACCCAATGATAAATGTAAGTGAATTTTATACCTAAATGTACCAATAAAAGAACTTAAAAAAATGCCACTTTACCGCTGTGTCTCCCTCTCAATCTGATCAAGGGGAGAAACCTCAGATAAATCCAAAATGAGGACCATTCTCCAAAATACCTGGTCACGATTTCTTAAAGTCATCAAAAACAAAGAATGTTTAAGAAACTGTTGTAGTTCAGAGAAGCCTAAGAACACACAAAGATTAAATAACATGGGAAATAAGATCTTGAAACAGAGAATATTATCAAGAGAGGAAACTGGGTGCCATCCCCATGGTACTGTCTTTGCAAGTTTTCTGTAAATCTAAAACTACCCTTAAATGGAAGTACAACAAAAACTAAAAACCAAAATGTGGTACATGGGAAAAAAAGAACTGTGGATCTGCCTATAACTTAAATCTAAGGTTATAGGAAGTTATGGGGGTAATAGGAAGAAAAAAATATCAAATTGGACATACGCATGGAGTTAGGAATGATTGTGAACACTTTTGTTTTATAGCTGCTTGGGTTATACTACAAGTTTTGCAATTATCTTTGAATATGTGAAAATAAAGCTTAGTTACTTCTTTTAGAGATGTTCCCTTTTTTTTACTTTAACACCAATGCCCTATTTCTAGTCTTTTAAAAAAATCCTTACATATTGCAGAATTATGAGATTATCTTTCTATTCTAATCTTTCACTCATTTAAACCTGACCTTCAGGCAAACTGGTCTACTTATATCTGTCAAATGAGCAACTAAAGTCCTTTTGCTTACATTTATCTCCTCACCTAGATGCACTCTCCTCTTACATTTCCAAACATCCATGTTGAAGTTCTAACCATCTAACAAGAATTCTTTTGCTTCCTCCAGATGGAAGGGCCCCCATCCTCCTCTGACCCACAAAGTCACTTTATTTTTCATGTTAACCAGAGATTGCTTTTTATTTATTTTTTGGTATCTTTAATCTATAGTTTTATTATTGGCTACTAAATACTTTCAGGTTTGGACCTTATTTCTGCATCTCTGCATTTCCCTTGGTTCCCTTCATAGATATTTATAAAAAGTTGATCTAATGAATGCTATGAATGTTGTACAGTCACTTTAAGTTAAGGAAAAAATTGAAACCAATTGACAATTGGACTTCATTAAAAATAAAAATTTCCTAATGATTCATAGCAGAAGTCATTTGATGGAAAGGGACGGCTATGTTCCCCCACATCTGTTATTATTGTGTTCCCTGCATTTGTGGTTGATAATACACTGAGTCAATGCATGTCAGGTAATGCCTCTTGTGTGTAAGCCATTATTACAATAATTAATAACAATGGCAGCTCAGTTGATAGGAACTTGGCAATGTATGTATCCTTATCTTCAAAGCTCCAAATGGTTTGGAATTTGGCTCTTTGTGAAACCATTTAATAGGAAAGTGTGTATTTAGAATCTGTTCCAAGCTCAAAGACTGACTCTTATCTCTGAAGTCCTTAATGAGAAAGCACCTGACAAACTGACTGGCATATTCCCCTCCTCTGCACAATTTCCCTTCCTGCCAAATGAGTCTTGTGTAATCTCAACTTCGAACTTAGAAACCATTGAATGATAAACAGTCTGTGGCCAATATCTGAAGCTTCAGAAAGCTCTCTTCAAAATGTGATTTAACAAACTAAAAATTAATTTATTGAAAAGGAGGAAAATCAATAAATCTCTTTATTTTTTGTGTCCATTAACTCTTTGAAGAGTTATACTTGACTGAACTGACTGACATGTTGAATACTTCATAGCTACCCTAAAAGGTATCTTCAGAATGATTGCAAGTTCTTTTGTTTAATGACATTACCCCACAAACAATAATGCAAGTAAATAAAAGCCAAATGTATTGTTGATGGTCACAAGTGTTATCTAAGTCTATTCATACAGCTCCTAATTAAAGTTATTAATTTGCTTGTTAATTTAACAAGTATTTAATAAATCCATAAAAGTTGGTGGGATTATCATTGTGACCAAAATGCAAAGACTGCAAATGAAAATAACCAGTCTCATTTAATTGAAAATAAATTTGAAAGTAAAAACACAATTTTTCAAGTAAAAACTCATTAAAGTGGGGCTAGAAAAATTATAATCACTCCTGCACTCTTTATCAGAATGAATAGTTTACTACTATACAAAAATATTTCTATTGTGAGAGATAATTTCAAAATGACATGGAAATTTGGAACATCCTATATAATTTCCAGTCATGCATTCAACAATATTTTTTCTGAGGAAAATGGTCAAAATATAAGTCTAAGTGGTTAAGGTTTTAATGAGAAATGAAGAATTAACAATGTGAGATGACTTCACTTTTAAGAAGCTTTGCTGAAAGAAGCAATCATGAGGACAGTAGCTAAGTGGGATCACCTGGTGAAGGAAACCTACAAAAAAATGAATGAAAAATCTATAGGAAAAACATGATTGTTTCATAAGATGAGAAATAGTTCCAGTAGAAAATAAGAGGCCAAGAACTAGAGAAAAGGAGTGATTGGTGAGCATGGAAGGTATTAAGAGGAAAAATAGACAAATTATCCTTGAATAAAATGAAGATTCCTCATTTTAGAGATTGAGGAAGAAAACAGATGGAAACACAGATCCTCCTAGACACTTAGTGCTTGAGAAGGTGCTGAAGATTTGGAATAAAAGATCAATAAGTGTATTGCTGAGCAGGATTTGTAGTGGCACTGACACGTGTGATGTTTCTACCATCTTTTGCTACTTTCAACAATCTGAGTACAGCAACAGTAATAAAACTTACTATGCTAAGAATGTTACTTAGGCTAGCTCACTTAGCCTTTAAAAGTATCTCTGAAGTAAGAGAAGTTACTATTTCCATTATACCATTAAGGAGTTTGGGGTTCTGAAATGGAGGCCTTGGGTTAAGAAATGTGCCCAAAGGTACACAGCTGGCAAGGGTTGACATCACTCTCTGAGCTGTCTAACTTTGGAGGTACATTGTTTTAAATCAGGGACTTGTATGGTTAAAGGCCCAAAGCAAAAGCAAAGAACAAACAAGGCAAGAGAATCACAAGAAGGCTCAACAAGGCAATAGGATTGTGCTGTTATGTTGGGCCACAAAACTGTTCAGGAGAACAATCATGCAGCCTAGACTGGATAAGGAAGGACGTCATGAAGATGGCCAGCTGGTGGCCCATGGAGAGCCAAGAAGATTATTGGGCAGAGGACCACAGGCTTCTGAGGTAGTACTTTTCTGAATGGTGACAGTGTTCATGTGTTCATGTAGTGGCCATTGATGTGAGTAAATGGTTGGACAAAGGAAAGAGGAAATGAAGGACGCAGGAGCATTCAAGGAGCATCTCCTGCATGCAGAACAACTATCAGAAAATGCCTTATCTTCTGTAATCATCAGCACCAATATTTTATACCAAATCTCTCTCTATTACCTATGTAATCTATATCACTATCCATTTATCTAAATATTTATCTGTCTGTTTTTTGGTCTGTTTACCTCCTTTGGTTTTGTTTCTCTGAAAAACTGTGATTAATACAGAAAATAGGTATTGTCAGGGCAAAAGGTGTAACTGCTACAAAGGATGATGAGTAGCTAAAGAGAAACCCATTTGGTTGAAAGGATGGAGAGATGGTTTGAGGAGATGGACAATTTTGTTGAGGTTTGAGAATACAGAATTAGATTTTTGTTCAATAATTTTCAGTTGCTTGTCAGACAAGAAGAATATTGAGTGTTAAGTAAAGCTTAGATATAGACTCTGGATTTCATTTAGAAACTCAGAAGTTTGAGCTAGAGATATCGATTTGGGAATTATGCAGATGATATATAAAGACATAAAATGAATAGGATCATTAAGGAAGAGAAGGTAGATACTGACATGAAATACTCAGATGATCATATACATACAGATAATACTAAAAGATAAGGATGTGATAAATACCCAGCAAAAAGAAAACAAAGTAGTGGCCAGAGGAAAATGAGAAAGACCGAGTGCCATCATGGTGGCCAAGTGAAGACTGTGTTTTAAGATGGAGGAATGATCAATTGAGTCAATTATTGCTGAGAAGTAAAAGAAAATAAAGATTGAGAATTGACCACTGGATCCAGCAATCTGGAGGTCGTTAACAGTGCATCTTAATTGTTGATGGGTCAACAAGGGAGAAAAGGAAATGGAGAAAGGATTGACATATCTTACTAGGAGTTTTTCTGTCAAGCACCATAGAAAAATGAAGTGAGAGTTGGAGAAGGATATGGAATCAAAGGATTTTTTCTTAATGTTGAAGGTGGAAAAAGCTGCAGCATTTTGGTGGGCTGACTGAAGCGAATCAGTGGAGAGGGAGAAACAGATAACATGGAAGAGAGGAAAATATGTTGGAGCATTGTTGGCACACGGAGGAAACCTAAACACAGGTGGAATGGTTATGTTTAGGAGCACAAAAATATCTACCCTTTTTTGCAGCTCCAAAGAGTTAAGAGGCTAGAATGCTAGCTCATAGGTGACAGGAAAGTTTGTTGTGGATCGCTGAATACAGGATAGCATAAATCCAAGCAAGTAAGGATTAATGAAACTGGACAGGGAAGCGTTCTACAGTGGGCATGCACTTCTGTTATTTATGATGACACCTAAATAGCTGAATGAGCAATGCTAACCAATTGTGACAATTAGAAATCTTCATGGAAACCTACAAAATGAATACTTAGTGTAATTTTCACTTTCAGGAGTGAGACTACTTTATTGAAAACTACGGTCTGGGAAAGGGGAGTTATTATCTTTCCCCAACCTCCCATTTCTACAGAAAAAGGAAATACCCTGCTTTGGTGTGCTCCTGATTATTTTCAAGATTGTTTAAAATCCCTCCTTTATATCTTACCTCTGTAAATAGGACTGCTTTTGCAAACTGAGGAAAACTGTATATTCTTTCACCTTTTGATTTTCAGAAAATAGGGCATGTAACTATGGCAAGGTATCTGAAATGGGAATCAGGGCGCTGTGTTTCTTGCCTTGCTCAGCCACTAAGCGACTGGGAATTCGTTTCCTCTCTGGAAAATGGAGTAGTTGGTCCAGAGAATCCACAAAGTCCCTTCTTGACCCTAGTAATGAAATCATAATAACAATCTAAATAATTCAGAAATTCACAGCTGATGCCCTTTATTTTTATATACCCATGATATTCTATGTCAAGCTAAGTCGCATTTATATTGTGGAGAGGTTACCAATCACCCATGCATTACTATCTTGCAGGGTTATTGTGAAGATTAAAAGAGAAAATGTGAAAGAAATTCACAAACTGTAAAGTGAAAAACTGTCAGTCATTAATAATACATAGACATTGAAATATTACATCTATTACTATTACCCAGACTCTGCTTTTACTATATGGCTTTTGGGATATCAAATAAAGTCAATCTCCAAGGAATGCAAATGGGGAAGGAGAAAGCTTTAAGAATGCTTTTTTTTTAACTTTGTTGTTGAAAAATGGCTGTAAGCTACTGCAGGGAAAAAAGACATAAGGAAAGGCATTAAGATAAGTATAAGGGTTATGTGTTAATTTAGCCTTAAACATTAGGTATCGATCAGATTAGAAATATTTGGGAATAAAATATTGTCAGGTTTAAAAAATGCCCATTATTATTTGAAAAATAAAAATAAATATAAATATAATTTATGACTGTGATAACTTTGTTATAGATATCAAAAAGTAATCTTAACTCTTGCCTATTACCATGCTTATATTTTTACTTCCTACCAGTTATTCCTTGTTGCATATATCTCACAATGTAAAAAATTTGTACACTTTTTTCATATTAGTAATCATATCAGTTTTATTGTAACATAATGATATTATCTTTGCTTTGAAAAAATAAAATCAGGCGAGGGTAGAATGTGAACATACAATTGCATTTAGGAGGACCTGAATGGATTGGTTCATTCAGGTCATTCTGCTGGATTGTGAAGAGCAGCAGAACATTGAGAGAACTTTTTGAGGATGGGGAGGGTCACATTAGGGAATATTGCAGTCAGAAGGATTCAGCAAGGGAATACATTAAATACAGGACACATAACCTATAAGGTTATTTTATGATAATTACCCAAAGAGTCAAATGCAAAGGAGTGCAAGAGGTTAACCACACACTAGAAGCTCAAAGGATTCAGCCCAGGGCCTGGATCCCAGCAGTTTTCCACACAAGTCCAGCTAAAGGCTTAGAGCCCAAGACAATGTCCTCTAGTACAGCCAGTGGCCTAGAGTCCACAGCAATATCTCTCATGCTTGTCTGTGTTGAGAATCTGCACCTGGAAGGCCCAAAGGCCAGTGGTGGAAGCCAGAAAATCTACACTGGTGAGATGAAGGCTTTGTACCACCAAGCTGAGGGATCCACATTGGAGCCAGGAAGTGATGCTCACAGTAAAGATCAGAGCTCCCCTGATGAAAACAGCAGCTATTTCCAGTGACAGTGAGGCCCTGAGCTCCTCCTCCTCTGACAAGAACAGTCTAGTTCCCATCAGGAAAACCAAATGCAGCAAGCTTCTCCTAGAAAATCAACAGGCCAAGATCTTCCCCTCCAGTTCTCTTTTTATGGCTATTGGTAATAATCTTCAGGTGGATCCTCCACACCCAGGCCACGCTGATTCAGTTCATCTGGGTGTTACAAGTTGACCATTAGTCAATCCACCACAACCCACCCTTGGTCAACGTGATAACCATATTTCCTTAAACCATAGTCTCTAGTGGCAGATTTGTGAAAAGTTAACATATCTTGATCTCTTCAGATTTACATCAGTAAAAAAATTACATATACACAATTATCATTGCACTCATTTCCATTGTAGTTTCAAATTTTAAAACTCTTTGAGTTTCCATTTACATACATAAACACTTAAAAACAGTCTCACATACATCAACATACAGTACATTAAAATCATAAGAGGAGAGAGTTATTAAAATCACAATCCTTGCTTCCCATTAATTTTGACAATAGTTGTGGGAACACTAAAAGACATCCCAGGGAATCTCCTGCATCCCAAATACATTCTTCCCTCAAGTAAAAGATCTTAGATCATTTTTCCATTGTCTCGTTCCTTCTTAACAACCATGATCTCCTGTTTCATCCTTGCAGTCCACAGCTCTACTGGATCTTCTCCCCTGGCTAAATGCTTCACATCACCCTGCTCGTTCTCTGCTCTTAAGTTCCAACACAGATCTGGCCAAAACTGTACATGTTTTTCTGTTTGTGTATAGGAAGAAAATCTAATAATAATCATACCTTCTAACCTGTGCTCTTTTGTAATAAGAATTGTACCTTCCTGCAAGATACATTATTGGAATAGTAGATATGTTGTAGCACAAATGATAACAATGATAAGACATTTTAAATTTGTGTGGCCTCATTTTTTCAGAGCGATGTCATAATTATCTCACTTTATTCCAACAATGCCACTTAGTATTCAAATGACCAAGCAAGTCACTTAACTAACTTCTCTGTGCTGTGGTTTCCTCACTTGTACAATAGGGACCACATTAGTACCTCTCTGGTAGAGTTGTGTGATTATTAATGAGCTAATCAATGTAAAACACTTAGACAGTACCTGGCATATAGTAAGAACCAAACAAGTGTTTATTTTGATGACAATTATCATTACTCATTGACAGTGGTTTCAAGATTATAACTGTATTATGTCCTAGTCCCTATGCAATAGTCTCAATAATTAATTCATCAACCATAAGTGTTATAAACTCATTATATAAGGGTATCTAGCAATGTATATATAAATGAATAAAACATGGGAGGGGTGATTGTGGCAAATCAAATAACCCACACTTCTAGAAGCAGCACCTTCTACTTAGCCCAGGAGCCATGGTGACAGTGCAGGCAGACAGTTTGAGTAATGTAGTGCCACACTGACCAATGTCTCAAGGAGGTAGTAATGTAGAATTTTGCATAATCTAATTTAAAAGAAGATTGGCAGATTCTTTTGTTTTTTGGTGAAAAAGATTATGGACCAAAATAAAGCCTGTGAGAGAGCTTAGAGCCATGGGCAGCAGCTTCTTTATATGTTATCATCACTATAGTGTACACTCCTTGTTAGTGTCCTGATTGATTATAAAGATTAGGGAACCATGTATGATTGGAAGATTCAAGCAACATCAGAAGTCTGTATCAAATTTGGACATTAATGAGGTATCTGCACTCCCAATTCATGGCAGCGTTATTCACAGCAGCCAAAAATATGAATCAATCTAAGGGTCAATCCACGGATTAATGAAAAGGGAAATGTCGTATACAAGTGGTGATCAACAATATGGTGAATGTTTAAATTTTGAGAAAATTTATTAGAGTAAAAGACATATTGTCATTAATCTCCTCTGGATACCCCTTCTCACTTTGAACACATGTATCCCATCATTTTGCCACTTTATGAAGCAATGCTGACAGTTCTCTTTCATAAGTGTCTTTATGAGTTGTGATTAATAACGTTCAGTGAATTCTGCTACTGAGTGGCATCTGATGGAAAGGCAGCCTAGTGAAAACATTTTGGTGTGTCCTTGTCCATCTTATTCACTGGGTCTATTCTGGATCTTTTGCAAATTGTCCCTGAAAAGTAAATAGTTTGAGTTGATTCAGGACATGAAGGCAGCCATGACAATGCAACTAAAGACATTCACTAGTTTTAGAACTGCTTCTGAAAAATGGCAAGAAAAACAAGATAAATGTGTTCAAAGTGAGGGGGAGGTTTTGAGGAGGATTAATGGCAACCTGTCTTTTACTTTGATAATTTCAAAAAAATTAAACACACACAACATTTTCAATCACATCTCATATATTCATGAAAGGATAGTATTCAGCCTTGAAAATGAGAGGGAAATTCTGTTATTTACAGTAACATGGATACATTTGGAGGACATATTAAGTGAAATAAGCCAGGCACACAAACACTACATAATCTTAATTCTATGTGGATTCTGAAAAGCCTGAATTATAGAAGTAGAGAGTAGAAAGAGAGCTACCAGAGGATGGGAATGAGGTGGGGAGATGGGGAACTCTTGATCCAAGCATACCTAAGAATGAAGTGTGGTATTTAATTTGTCAGTATTTTAGAATTTTGCAAGTATCTTCTGCTTTTGATTTCTAATTTCTTTTTGTTATGGTCAGAGAAGACACTTGTGTGACCTATATCTTTACAAATTTATTAAGTTTTGTTTTATGACTCAGAATAGGATCTATTTAGATAATTAGGATGCATATATACTTAGATTGTGTATCTTGCTTAGATTGTGTATCTCTGGTGTAATATCTTTTAAATATCAATTACATAAAAAGTTATATGAGGTCTTTAGTGGAAGTTGATAATGGGTGGGCTGGGAAATTTAAAGTACAGTGATAGCTAAAGACTGAAGAGGCACTGTCTAGAGACTGAAAGCCATCCATAGAGGGCTCCAAGGATATAGTAAACTTCATCTTTGTAGATTTCTTCATCCTTTGGGAGAAAGAGTTATGGGCAGTAAAATAGATAAGTTAAGAAGCACAGAGCAGGCAAAACAAACGCAAAAACAAAGAAAACTGACAGACCCCAAAGCGCATGCCTATTTGACCAGGCTATGTCTAAATCAAGGTAACAATTGTACAGCTCTTTACAATGTTGGGCATTAGCTGGGCCTTGTTTGGGGGGTTCCAAAGTAGACACTATCTACACCCTCAAACCCAGTCATGATTTGTAATGTTCTGCTGGCATTTAGGAAGATAAATACTGAAGGAACTGTTTTAGAGCCAGAGAAATGTGGTTCTCTGACTCCACTGGCAGGAAAAGAGCTTGTCAGTGATGCAGAGGGATGACTCACTTCCATGTGATTTGACTCTATGAAACCTTCAATTCTTCATGACTTTAAAACAACATTTCCAATCAGTTAAGTACCAGGTCTTTGATCATTCCTTTATCTCAGAAGGAGATGCTTAGATATTTGAAAAGGGATGAGTCATAATGAGTTTTCATGGATGCGGGTTGCCTCTTATCACTAATTCCACTAATACCCTATGGGGAGCAGAAAGAGCCTCTCATCTCACTAATAGGTGGCATGAAAAGGCTGCATCTGACACCTAGAGCTTGGCTCTGTTCTTTCTGAGCTGGATGAGCTTGCTGAGAGACAAAAAAGGAAAGGGCGTTGTTCTCTGACCTCTCATTGCTGATGGATTGGAGAATACCCAGATGCCAGGCCCCCTCTTTATCCTCCCAGACATATGTCACACACTTGCACCTGCTCTCTGTTGCCTGCTCCACCGGGGCAGTTAGAAGACTCAAATGAATGTGGCCCAATTCTACATTTATTACCAAAACTCTCTTTGTTCTTGATATATTAGCTCTTCCATGGCCAGTTCACCTGATATTTAATCATAAGGCAGAGTGTTTATATTTCAGTCCCATGGGTAACTGAGAGATGAATGTTTTAAAATATTTCAAAGAACATAGGGATCTTTTTCTTTAATGTCTGAAACCTTAAATCCTGCAATGCTTGATGACTATAAAGTGCTCAATAAATGTTTACCAAATGGAAATTTTAAGCAATTAGCACTCCATTTGCTTATACATGTTCCCATACATGTATACATTTTGAAGTTATATTTGGATGACTTAATGCATTTAGTGGGTCTGATTTAGACACTATTGCACTAGTATAATATTCCACTGACACAGGATAGAGGATTAACTATAATCATCTTCCAGAATTCCACATGCAAGTGAGCAAAGTCTTCCAAAACATAAGTAGAAGGAAAAAGCTGACACAAAGCCCATGAATGCTACAGGACAGATACAAGGTGCTAAGGTCCCTGGATTAAAGAGCTTGGTATTTTAGTTTCTTTAGTAGTGTTTAATTCTCCTGATTCAAGAGAAGAAGGGACATTTGTTCCATTATGAAATAAATGGCAGTCATGAGAGAGCACAGCCTGAAGCAAAACAAAAATCAGTAATCCTGATCTGGATTTTATTCGGTATTTTGTTCTTCATGGATTTGCTTGCATTAATTTTTAAAAATTTCATTAAAATATAATTTATCTGGATTATTGATTTTTTTTTCCTCCAGGATGAGTACTTCACTTGCCTTTTATACTAGTTCCAGGACAGGAGAATAGAAATACTTCTTATCTGGTTGGTATAATTTAAGAAAAAAGTTAACTTCACATCTTAATGTGATGCTGAGTCATTAAGGAAAAAATATTTAAAAATCCAATCTATTACTTCTAATAATGGAGGAAAGATGGAGTATTTTAGAAGGATTTCTATTAGATATGAATGGAATTATAAAAAGACTTTAGTTAGAAATGCTTTCAGCTGTTAGTAATAGC
Source organism: Heterocephalus glaber (assembly GCF_000247695.1). The sequence goes on along the minus strand of NW_004624738.1, from coordinate 17,651,922 downwards.
TTATTCAACTTAAAGAGATTTAAAAGTGAGAAACTGAAAGTGTAAATAAGGCTTAAAATGATTAAAACAAATAATTGATAATTTGAAATAGGAAGAAAAGGTCCAAAGGTGTAGGGGTGGTGGGAGGGGAAGGGGACGGGAAAGAAGGGAAAGGAAAAATTATGAGAAAAGAAAAAAATGTTAATAATTTTAACTCTTATTTACACTTTCAGTTTCTCACACTAGAGAAACTATTTGGTATTTACACGTGTGTCCTGTTTATTTCACTTAAGAGTATGGCCTCAATATGCATCCATTTAGCTATAAATGACTCTAGTTTTTTGTTCTTTATGGCTGAGTAGTACTCCATTTTATAAAAAAAACACATTTTCTTTATCCAGTCTCCAGTTGATGGGCACCTGGGCTGCTTCCAAGCTTCAGCTATTACAAACTGTGCCGCTATAAACATGGGTGCACATATATTGCTGTGGTATGATTCTTTTAATTCTTTGGGGAAGATATCCAGCAGGGGAATAGCTAGGTCAAATGGGACCTTTAGTCCTAGTTCTTTGGGGTATCTCTATACTGATTTCCACAGTGGTTGCATCAGCCTGCACTCCCACCAGCAATGAGAAGGGTTCCTTTCTCCCTACACCCCCTCCAGCATATGTTATTGGTTGATTTCTTGATAGCAGCCATTCTTTCTGGGATAAGGTGGAATCTAAGGGTTAAAATGATTAAAATGAATAATTGATAATTTGAAATGGGATAAAAGGTCAAAAATCGTAGAGGTGAAGGGAGGGGAAGGGGAAAGGAAAGAAGGGAAAGGAAAAATTATGAGAAAAGAAAAAAAAAGGAAATGATGTCTATGTGAATGGGGAAGGGTGGAGGGGATGAAGGGTGCACAGGTAATGGGGAAAAAATAAGAATCAAGATACATCATGTACAGGTGCAAGCACCTAATGATAAATGTAAATGCATTGTATACCTAAAATGTACCAATAAAAGAATTAAAAAAAAGTTCTAACTGTGCATTTCTCATATAACAAGTGGTCTGGAGGTAGGCCATTATGGAATTCCTGCCCTTGGCCTGTAATGCTGCTGTCTCATAATGTTGCTGGTTGTAAAACATCTACTAGAGATTTAGCAATTGCATGCTCCTCAATGCACTGAGAAGGAGAAAGAAGGCTTCTAATTGTATATGTCTTCCCTATCAGCAAGGCCTATGCTTTCCCAGGGGCCAGTATCTTTGGTTATTGTCTTCTTTCATAATATTATGCCAAACTGTCTCCTAAGGAGGCTGAGAAAACCAGACTCTGATATGGACCTTCCCTGATGTTCCTCCCTTAATCCAAGTCCAGGTTTTAAGTAAGAATGAAGGAGATACAAAATTATGAGGTAAAGGTGTCTATGACAGTGTCCTAATGTGAATAAACTCTATGGAATTTGGGTACTGATGCTTTAACTACTTGATAGTATACTACTTGATGACTTACTGTGTAAAAAAAGACATTCTTGGGGACCTGGGGTTACGGCTCAGCAGTACAGTGCTTGCCTAACATACTCGAGTCCCTGGGTTCATGAATGAGATGCTTGAAAAATATTTTTTTAAGGACTTTACAGTATTTTCTCCTTATACTTAGAAGTAATTATCCTGTGCCTTCTTCTTTATATATACATTGATCAATACTAAAATGTAAATGATCATAAATACGCCTGTCTACAGAGCTGTCATAAAGAATAGGAGGATGGGATGTATCAGCAACTGTTTAAATATTGATTTCTATGCATTTGCTATTTTATCTAGTGGTGTTCAGGCAACAGACTTTCATTATTCATCAGCATTTTAGATTAAAACAGTAACTCACTAACTGTCCTTTTCGACTGCACTGAAATATGTGCTATGCTGGTCTCTCTGGACCAATACATGGCTGTGTTTTTAAGCAAACTATTTGCTATGAGAAAACAGAGGTATCATATATTTAGTTACCTGTTTACAAGTAATACGTCTATCTTACGGACTCTTTTTAAGGTCATAGCTTTTTAACTTTTACATTGTAAATATCTCCAAATGCTTTTTGAGATTTGAATTGTCTGTTATTTAGCTTTTTAGTTTTGTGGATGAACTTTCTAAAAAGATTTTATTTACTTTCTTTTTTTGTAGTCATGGAAGTGTGATAACAGTTTAGTGCTGGTTAGTTGGACATCATGAAGGTCCAACTGTTTGGGGGAAATAAAGAATCAAGTTCAAGGTGCACAAGCAATCACTGTATTTTTGATGGGGTAAAGTTTAGAGATCTCCTTGACAAAAAGTATATGTATTAGTCACTTTTCTATTGCTGGGAAAATACATGACACCTGAAGAAGTTTATTTGACTCATGGGTTTCAGTGGGTTCAGTCCATGATTGGCTGGATAGAGGCAACAGTGGCAAGGTGGAAGAGCATAGCAGATGGCAGCTGCTTGCCCCATGGTAGCTAGGAAGCAGAGAGAGTGGGAAAAGCCTGGGCCAAGAATACACCCTTCCAGTTCACACCTCCAGTGACCCACCTCCAGCCACCCCCACCACCTAATAGCACATTCAGCTATGAGCTCATTAATAGGTTAACCCACTGATGCATATGTCACCCCACAATGCAATCACCTTCCAAAACGCCACATCTTAACATATGAGACTTTTGGAGGACATGATAGATAAAGTACTGAAATAGGCACCAGTCATGGTAACAAAAGGAATGGAGTTTTTGTTTCCTTTCTTGGTTTGCTTGCTTTGTTTTAGGGATATTTTGTGCTCTATGGGTTGGATCAATTGTGATGTAGTAGAAAAAAGCATATGCTGGTGTCTTAAAAACCTGGATTAGTCAACGACTCTGCTAGTGTGTATTTATGACCTTGGTTTAATTATATTTTGCTTTGGGATTTGGTTTCCTGATTCATAAAATTGAAAGTTGTTAAAAGCAATAATCTATTACTGGACCATCCACACTGTAGAATAGCGTTCACCCTTAGAAAGGCAAGAGATTCTGGCATACGCCAAAACATGGATGACCTTTGAGAACACTGCAAAGTGAAGTAAGCCAGAGAACAAAGGGCAAATACTGTCTGAGAGCCCCAGAGTCATCAAAGTCCTGGACACAGAGTGGAAGGGAGCACTTGGGGCTGGGGAGGAGAGTGGAGAGTTGTGTATTGGAGGAGAGCGGAGAGTTGTGTAGTAGAGACAGTTGCAGCTGTGATGGTGAGTGAAATCTACAGCCGGATGGTGGTGACAGCTGCACAACAGCCTGAATGTGCTCAGTGTCCTGACATATACTAAAAAATGGCTGGAGAGCCATTTTATGATACAGTATTTAACACCATGATTTTATTTAAGAAAATAAAATAGACTTCAGACTTTGCATAGGTTCAAACACACTTATATCACCTACAGGACAACTGAGCAAATTCTTCATTTCTGGGTCTCCATTTCCTAGGTTCTCAAATTGAGATTAGTAACAGAGGCTGCCCCACAGAGTCACCCTGGAGATGGAATGAGTTAATAAATGTAAAGACGTGCAAACAGTGCCTGGCACACTCTGAACACTCAACACTTTGTAGAAATGGTTCAATTCACCTATTCTATAAACCTTTGCATGCAGCTACCAGCCATTTGATTTTTAAGGTACACATTGTGACTCTTGTGTGCCAGATACAGAGAAAAAGGGGAAAATTATAGAGCCCATAATCATTATTTTATTAATCTTCCCTGAAATACATTCTCCTCTACAAAATACAGACAAATGCATCTAAAATTACTTAAAGGTTAATATAACTCCAAAAAGAAAACCATCAGTTTTACACCAGCAAGCCTCCAGAAGAGCTGGCACTTTCCCATCCAACATCCAAGCACACACGCACAGGGTGTGGTCTTCACATCTGGGGATCCACACTGACATCTAGGCACAGATCTAAGGCAAGGTGATTGTCTTCATCTGGGAGCACAACAGAAAAACATATTTTTCCACACAGATTTGTAGGTGTGTTCCCTGGTCCACAATGTCCCCATCCCACCCCAGCCCTGCAGCCACTCTTTAGGACCATTCCCTGTGTCCCAGGTGCGATGTCTCTGAGCACCATGCTTCAGGGGAAGGTGGGCAGGTCGGGATGAGTTTGTGGAATGCTCAAGAGTTTCTCATGCTAAACTCTAGAAATAGAATTGTTTGATGGAAAGCTATAAACATTTTGAAGTGTCTGATAGTCTGTCAAATTCCTGTGCAAAATTGCACAAATCTGTCCGACCAATCTTTCACTGAACTCATTACCTGCCATCATTCTGTTTAGGCTGCACTCTGAGTAGCAGTCATACTTCCTCAGGTATCTGTGCTGTTGGAATCTCTCACACCTTTTATGAACTGTCCATTCACACTGCTACTTACTTACCTGATGAGTGACATTTTCCAATTAACTTTCATGCATTCTTTAAGTATTAAAGATTGTGTTTGCATTACAAATTGCAAAAAAACCCATTTAAATCTAGTCTTACAGATAAACTCAATATATTTAGATAGATGAAAGGTTATTTTAAGTTTTTAACCTTCTTATTGTGTATGTAGCAAAAAAATTTATGGATCAATGATTCCGTCGCAGAGCAACTCTCATGGGACCACCACACAAGCTAAGAAACAGAACATTTCTAGAATTCTGGAAAGAAACTTATGACCATGACTTCTGATTTTTTTTCTCATTCCATTCACCCTCAGCATTCCCTTCCTTTGTTTTTATTCTCACAGGTGGTCTGGCCATTTTTTGCAAGTTTTTGCATATATGGATGTTGTGCTATTCCTTACTGGCCCCCCAAATCCTGCCTACAACTGTTGGTTCAAATTTTTTCAATTAAAGTGCTTTTGTGTGTAATACATTTCCTGCCTGTAATCTGAATGACACGAGACTTCTTCAGAATATTAACACAAGTGGTGTAAACAGTCTCAATAGAAAGCATCTTAACATTTCATCTTTAAGTATGATGTTTGCTGTGATTTTTAAAAAATAGCTATTTATCTGTTCCCAATTTGGTAGATACATTTTTATCATTGAGCTTATTGAAACATCTTTCAGCATCCACTGAGACGATCACTTGTTTTCTGGAATCTGTTTATGTTTAAATTATATTAATTTATTTTTGAATGCTAAATATTGTTGAGTTCCTAAAATAAAGGGAGTTTATTGCCTTTTTAAAATATCACAGAATTTGATTTGCATGATTCTTAATTAAATTTTTTCCATCTATATTTTGATGGAGATTTATTCATAATTTTTATGTATTTGTTGAATTTTGGGGATTGTGTAGCAGTGAGGGCATTGAAATCAAAGGTGTTGAAGGCAATTACAATTAAGACAGTAAGAAACACAGCACCCTCTATTTAAATACCTGTGATTGATAATGATGCTTACTTTTTCATTTTTAATTGGGGTTACTTGTACTTTCTCTTTCTTTTTTGTGTAATTTGCACAAAAAGTCACCAATCTCTTCAAGGAACTGACTTTAGCTTTATTGATTCTATCTGCTGAACATTTCTCTATTTCATTAATCTCTGCTATTCTTCTTTCTTTTTATTTTCATTTTACTTTCCTGAGCAAATACTTATAACACTAATTTTTAAGTCTTTTTGCTTAATATTGTATTTAATGTTTTTTGTTAATTTTAGTTATACAAGTTTTTGCATGTGATATATTTTTGTATATATTTGTCATTATCATTGTTTTAGTCCATTTAGGGTGCTATAACAAAATGTCATAGACTAGGTAGCTTAGAAACAGCAGAAATTTACTTGTCACAATTCTGGAAAGTGGGAAGTCCAAGATCAAGGCACTGACAGATTTCGCATGCAGTGAGAGCTGCTTTCTGGACGTCTCGCTGTGACCCCACGCAGTGGAAGGCTCAAGGCTGCACTCTGGAGTCTCTTTTATAAAAGCGCTAGATGCATTCATAATGTTCCACCCTCATGATCCAATTGCTTTCCCAAAGTCTCTACCTTCTAATAACACCTTCAGGTTAAAAATTCAACATCAATTTTGAGGAAAACATAATTCAGAACATATTGATCACTTAGTTCAAATGTTTTCTAATTTAAATGGTATTTTCTTTTCATTGATTATTGGGACCATATTCCTTTGTATCAAAATATGAAGAGTGTTTCTAGTTATCTTTTTTATTTGTTTCTAGTTACATGGAGTTATTATCAGTTATATACTACACAATTTTAATTCTTTGAATTTTGTTAATGCTCACTTATTATCCAGAAATGGCTAATTTTTATAAATATTCTGTGTTTAAACATTATTTTATTCTTCAGTTGTTGGGCAAATTGTTCTCTATATATTCAATTTGTCATATTAATTGTGCCATTTAAGTAGTCTATGTTCTTATTTTGTCAGCTTGCTTTATCAGTTAGTAAGAGAAATGTATTACAAGTCTTCCAATATGCTTGTATACTTTTTTATTCTTTTCATTCTGTGAAGATTTTGCATCAGAAAGTTGAAGGTATTTTATTAGATGCCAAAAACCTAGAATTTTTATATTTTCCTGATAAGTCAAACATTTTATTTTTATGATAGATATTAACTTCTCTCTAGTAATTCTTTTTTCCTTAAATTTTACTTTGATATTAATGTAGTAACACCAGCTTTTTCAGGTGCTGTTTGCATGATCTTCCATTCTTTGCTTTTCAAATTTATTATATTCTACTGTCTTGCAAAAAACACATAAGTTTATTTAAAAATGCAATCTGACAATATATGTTTACTATTTGGTTTACTTTACTATTTTTATTTCACTTTATTTATTTTTATTTTTGCTATGTTTGCAATCCACTATAATTACATTCAACTTGGGGAATTGCCATATATACATTCTTGATCATTTTACTTCCCCTTCATGCCCACTCAATTCTTAGATCCCCTTTCCATTTCCACAAAGTCTACCTCTCTGTTTGCTATCATCTCTCCTTTATTCTGTGTCTGATTTATTTCACTTAGCATTATGGCCTCAAAATCCATTTATTTTCTTACACTTGCTTTAATATAATTGCTCATGTACTTGGAGTTGAATTTGCAATCGTATTGTTCTGTGTCCCTTTTTCTTCTTCTTTTATGTTTGCATCATTCTTTTACTTTTGTTTTTAAACAACTGTACTTTTCTCTTCTCTGTGACTTTTGCTTTACCTGAGACTAATTTCTGGCCCCATGTCATCTTCTCTTTATTTCTTGACCAATTCTTCTTGTTTTCAAAATTTTTCTTAATCCCAGTTTTTACAAACTCAGGAAAAAGTAAGAAAGAAAAACATAGTAAAAATGCACCTATTCTCCTTTATTTCCTTTCTCTTCCCTGTGTTTTAGTAGCCAGCAACAAAGCATGGCACAGAAGCTGAGGCATGGGAAATTATCTGAGAAATTACACTGCTAGTTTTAGCATCAGATATCACTTATTTATAAATGATTAACATTTAAACCTCCAGTTTAGACCTCTTCTCTGAATTCCAGACTAACAAGGTCAATGGTTCTGTGACATATCCAGTAGATACGCCAAAGGTAATATAAACTCCACATATCGTAAAACAAAATAATGATTTTTCTCCAAGCCTGGCTCATTAAAAGTCATTCGTAAGTAAATATTATTATCATTCATCTCTGTTTTAAAAATATATTTGGAAAAAATTTAATTAATAGACTATTTCTAAGAGCAGTTTTAAGTTTACTGAAAAATTGAATTGAAGGTACAGAATTTATATATAACTCTTTTCTCTGGTGTTTCATTTATTATTTATAATCTACATTGGTTATATTTATTAAAATTATGAACACTATCAATATATTATTATTAAAGTCTTCAGTTTATATTAGGACTCACTCTTTTACTGTGCAGTTCCACGGGTTTTACCAAATGTGTAATGATATGTATCTACCATTATAGTATCATACTTCCACTGTCCTGAGCATCCCCTGTGATCCACATCTATAACCCCCCTTTCTTCTTGTGACCCTATCAGCAACTGATCTTTTTATTACCCCATAGTTTTGCTTTTTCCAGGATGCATATAACTGAAATCACACAGTATGTACTCTATTTAGATTGCCTTTTTTCTCTTAGCAATTTTGTGGCTTGATAGATCCTTTTTTACTGCTAGATGACATTCCATTGTATGACTGCACAAGACTTTTTAGTCATGGGTCCACTGAAGGACATGTTAGTTGTTTTCAAATTTTGGCAAAAATAAACCAAAATTCTTATAAATGTTAGTATGCATGCCAGGTTTTGTGTGGATATATTCTTCAATATCCTAGGAGTATAAGCCTGGATCATACATTAAGACCATTTCTTAGTTTAGCAAGAAGCTGCCCAGCTGTTTCCCCAAGTGATTGTATCATTCTTCATTGTGGAAGTTTCCTTTGCTCCACATCCTCACCAGCATTTAGTGTTATCAGAGTTTTGGATTTTAGCCATTCTAATAGGTGTGCAGTATTATATCATTATTGACATCCATCTACTTTTACATAGCACAGTCTTCAGCTTCTTCAGCAATTTTCTCTCAGATACTAATTCCATCTCCTATAGATTTTCCTTCTATATAACTTTCCTTTGTACTTACTTTCCCTCTTTATAGCTGCTATCCCAGTTCAAATTATCATTACCTTTGGATTACTTCAAGCTTTCTTGCTCTCTAAATAATGTAATGAAAGCAACTCTGATTATAAGGTGATTATATTACCTTGTCCCTGAAAGTGGCTGAAACTTTTCCTAAAGATTTACATTGTGCTTTAGATAAAATTAAAAGTTTTGTCATGACCTGCAATGTTCTTTATGACTGTCTCCCACTGACTTCTTTGGTTTCTTCTAGAACCATGCAACTCTCTTATGCTTTCTGTACTAACCCAGCTGGCTGGTCCTGTTGAAAGGCATGAAAAGCAGCATCTTCTGACATCCTTTCTCTTTCCTTGACTATAATCTTTATTTTTCCAGTTCCCTGCCTCTATACCCATGTCTAGCTTATCCTACTCATGCTTCCATTCTAAGCACAAATGTAGCTTAAATAGTGAGCTTTCCCTTTCCTGGGACAAAATACCTGACATGCATAATTTAATGAAGGAGAGGTTTAATTTGGCTCACAGTTTTGGAGGGTTTAGTCCATGGTTGGCAGGCTCCAACATAGAAACAATATGGTAGAAGGTCCCAGTGGAAGAAAGATACTCACCCCATGGCAGCCAGGAAGAAGAGGTAGTAGGGAGGAGCCAGACATAAGAATAGGGCTTTCCAGGTCATGCCCACAGTGATCCACCTCCAACCAGGCCCCACTGTCTAATAGAACATTCAGCTCTGAAGTCATCAGTGGATTAATCCATGGAGGTTAGTATAGTGTCTTCATGATTCAGTCACCTTCCAAAAGCTCCATGTACATGAAATTTGGGGGGGGCGGCATTTTAGATCTAAACTATAAGAGTTCCATGTTAGGAAAACATCCTATGAATTCACCAAAGAAGTGGGCTTCTCTGAATGATGCTGAACAACTCATGTGAAAGTTGTAATGTTATATTCCTTTAATGATTAAAGTGATGAGTTCCTGTTTCCCATATTACACTCTGAGTTTCAGGAGAAATAAGGATTCTGCATATTTCTTTGCTTGTTTGCTTGCTTTTAATCATTAGTTTTAAATTAGTGCTTCCTTTACAATTAACATGTTGCCTGGCACCAAGTAGATTCCTCATAAAAGCAGGTTAAATAAATGCTTTGTCCTACCTGATGATGAGATTGATTAGTCAGGAGTAGAAAGATAGGGGTCTATGGATTATATGGTTAGAAGAATTGAAATAACTATAAGATATGAGAGAAAAAGAGGGAATTAAAAGTTGTATTTTCAATGCACAGCCTTTTCTTTTTGGTCTCATGCATAGAAGCCAGTAGAGTGGTAACAGCTGCTTGGAGAAACTTCAGTTATCTTAAAAGGGATGGCAGTCTTTTAAAACTTGTTTTTAATTTTTTTTTTATCAATCTGCTGCTTTTCTTTTTCCTAAAAATCCAGGTGGGTTAAAATATTTTTCATTCCATGAAATATAATGTATGTGGGTTATTTTGGCCCTGACCTCATACATCAATTCTCCCTTAAACGTAATGCTTTTCTACTTGTATTATCACCAAGTTAAAAGAGCATAAATGGAAGTGTGTTGTGGCCAAAAAGGTTATACGAACATAATAGAAAGAAGCCCATTGTCATCTTGCAACCCCATTCACAAACGTCTGTTTCACCCACTAGGCTAAGTGTATGTTACATACTCAGATTTTGGCTAGACTTCTGAAGAGTATTTCTCATTCTTAATAAACGATCTAATCTACGTTGCCTCAGATCTATAAAGTAGCCAGCACAGGGCTCTGCACCTTGAGGAAGCTTGCAAGTTACCAATGAACCACTGGGAGATAAGTGTGCTTTGGCATATTTCTTTTCTTTTAGGAATCACCATCAAACCTTTGGATTTGCATCTTTAAGCTCTGATAGAGGTAGAGTCACCATAGAGCCTTCTCACAAGGCTGGCTTCGTGTAAAGTTGTAATTTACATTTAAAGCTTAATTTCCTGATGAAAATGGGTGAGACAAGCTAGATTACAGAAAGCTATTGGCAAAGATTTGGGGAAGATTACATTTTATTTCAGTAGATGCGGACATTCACTCAGCTGTCCATTTGCCCACTAATTTCAAAATTTCTAAAATTTTTTGGGGACCCGATGTTTGCAGTGCATTGGGCTAACATGTGGATATAAAAATTTATTTAGCTTATAGTTTATAGATGATATACATGAGATTTATTAGCTTACAGTTAAAGGATATACATGTGTAGTGAACTAGGTGCTGCGTGAGAAAAACAACTGAATTAAGAGTATGTTCTGGGATCAGGTAACATAGCATCCCATAATTTGGGTCCCATTCTGCCTATTTGGTTTATTTTCTGTTCTCACTTGGCTAGTGTTTTTCTGCTTTTATTGGTTAGATCTCCAGAAAGGGTGCTCTGGATTGTGGGTGGGCAGGGGTACCTCAAGATGCAGGTAGGGCTCCAATTTTCACTGCCCTCTCCTTTTCCTTGCAGTGGCTGCTGCTTTCTTTGTTCTACATATTGTACTCCTTCATCTGAGATGTCTGGAAGAACTTGCTGACCAGTGCATGTGATGATTCGAGAATGAACCATCTCTTCTGGTCACATCCTCCACCCTATGGTCTCTACCCTGAAATAACACACATGTCACAATTGTTTTCTCAGTGTTTCTTTTTCCTTCTTCCGTGTTGGAAAGCCTTTTTCATTCTCTCCATCTATCAGTATCTCCGCCCACGATAGATCCCTCTTCCAAGGCACCCTTCCAGGGGATCTTCTTTAATAACACTCATCTGGGTTTGTGTCTTGTTTTCTGTTAAACCTCCAAATGAACATAATTCTAGGAAAATAACATGTCATTAAAGAGTATTTGTTTGGTGAATGAGTATGCAAAAGGACACAATATAAAAGAAATCGAGTTATTATCCAAAAGACAGACCTGGTTAGTTTACCTGTAGGAAGAATAGAAGTTTTCACTTTTAAATCTGACTTTGGACGTTTAAATACAATTTCTTTTTTTTAAAGTTTTACTTAAACTAAAATAAGTGAAGTATAGGGAAAGTTCAGGTTCTCAAGGGAAATGATTTTAATTTCTAAGAGTTGTGCCGCCCTTAGCACTCTTGCATGTCTGTTGAGCTTTAAAGAAGAACATTAATCGACCACCCTCACCCGTCTAGCAAATATTAGACTTCTACTTAGAATCTTATAATTCCTAAGGAAAAACGACTACGTTTATTATAGTCTAGCTTCTTATTTTGACAACTGAGCAAACCTTCCGTGTGCCCCTATCTACTCCGAAGGAGGACTCCCTGGGATGTGAAGTTAAATGAGCCATGACGTGTGCTCTAGAAACTCCCAGTTTAGCAGGGAGACTGTTGCTAGGAGAAGTATCTCTGCAGCCTGTTGGAAAATTAAAGTCAGGGTCAAAAGTGCCATAGAGAATAAAGGAGGAAGTGGTTGGTTTTGTTTGCAGGAGATCCTTAGCAGACCTGAAAAAGGAAGCATTGTCTGAGGATGGCAGAAATTCAATGGGGGGACATCAGTCCAGAGCACTAGAGGCCTGTGGGTCTCATGGAGAGGGCACAGAGTCAGGAATTGTGGGAAATGTTTGTGTTGCAGTGGAGGGTATATATGGCTATGGCACCAATTAGTTACATCAGTGTGTGTGTGTGGTAACATGGAAAACCTGTTCAATTTTCTGTGCAGTGGGGACACGTTTTAAAAAATTCTTTTATTGGTACATTTTAGATATACAATACATTTACATTTTTCATTGGGGAACTGTACCTTTACATGATGTATCTTGCTTCTTATTTATTCCCCATTCCTAGCCCTCCCTTCACCCGCTCCACCCTTCCCTATTTACAGAGACTTTGCTTCCATTTTTTTTAGTTCTCATCATTTTTCCTTTCCCTTCTTTTCTTTCCCCTGCCCCTCCCACTACCCCTACCCCTTTGGACTTTTTCTTCCTATTTTACATTATCAATTATTCATTCTAATCATTGGTACATTTTAGGTATACAATATAATGACATTCATCATTGGAAATTTGCA
>NW_004624738.1:17620636-17634398 GCF_000247695.1 Heterocephalus glaber | reverse complement strand
TGTTTCCTGTGTTGGGATTCCATCATGTTCTTCAGCTCCTTTCTAGATTTATTAATCATGTCTTGCAGTATGAGCACAATCTCTGCTGTTATCTGTGAAATCATTTCTGATTTCATTTTTTCCAGATCCTCTTTTGTTGCCTGTTCAGGGAGTCCTGGTTGTTGAGTATCAGAATGTTCTATCTCATTTCCTTCTGGGGTTGCTGTAGGTGATCTAGAAGTCTGGTTTTGAGACTTGTTTACATGTCTTCTTATTTTGACCCAGGGTGAGGGGGTGCTGTTGGTTCCCTTGTGGCTCACCTCCTCTGAGCTGGGAGCCATGGAAAGGTGCCTCAGAAGGCCCTTCCTCTGGGGTGGGAGCAGTGGGATGGATGGCAGCCCAGAAGCACCCCCTTCTGGGCCGGGAGCGGTGGGAAGGATGGAGTCCCGGAATCTTCTTCCTCTGTGCTGGGAGTGGTGGGATGGCAGCTTGTAAGCCCCTTCCTCTGGGCCAGGCATGATGGGACAGAATGCTGCCTGGAAGACCTTACCTCTGGGCTGGGAGCGGTGGGATGGACTGGGACACTGCTTCGAGAAAGAGAATCATAATTAAGCTTGGGCTTAGAGTTAACTTTGCTGACAGAATGGAAGGTGGTAGCACTTTTGGAACCCTGTATGGTTCCTGAAGTTTTTTTGATGGCCAGTCCTAGGATGATGGTGAGGAGGTCAGATTGAATGTTGGAGATACTTCCAAATTTGATGTTGCTTGGGGAAGTAAGAAAGATAATGCTAAAATACATAGACAAAGCACATGAAAACATTTTCAAAGTTTTAAGTCTGAAATACTGAGAGAATGATGGTGATTCTATATAATAAGATACAATATACTAGAATAAGTTTGAGGTAGATGAAGAACTAGTGGAGGAGTACGGTATGTTTAGCGATGTGTAGTTGTCCTCACTATCTGTGGGGAATTGGTTCCAATATTTTTGGCAGATACTGAAATTTGTGGATGTTCAAATCCCTTATAAAAAATGGCAAAGTAGGGTCAGGGATTTAGCTCAGTGGTTCTGCCACCTGCGTTGCAAGTGGAAGGATCCAAGTTTGATCCCAAGTACCAAAAAAAAAAAAAAAGGAAAGTATTTGCATATAACCTGCACACATCTTCCTGTATACTTTAAATAATCCCAGGATACTTATCATACCTAATAAAATATAAATGCTGTATAGGTATTATCCTCTGCTATTTAGGGAATTATTATGGAAAGCATCTGTACATGTTCAATACAAATGAGATTTTTTCCAATTTTTTTTATTCATTAAGTTTATTGGTACATTTTAGGTATATAATATGATGACATTTATCATTGGGAATTTGTTCCTACATATGATGTATCTTGGTTCTTATTTTTTTTCCCCATTCCCCTGGCCTCCCTTCAATCCTCCACCCTTCCTATTTACAAAGGGTTTGATTCCATTGTTTTCCTTTTCTCATATTTATTCCTTTCCTTTCTTTCATTTCCCCTACCCTTCCCACTTCCCCTTCACCTTCCCCTTTGGACCTTTTCTTCCTATTTCACATTATCTATTCTACGTTTTGATCCTCATTTATGCTTTAGGTTTTTCACACAAGAGAAACTATTTGGTATTTACAGGTGTATCCTGTTTGTTTCATTTAGGAGTATGGCGTCAATGAACATCCATTTAGCTATAAATGTTTCTAATTTATCATTTTTTATGGCTGAGTAATACTCCATTTTATTAAAAAACTACATCTTTATCTAGTTAACAGTTGATGGGCAACTGGGGTGTTTCCAGGTTTTAGCTATTACAAACTGTTCCGCTATAAACATGGGTGCACATATATCACTGTGGTATGATTCCTTTAATTCTTTTGGGAAGATAACCAGCAGAGCAATACCTCAGTTAAATGAGACCTCTAATCTTAATTTTTTCAGGGATCTCTACACTGATTTCCACAGTGGTTGCACCAATCTACCTTCCCACCAACAGTGGAGAAGGGCTTCTTTTTCCCCACAACCCTGCCAGCATTTGTTATTGGCTGATTTCATGCTAGCAACCATTCTTTCTGGGGTGAGATGGACTCTCAGCATGCATTGTTTTCATTTGCATCTCTCGAATGACCCGTGATATTGAACATTTTTTCATATGTTTATTTGCTGTTTGTACTTCTTTGTCTGAGAAATGTCTGTTCACTTCAGATGCCCATTTTTGGACTGGGTCTTTAAATTTGGGACATCTGATTTTTTTTTTTTAAAGTTCTTTATGTATTCTAGATAGTAGACCTTTGCCTGAGGAACAGTTGGTAAAAGTTTTTTCTCCACATTGTGGGTTGTCTCTTCACACTGTTGGTGGTTTCTCTTGCTGTACAAAAATGTTTTAATAAGATGAGATCCCATTTGTTGATTCTGTGTGCTAATTCACGTGTGACTGAAGTTTTCTTCATGAAGTCTTTTCCTACATCAATGTCTCCAAGAGTTCTGCCTAATTTCTTTTCCAGATGGCTTAATTTTTCTGTTTCAAAATTTAGATCTTTGATTCATTTCAATTTTAGTTGAGTTCATGGTGAGTTTTAATCTTTGGCAAATTGAAACCCAATTTTTCCAGCACCACATATTAAAGAGGCTATCTTTTCTCCAGGGAGGGTGTTTGGCTCCTTTATCAAAGATGAGGTGGCTAAGTATGTCTAGAGTTGTTTCTGCACCTTCTAATCAGTGCCACCAATCCTTGGGTCTGTTTCTTTGCCAGTACCATGCTGTTTTTATCACAGTAGCTTTGTAGTATAGTTTCAAGTTGGGAGTTGTGATACTCCCTGCCATGTCTCTGTTACCTAGAATTCTTTTTGCTATTCTATGTCTCTTCTTTTTCCAAATGAATTTTTGGATTGTTTGCTCAAGTTCTGTGAAATATGATTTTGGAATTTCCATTGGGATTGCATTGAATCTCTATAGCAGTTTTGGAAGTATGACAATTTTCACTATATTGGTTCTTCTTACCTAGGAGCAAGGGATGTCTTTCCATTTTCTGATATCATCTTCGATCTCTTTTTTCAGAGTGTTGTACTTTTCAGCATAGAAGTCTTTTATTTCTTTGGTTAGATTGATTCCTCGGTATTTCATGTTTTTGGATGCTATTGTGAAAGGAGTTGTTTCTCCAGTGTGAGTCTGCTGTTCGTGCATAGGAAGGCTATTGATTTTTGTATGTTGATTTTGTATCCAGCTACTCTACTGAATTTGTTTACTATGTCTAGAAGACTTTTGGTGGAGTTCTTAGGCTCTTCTATATAGAATATCATGTCATCTGCAAATAATGACAGTTTAACTTCTTTATTTCCTGTCTTTATTCCTTTTATTTCTTTCTCTTGTCTAATTGCTGTGGCTAATGTTTCTAGAACTATGTTGAACAGGAGTGGTGAAAGTGAACATACCTGTCTTGTGCTTGATTGTAGCATAAAGGTTTTAGTTTTTGCCCATTTAGTATGATCTTTGCTGTTGATTTTTTATAGATGGCTTTTATCAGGTTGAGATAAAGAGAGTCTATTCTAATTTTCTGTAGGGTTTCCATCATAAATAGGTATTGGATTTTGTCGAGTGCTTTTTCTGCATCTATTGAGATGATCATATAGTTCTTGTCCTTTTTCCAAATAGTTTTAATTGATAGTTTTTGAATCTTCATGTGCAGAACCCATGGATATGAAGGGCTGACTGTATACATTAATTTTCCAATGCCTACAAGTTATCCAACAATTATGCCCCATGTTGATTACAGATGCATGGTTTAGGTCAGGAATGGATAGCATATTTGAGAATCATTACTACAGAATTGCTAAGCCAATTGTAAAACCAGGATAATTCCCTACCAAGGGAGTCAAGAGAGTTATGAATTGGAAGCAGAATGAATGAGTGGATGAAGAATGTGAAGTTGCCTTGAATTTGTTAGTCAGATAAATATTAATGGTCTAGAGAATCAATTTTCATAGATAAATGGAGATAGAACTCAGATCATATGAGGTTGAGAAGTTAGTGATAGGGAGAGATGAGCTTGAGGAGGCAACAGGTTAGAGAAAGGGCTGATTCATGGGAGATGCTTTGAATGTATTTGTAGGTAAAGGAGAAGGAATGATAGGATCCTTATAGAGAACGACGTGCACATAAAACTAGTTACTCATGTCAGAGAAATAAGCAGACGCAAACATATGATTTCTGTTGGAAAATGGACACAAAATATAAGAAGAGTGGAAAATAGATAGGTCAATTTAAGATCAGTGAGCATCAGAGTGCTCTGCCAGAAAAGAATATCTGGCTCTTAAGTAGTTTTTATCACAGCAGTTTTGGTCACATATGGAGTGCACATAGTTGGAAGGAATCCAACTAGCAATAGGGTTATCTCCAAGGAAGGACCAAGGAGGGGCTGAACAAGGGAACTTGGGCATCAGCCACTCCTGTCATTCTGATGACATGATAATGGCAGGAACTGTAGGCCTGGTATGGTTCCAGACCAGGAACTGGGGAAGGAGAGAGAAAAGATGGAGAACAAAGGAGGGAAGGGCTTGGGTTTCTGCAAAAACATACAAATATGAGTACATTTTCTGAGATAATCTTGGTAGTGCGGGCTTGTTATTTCACTTTCTGATTTTGGTCAAACTCAGCATTAAATTAGAAATCATATAATTGTCATTCACTGTTTTCCTAGTCAGCATTCCTCACTAGAAGAAATCATGAATGAAATAATGGGGACTTGTGATTCTCCTCAAAGTTGGATAGGGAACCTGCACTTAGAGATGCCAAAGAAACCTCCCCCTGCCTTGAGCAAGAATCCAAGAAGATTGGAAGAGACGCAGTCATCAGGTAGGGTAAAGTTGCTATAGTAAGGGGCTAAGGGGAGGCAGTTGATTAAACTGAGCAACTTGGGATGAAGGAGAGTCTGCATAAAGCAAGGGAGGAGAACAACTTGTTGAAGTTGGAATAGAAAAAAATGGAAAGAAAAATGTAGTGAAGGGATGATTTGAAGATCTTTGAGGTTGCAAAAAAGGGGGCTAAGTGATCCACTGACCTTGAGTTTCTCTGAAACTAGTGATGTGGATCCGGATCTTGGAACTTGGGAGGAGCTGGAAACGTTTCTGTAGGGAGCTCCATGGAGTATGTATGAGTGGGACTCACGAGAAGGATCTAGGAATGGAAAATGCTGGTGAGGGGAGCTGAAGATGATGGAGACCACGAATGGGCCAAGAGACTGAGATGATGAAGGTGTGGATGCCGAAGACTTGGTTTACTTGTGATCAGAGTGTGGAGCAACCATAAAAGGTGAAAAGGTCTGAATCCTACTGCTCAAGTTTTCATTAGAAATATCACATGGTGTTCTTCAACTGGTTAAGAGTTCCCAGAAAGACCCAGGGACTCCTTCCACGAAAAGGTCATACAATTAGGTGGAAATAAAAATTCATGCCCTTCAAACAGTTTCTAATAGACACTTTTGATGTGAACTGCATAGATAAATTGTGAGTTTTCTAATAGCTGCATTAAAGATAAGTTCAGCAGGTATCAATAATAATCTAAGCATTATCATTTCAACTTGTAACCAATAAAAAATTACAGACACAATATGTAATATTCTTTTCTTTCACTACTTCTTTCACATTTCGTGTGGATTATTTTCTTTCACTATATGTCATTTTAGATCCCATTTTTTAAATCAGAAGCACTTGACCTACATTTAGATTTTATAAATCTATTGTCAAAAAAATAAGTTCACTTATAGTTCTTCCAAAAACCAGTAAAAGCTTTTCAGTAATGGGATTGAGTACTAGTTTTTAAGTTTAAATTTATATTAATTAAAACTAAACAAAATCAGTATCTGTAGGTGGCCAGTGTCTGTCACCTTGAAGAGCACAACCCAGCACCATATTGGATAATTGCTAATATCGTTAGGCATTTATTGACCATTATTAGGGTTTAAGTACTATTTTATTGAGATTAAGAGGTGAGAATTGGACTATGTACTTTGAAAAATAAAACTCTGAAGGTATGAGAGCAAGAACACCTGGTTCTGATTATGTGGGAAAGTGCCAGGAGGCATAAATGCACCAGCATTGCTGTAGCCTGCCAGGTAGAAACTTCCTCCTTTTTCTCTCCTATTCAGAAGGCTTACAGAGCTGCCCCTTTTTCTGAAGCTGACTCCATCATTAAAATGCAAATGATCATAACTAAAATATCAAATTATTCTATTTCCTAAGTCCTTTTGCTAGATGGTTAATATAAGAAGCTTCTTAAAATTATCTTCCATTTTAATTATTTTTTAAAAAAACGTTTGGCTCTTGTTTCTGCATCAGTTAGTAAGCTTAGATAAAAGGAATTGGTGGAAGGGGGAAAGGACCGCATTGCTGGTAGTGTGATTTATACAGTCTGCTCCATCTGACCTGCATATAGCTCATAATCAATTGGCACATAAAGTTGATTGAGCTCTACGGGAATATTTAGATGAAAGAAACTCTGTAAATGCCAGGTATTTATTATCTTCATTATGTTCATATAATATGATATTAACAGAAATGTTACAATTGATTTAATGAGCTTTGTAATCAGAAGCAAGCTTTTAGCATTATTATTGGGAAAATCTTTCTTGAACTTTTAAATATTATTTCATGGATGTTGGTGCATCTGTGAGCTTTCTCATGTACATAGAGTTCAGATGCTGAGTAAGTCTGTTTCCTTTAAAGTTGTAATAAGCGTCTTATATATACTGTTTCCAAAAGCAATTACATGTAGTATATCTTAGTAGTCTCTTGTAATGTAATAAAGTTTCTGTGATTAGCCCTCTTTTAGAGTTTAAAAATGATTTAAGACTGTTTTACAGATATACAGTGGTTATACAACTAGTAAATGGGCTCTGTGAAGACAGGCATTTACACTTTTTATCACAAATTCACAATTTCTAAATTATTTCTAATTTAGGTCAATGAATAATGTCCCAGAAAATCAGAATAAAAGTGTGTGTAAAAGCACAGGCTCTGAGCTGTAGTAATGACTGGCTCAGATTCTGCTTTGCCACTTACCTGTGACGTGATCTTGTTTAAGGTACTTTCAAAACCTTGGTTTCCTCACTTATGAAATGGGGAAATAACAATAAAAGGAGAGTCTTAAAAAATATTGAACTTACTGCAATGGCCAACATGATTTGCACTTGAAGAATGCTGACATTAACAAATAGTGGATATTAAGAAATTGCTGGAGCCCTTAACATTAGGTATAAGCAACATGGTAGCCAGAGTGGCCAGATACTGGGTCACGCTATCCCCACCAGCCATATCCCAAGCCTCTGGCTCTGACTGGCAACCGATCCCTCTGGCCTTTTCCAAAGCCTGGAACCTGCTAAACTCTCCTGTGGAGCCTGTGAAAAAAATGGGCCCTCTGCCTGGAGGATGCTGTACAAAAAGCTTTTCTTCCTTCTTTCTTTCCCCTCCTTCCAATCTCAGCTTAAATGTTGTCAACGTCACATAGGTCCTTCAGGACTGCCCCTAAGCTCCTTAGGAAACGTCAGTGGTCCTTTATTTCTAGTCTTGCTTTCTTTACGGCCAACATCACTATTTGTTTTTAAATTTTCATTACCAACTAAATTCACTTGTCCACATAAGATTTACACTGCAGTATTCGGAGAACTGTATACAATGTGGATTTCTGTTTGAATATATCTATGTCTAATTTTTAATTTGATAATGCACTGTAACATTTTACAGTGAATATTTCCTATCGTTAAGAGTATGTTTATAACATAACTAGTATTTGTATAATGTGTGGTCGATGGCTCACACTGACTTATTTAGGGACATCTGCTTTATAGTGTATCTTCTTTTTGGGTTTGAAAAACTAAGAAACATCACTAAGAATGTTTATACACACATTCTATATTATACTTTTGATATTTATTTAGTATACACTATAGGATATGTAATTACAGGATTAAAATATACTTTTTAAAAGACTTTCTGAATATTATGAAATTCCTATCTGGGGAGATTACAATTTAAAATACTATGAGTAGTGTTTAAGAATACTTGTCTGGCATGCTATGAGCAATGCCAAATAGCATTCTTCATGAATAATGCAATTTTATAGGTAACGAATAGCATTTTCTTATTGTAATTTGCATTTATTTGATTATTCGAGTAAACACATATTCTTCTATTTATTAGATATTTATATTTCTTTGAACACTGGAATTTTATGTATTGTTAATATGTAGAGACAATTTTATACTAAGAATATTAACTAGTTGTTTACAACACAATTGCAAATACTTTTGAAATTTATTGTTTAAATTTTAACCATACTTTTAATGGATATGCTTTTAAAAGTTTCATGTACTCAAGTTCACTGGCCTTTAATTTTATAGTCTTTTCCCACTGACTTTGGGCTCACACAGTCCTTACATATGACTAGATTACTTAGATATCTATGTAATTTTTCCAGACATATCTTTCTCATCAGACCTTCTAAAATATGCCCTGAGGTATGGTGCCACGTGATCTATTCTAGTTAAACGCATTTTTTAAGTGATAATATTTTCTTTATAAGCCATTTCCTCCTTCTTGGTTTATAAAGTATTATACATTGCATATTCCATTCTCAGAAAGCTAGTTGGAACCTACATTAGTGCCTTTTTCTGTAATTACTTCAGGTTTAAATTATATTTTAATACCTATTGAGACAATTCCTCCATGCATTGACACTGCTTTAATTTTTTTAACCTATTAGTACTTGTTTGTGCATCCAGACAAATAAAAAACCATCTTTTCAAGTTTAGTATGCCAAATAATGGCCCTAATATATATAGATCTTATTCCCTGAAACTAGTACATGCCATCTAAAATGGGAAAAAATCATCTTTGCAGATAGAATTAAAGTCTTTGGAATTGGAGAGGGCATCCTGGGTTACTTTGGGTGGGCTCCAGATGTATTCACAGAGTCTTTTGAAAGGGAAGACTGAGTGCTATTTGCCTACACAGAACACCATGTAAAGATGGAGGAGAGAGAAATGTGAAGATGGTGTCCTGCTGGTCTTGAAGATGGTGCGAGGGGCATGAACCTCTGAGGCAATGCAACAAAAGCAGCTCTGGAAGCTTTTGTAAAGGTAAGAAAAAGGATTCTCCCCTAGACCCGCCCCACAAATGTGGTCCTGCTGGCATCTTGATTTCAGCCTCGTGAAGCTGATTGTGGAGTGCACCTCCAGAATTATGTAAGAATAAATCTGTCCTTTATCTCACCAAGTTTGTACTGTTTTACAGCAACTCTGGGAAATTAATACATCATTTTAATAACAAATGCTCATGAGAAAATTTTTTCTCAATTTTCATTAATAATGCTCAGCCATTTTGAAATATTTGACATATTTAAATATTCAGCATTCTCTTCCAAGAAAAGATGTTTCTTCTTTTTGAATAAAATTTTATAGCTTTTTGAGAAATCTCTTGCACAAATATTTCCAATGATAGAGAATCAGCAGCATATTTCCTATAAAGCAATTTTCTTGAGGATACACATAGAGGGAAAATGAATGTCAGTAAGATTGCCAGGAGCAGGGAATTTAATAGGTCAACTTCTATAATGTTACATAAGAAGCAACAATTTAGTGCCTTAAATGAGGTTAGAAATAAACTTACAATTTTCCCCAAATTATCTTATTTTTTGAAAGGCTCTTCTGCAAGCAGATCTTGTTCACCATATGATTACAGGTGATGAATAAATGGAAATATATAGTTGTGTCATCTCCCTAAAATACTGTATTTTCCTGCAACAGTGGATTGCAATATACTCCATACAGTTGTTAAAAACTGAAATGTTTTTCATAAAAGCATCAAAACTCTGAAGTTTTAAGACACTTCACACACAGCCACCATCCTATCATCTCTGGTAAGCATTAGATGTTTAGTTGTCCTTCTTTTGATAATCAAGTAACTATATCATGGAGATACTGAAATTACTTCTTTGTGTTTCAGAAGTTTATAGGAGAGGAAATTCTGACGTGTCACAGTGGAGTTAATATGACTTAATGACATTTTGGGGGAAAGTTTCTAGCGGGTGGTTCTAGAAGGTGAACATTAGAATCCTATGTAAAATTTTAAAACAAAGTAGATGACTTTGGTTGCCAGCAGAATGACCAGGAAGGACCCTAGCATCTGTACTTGTAAAGGGCCCTAGACATAATTCAGGTGTGCACATTTTCCTCACCTGGAGTTTCATATTGAATCTTCAGTACTTAATAACTGTTTTTCTGAATTGTTGAATAATCCAAAGGTCTATCATTTGTGATCTTGCTGAGGATTTTATGTGAATGTGTCCTGGTCCATGAGCTAGAAAGAGAATCTAGTGTTCCCACTCCACCCCTAGCCGTGTTCCCCAGTGTTCTTCTACATAGTAAATCTTATTAAGGCTTTAGAAAGGGAAACACATATTTAATAAATTTTGCAATGGGCCAGGATGTAGCTCAGTGGTGGTATAGCACTTGCCTGGAAAGCATGAGGTGAGGCCCTGAGTACAATTTCTAGTACCAAAAAAAAAATTTACATTATTTTATGGAAAAATTTGTACAGTGATTCAACATTTGTGAACTAAAGATTAAAAACATTTGTGAACTAAAGATATATCCAGTATTCAAATATCAAAGGCATATTGTTTCCTGTTGATACAAATGTTAGGAATATAAGTTTGAGGGAAAAATAGAAAATATTCAACAAAAAAGTATTTTCAATGGAGGAAATATGCTGTTTTTTCTCTCAACTTCTTATCCTAAATTACTTCCAGGTACTGTTTGAAGTCTTCCTTTAAAGACTTTTAAGGTACTCAGTTTTCATAGTAAGCTCTCTCTTTTTAATTGTGAAATATTTGCAATTATTTTTGGTGCCTGAATGCTACAATTTCTATTGTTCTTCAATTATTTCACTTTTGAGTTTTCTTAACAAGTTTATAAGAATCATTAGAATTGAGATTTTATTGTCCTTTAGATGGTTTATAGTATTGTCTGGCTTATTTTAAATCCATGAAATTTATATATTGAATTAAACTAAGGAAAAACATCTTTCTCAACAAAAAACTGAGTATTTTAGTTATTTAGTTATCATGTACCAATCTTTTCTTGTAGCTAAGTTTAGAAAGACTAAAGAAAGCAACCACTTTCTTTATGATATTTGTTCTCGGATATGTGATTTTTTTTGGCGGCTTCAATAACTTTTTTTAGTTTTACAAGAATACATTTGACTCACTACTATAGTCATCAAGAAAGAGCAAAAAAAAAGCTTTTACTATAAAAAAAAGCTTTTACTATAATACTGTGCTTCTGGTGTGTATGTATGTATTCTTGTCTGTGTTTTCAAAATATGTGTGTGGGGACACAGGAGGACAGCCTTTCTTTGTTAGAATTATCAAGGCAATAATTAAATGAGAAACAACAAGTATGAGATTAAAGATCATTTAAATTCATGCACACAAGCCTTTGGTCAATGTAGCAGCAATATATCACCTGTGTGGGTGATTTCTTGGCACTGCTGGATGAATTTAAAATCTATCATAAATATATTGGATGTTACCAAAATTACATCAAAGATGCTCTTTGCCACCTTTATGAAAGTGGAATGGAAACATATTTTCAGAATGCAACATTCTTCACAGAAGGGCTCAGAGAAACACACATTCAGGACAGGTTCTCGGCCCCTTATCTTTCTTTCCAGCTGCTCTGATTCTCCTAAAAACCATCTTCTCCTGGTTTGTGTTGAGAGGTAATAAGGTCAGTGATTTAAATTACTGATTACTCTCTTTTGGCTTTCAATCTATTCCGGAACGCTTCTGGTTAGAATAATGATTCCAGTGATAAGTCGATCTGAGAGGGTGGTAATTTTATACATTAATGCTCATTGAGCTTCTTAGATTTACATTTAATTCTTGCAATAGTAAAAAGCGCTAATAGCAGAGGAAATATTTATGAATATCTGAAATATATATGTGCCCTTTAGCAAGGCTGGAGGCCTACACACGCCTTGTTAGGATTCATTATACCGCAACAAAGCATCTATTTCCATTACTCGTAATAAGTAGACCAGAACTGTGGTGTTCTCCTACCTATCTCACAGTGTTACATTTTGATCATGTCTGTTTCCTGGCTCTTTTCAGCCTTTCAAAGCGAATTCACTTAGAAGTATAAGACAAATGTTGAAAGCAATTGGAAGTCCCTCCTTTGTGCCTCCCAAGCGGCACAGACGAATATGTGTTCACAGCCCCTGTCCACCATGAACTGGTGATGCCCTCTGCCTTGTCTGGTATCAACTCTGACACAGAAAAAGATATATACTCTTTAATTAGGTGTAGCTAGCTTGAATTCTTTAGTGAGCCATTACTTAGCATAAAGTCACTTTGGAATCAATTAAATATGAACCTTTGTCACATCAGTATTCATAGAAAAGCACTTAGGTGATTAAAGACCCTTGGCCTCTAAATATTTGACTACTTAGCAGCACCAGTCATTTCTAAAGCTTTATTAGCTCTTTTATACTTCCGGGGATGGCAGCATGAAAAAATGAAGCAAAATTAGAGAAAACATAATTGCCTCTAAATGAATGTACCCTGAGTGCTATTGTCATAGCTTATGTGATTCCAAGGTGCCTCTCTCTTAGCTCGAGGTTCTCAGTGCTTCTGGGCCTTGCTCTGCTCTCCACTTTTATATTGTGGTTTCCTTTTATTACCAGGCAAAATAAAAATAGGTGAATAAGGTTATAAATCGCTATCATCCAAGCAAGATTGGGCTAATACATGTATTTCTGTCTTTAGTAAATGAAGTAAGTTTTAGCATGTTTTGCATTTCAGAAACTTTTATTTAAACAAATTGTAAGATATATTGAAGCACACACAAACAACATATATGTGAACAGCACTGGTTTTACATAATTATCTATAATGATATTAATCATAAGAACAGGGGCTCATTTCATCTTCCTAACAATGATGCGGGGCAGGAGATACTGTCCTATCTGTGAAGGAGAGAATGTAGGCTTGGAGAATGGATTAAGGAATTTAGGTAATCTGCAGAAGGCGATTCAGTGCTGTTCAAATGGCCTAGGGGGTACTAGAACCCATGTTTGCCTAACTTCAAAGGACTTTTTCTTGGATCATAAGCCCAAATGACTCCCCACACTCCCTAAGGATCTGCCAGGAGGTTCCCAAGAAGGATTCATATCTTGAGTGGGTGCTATTTTTGCCCAGACAGTCACTGAACAAAGTTAAAACTTTCATGAAAATAACATTGGCTCAAAATGTTTGTAATTCATAATGCTACCTGTTTAAATAGAATTTTGTCATCAAGTACCTAGTGCTTTAGTGGAATCTAAAAATTGTTACCTATAGTCTGTATATTCATAAGCATGTATGCCTTTGTGATGTTTGCCTAAAATTTTAAAGATATTTATTTGTGCTTTATTTGTATAATTACAGTATCATCTAAAGAATTCCACACCGTATATGACCTACTTTAAAAAGGGAAATAGTCTTCAATAAAATTGAAAAGGTGATTATAAAATTAATATTATCTATAATAGTATAATAATGACCATATGTTATTAGTGAGTGGCTAATGGCCAAAAAGGAAAAATGAAAAAATAATGTTATCAGTCTAGAAAACTGATTTTTCTTTTTTGTATATCCTTTTATTGGTACATTTTAGGTGTACAATATAATGACATTCATCATTGGAGATATGCACCTTTACATACTCTCTTGGTTCTT
>NW_004624738.1:17591273-17620021 GCF_000247695.1 Heterocephalus glaber | reverse complement strand
TATATATATGTTTGGAGTCTAGGTCTGGTGAGAACAAGCCACAGACTTGTTGGAAAATTTTCATACTTTAGAGGAATGAATACCATTCCTTCCACGTTTGTGATTCTGTACTTCCTCTTCTATTTATTGCTTATTTTGTTAGATCTGAATATACATTTATATGTGTATATATCAGAAACTGGAGGAGCCCCCAGGTTCTCATTATTAGTGAGAGAATTCATTGCTTTATTGATGATTCTGGGATCAGAACTTTCATGTTAATCTGAGAGCTGAAAGTAGAGCCAGGATAAGTCTTCCCCCTGAGTTTGGCTCCACAAAGATAGGGTACTGGAAACATCCTTCCCCAACTAGAAGCCTTCACAGCCAGCACAGGGCCTGGAGTGGGGCCCACAACCTTACTTTACTTCTAGGATGGTGATTTTCATGAAAACAAAAACAAAACAGAAACAAAAACCAACTCCTGAGATCATCTGGGTAGCAAGCCTTTGAACATTTTGTAGACCATAGTATGGGATGAATACATAAGTAAACAAAAGGATTTTGTGTTCCGATATGATGGGAAATTCATGTCAGTTTCCTTCTAAGCTCAACTAGATAATGGTTAAAATATATTTTAAAAATGTGTTTGAACACATTGAAACATACAAACAAACAAACAAGTGCTAAATTATCAAACCAGAATCCTGCAGAAGATAGACACATATGGAAGAAAGCCTGGCATAGGGGAATATTCATCCTGTACTATGCTGACTATTGGAAAGAATACTGGTCAGAAGAGCAGCCTATCCTTTAGAAAAGCAGTAGCTGCAGAGATTCCACATAAAATGCAGAATGCTTGGGTAAATTTCAATTTCAGGTAAATGGTGGACAATTTTTCAGTAGTAGTGAATGAAAAAATGAATATACGTGAGTCTCAGCACATCTGGTGGTACAACAATAAAATGTTGATGTGCTTTATTGCTGTGTAAGGTTTTAATTTGTGGTAGGCTACTACTTTGAGGCCTATAATGTTTTATGACAAGTACTAGTTTTGTTCTTTGTGAGTGTGAAAGGAAAGACAGATTTGTAAAGCTTGAAAAGAGGGTGGAAGGAAAAGAAGGGAGGATTTGGAAGAAATGGAATGTTTAAGTAGATAATTTTCTCCTGCTTTTCTCTTCCCTGACACACACACACATGCGTACACACCCACATACACATACACATACACACACATTGGAAATGAGGAGAGAGGAAAAGCAGCTCTGGCTTTGTTTTTGAGAAGATCTAAGAGTAAGGAAATCTGTGTATTTCTTTATAGTTTGACTACGCAAAGCCCATAGAGGGATAAATGAATAGAAGAAATGGCTGTATGGCATGTGGGGCTAGAAGGAGTAGATAGGAGAGCATACCTCTTGGTCTTCAAAAGGAGTAGAGAGTCAAATTGTGTCTTCGTGGGGTGCAGAAGTAGTGGAGGATAAGGGCCAGGAAGCCTTCTAAGAATCTGCAGAAGAATAGAGAAAGGGGAAATCCCATCGTAGCAGTTAGGAGCAGAGAGCACACCATGGAAAGTTGGCCTATGTGGTTTGTGTCTCCATGAAGATTGAAGAAGGGAACACCAGCAGGACTGAAAATCGGGAAAGCTATAGGAGTGTGGGAGCAGATGGAAGGGACCTATCTACAGTGTCCTTTGCTTAACAATTGCCTGATTTGAAAAAGTGGTTGCTCCCTTCTTATTAACAGTGGTCATGCAAACCCATGATCATACAACTTAGGAAGCAAGCAGTGGTACCGGAGAACCTTGAAATGGGCATTAAGATAGCGCGTTACTCTCATAAACCTGAATTTATCTGTCAATCAGTGTATTGCATTGGAGAAATCCTGAAATTGAGCATAGTTAAATGTTTATGTTAGGTAGGCTAGAGTTTCAGAGTTGATTATAAAAATTAAAATAATTTACTTTAAAAAACACATTTAGGACTTAGCTATAAATTTTATACATATCGTATTAGTGTATGGATAGGAAGAGAGTTTGAAAAAGAATCATACCAAATTGCGTGTGGTAATTTGGGGCTGGGGTAGCATGGAATGGAACAGGGATGTGGGATTACAGGAGTTTTCCATTAGTACATTATATGTTTCTTAATTTTTATTTACTTTTATTGCAATGCTGGGAATTGGACCCAGGGTCTTGCACATACTGCTGCTGAGCTACATCCTAAACCCCAATATATATTTCTTAAATGTTTGAGCTTTATATAAGAACAATTT
Source organism: Heterocephalus glaber (assembly GCF_000247695.1). The sequence goes on along the minus strand of NW_004624738.1, from coordinate 17,617,774 downwards.
TAGTGGGAAATAAACCCTCTGCGTTAAAATAAAGATTAATAATAATAATATGTGAAAATAGTTGGAGCATACAATTTCATAATATTTCTTCTAATGGAACCCTGAACAATTGGACTAGAAATGGGAAAGCTGGATGAGATGCTACACATTACATCAGAGGCCTCAGGTTCACTGATGAGAAGATGAAAGTTCAGTGGTTGCAAATGCATTGAGATGTATTCTTTTCAATATTGTCTGTCTCAGGTGAAGCCATGGTGAGAAGCCCTGGCTCTGGCTAGCTGAGGTTAATCATCTCAGAAGTGAAGGGAGCAGAACTGACCTGTCTTCTAGCTATGCACATTTCCAGAAGAAATGCTTTTCCTGCTGACACCAGTTGTCCTATGGGAATGACCAAGGGTGGAATTATTGGACAGTTATCTATGTTGAGGAAGCCTCCTGGCTAAGCCTCAATACCCAGGATGTGATGCAGCCCTGTTACCTCCAATATTATGTTGGAGACAATCTTACCATGTCCTTTATTGTCTTATAATCAGCTTCTGCTGAACTGCTAGTGACACACACACTGAGAAGGCTCTCATTTTCTAACAAAGCAAGCTCATAGAGACAAAGCTGAAACAGGAAAGGAGGTGGCTCCAATAGAGGCTGCAGCATGAAAAGTGCAAAGTGGAGTCAATACTGTTAAAGACTGTTAGTGATCACAAGGTTAAGTAGAGGAACTATCTTTCAACACAAAGGAGAAATACTGAGAACTGTAAATCACAGCTGGAAAGATAAGATATGGAGCACAGTTCTAGGAGAAAGAATATGCAGATCATCAGTACTGCTGAAGGAGAAGAAGGAGCAGATGGAAGTGAGATCAATAATCAAAGCAATAACCTAAGCTCCCGGATTTGAAAAAAGATCAAACAGCTCACAAATGCCAGGCAAAAGTGATGAAAAAGAGACACATCTAGATATCTTTTTGTGAGATTTCTGGTATTTCTGGAAAAATAGACTCATGTTCAGACAGACAGGAAAGTTCACATATAGTGGAAAAGGAATGAGTTAACTGTTTTATGGCTGTACTAGATATTAGTAAAAATGTTTATAAACTTATGAAGAAGAAAGCATGTGATATAAATCCTACTATCTAAATACCTATCATTCATAGGGTGACAAAAAGAAATTTTGGGGTTATTCATGAGTTCAAATTACTCTATTCATGTTTCTGTTCAAAACTACTTAAGAATCTACTCCAGCATACATGATAAGACATTTAATTAGAGATCTAAATGAGAGGAAATGTAAGAAATAAATAGCAGTTAATAGTGAGTCTGGTAAAATGTGTAGATAACATTATATAGATGATATTAAAGAGATTACAAATTATATTATTGTTAAATAACTAAACTAAAAAGCCTACCATAAGGTAAAACTGAAAAATAATATGGAATTACATTTCTAAAATAATTTGGAGAAATCTAGGCTTTGGAAATGATATGAGAGAGCGGGCAAGTAAAATACTATTGAGATCTCGTTACTGTGATCTCTTGTGTAAAATTAATAGCATTTGACTATTACTTTTGAAAAATAGCAGATAAATAAAGGTTTTAACACAACTTTGAAGACATGTGTAGATGAACTAGCCGATAGTGAAAAACATTATGTTTTTTCAAATTATTAGTAGAAAGCTAATGGAAATGCAAAACAAAATTCAAAAATGGTTTCAGTCAAAGAAGGCAGAAAAATATAAGAAAATGAAAGAATATAAAAAAATTAACAAAAAAATAGATGGAAGTTAAAGTAAACATTACTTTTTACAATAAATATACATAGAATGAAAGTTGAAAGGATTGTGCAAAATTTAATCTTGGGCACCCATGAATATGGATGAAAATATACGAATCACAATTTTAGCCAATAGACTTCATTGTTTTAAAATATTGATAATATATTGTGGCAAAGCAATTTATGAATGAAAGAATGTTTCAAACTAAGATAGAGCTATAAAATTCTCATTATCACTAGATTCTGTGAAATAAGTAAATTTTAAAAAATAAAACAGTAATTAAGAATAAAAATGATAAAAAATTAAAAAAAATCCTAATGACTGATAAAATAGTAAAGTCATTGATGTTAAAATCAGATACAAGAGAGGGATGCTTCCTGAAATTTCATTTTGCACTTCTAGGTCAAAACCATAATAGGAAAAAGTAATTGGTAGCAGTATTTGAAAATTGAAAACCATGACTTTCATATGATTTGTTTGTATGCCTAAATAATTCTATGAGGAAAAAAAATGAAGCAAACAACAGCCAAAGAAGAAAGAGAGAAAGAAAATAAAAAATAAAAGCAAAACCCAAACCATCAACTCCAACAAACTATTTTAAAGAATAAGAGAGTGTGGGAAGTTGCCCGGGTACATGAATAAATAACTTAATTACCTTCCTTTATACTAACAGAAAACTGTTTGAAATAAAAATATTACTTATCTCAATAGCAATATTTTTCATAAATTCCCTGAGCATAAACTAACAAGAACACAAAAAAGACCTGTTTAAAGAAAATATTCACTGAAGGACAATAGGAGGAATGGTCCTCATGCTGAGGGAAAGATTTGCTAACAAACATATAAATCTCTTCTCAAATTATTGTATGCAGTTAACATAGTTTCAATAATAAAGCCAATGGTACTTCTTGGATTCCTTCTAGAGCTCCTTGTAGAGATGATAATTAGTTTCCTGGCAGAAAGCAGATGATGTATTAAACTGACGGAACCGAGCAAAGTTGATGAAGGGAAGACTGACAAAAGTTTGGATAGGGTGAGGGGAAATTCAGGGGAAATGGCAAAATCCACCTGGGACTCATATTGACATCCCCAGGCCTGAGGGGTACAGAGGAGAGGGTGGTGATTAGAGAGCTCTGACTCTAGCTGAGAAAAGGACCCTCTAAGGAGAACATGGCCTTTGGGAAGGGAGCTGTGAACAATCAGTGGTCCTACTGAGAGGGAGCTCAGGGAATAAATGCTACATCTCTCTTCCGTCTCCTCTCAATGCCTTTCATGGGCTAAATCCAGATGATAAAAGGAGGCAAAGATTGAAGATGAAGTAGTCCACAGATGCCACCTCCCAACATACAGACTGATGAAGAGGGGCAAAGAAGCTGGTGAGACAAATATGGGCATCCAGCACCATGTAGGAATCATGTATAGCATTGACGAGGAAATAAAGTATGACCAATAGAAGGCGACTTGTTCTACCCCTAGATATTAAATTCTTAGTGAATGTAGGCCTAACAAGAGAAGTACTCAAATAGACCCCAAAGTAAGGTTGAGCATATATGAGGATTAAACGTGTTCAAGTTTCTGTTCTATTTTGTAGAGGAAAGAACAGCTTGCTTATTTGATAAACATTTTTAACAATTTGACTGTTGATTTGGAAGAAAATGGAGTTTGCTGTTTCACTCATACAATACAAAAATAAATTCCAGATTAATGAAAACCCCAAGTAGAAAATGTAATATAATATTTGAAGAAATTACCAAAGTTAAAAAAAATAGCTTATGGCTTTGATTTTAACTTTCTAAATAAAACAGGACATATTATGAAGAAAAAATGTAATGGACTTGAGTACATTAAAAACACTTTTCGATGACGAGAGGTATCATAAGCAATACACATTACAGAAAGAATAAATCTTCAATAAAATAATAGACACAGGGGCCGGGGATTTAGCTCAGTGGTTCCGGTGCCTGGCTTGCAAGCACAAAGTCCCCAGGACGATCCCCGGTACCAAAAACCCCCCAAACAAACAAAAAAGAATAGACACAGGGTTAATTTTTACAAAACAAAGTTATTCCCCAAAATTAAAAAAAAAATCATACTATGAAATAGAGAAAAGTGCAAATTGTGCTAATAATTTTAGAGAGGAAAATATAAATAATAAATACATGATAAAATGTTAAACCTAACTAATCGGAAGTTTTGTAACTTAAAAATATCATTATAGAAATGGAAAAAATTTAAATATTAGTAACATGCAGTGATGTTGAAGGCAAGTGAAAGCAAATACTAGGTAGACTGAGTGGCACATACCTGTAATCCCAGAACTCTGGGAAGCCAAGGCAGGAGGATAGCAAGTTCAAGCCCAACCTGGGCAATTTAGTGAGCCAGTGAGATCCTGCCTTGGAAACAGTAAAATAATAAAATATAGAAAAGGGCTGGAGGATGTAGCTCAGTGCAAAGGCCCTCAATTCAACCCTGATTACCACAAAACAAAGAAACAGCAAAACCAAAAAACCCATCTTTTCTACTACTGATAGAAGTGAAATAGCCACACATTTCCAGAAATTAATTTTCAAAGATCTGTTAAATTTAAAATGCGATGAAGTCTGTCCCACCATTCCATTTATCTTGATATGCTATAGCGATAAGAGTTTACACTCACAATGAAGAATGTCCTTTCTTCCCTCCTGGCCTCACTCCCTCCCTTCCTAGAAATTTAAAACAAGAAACATGCATTAACAGAGTTCAAAGTCTTTTCAGGAGTGGAAGTGTGTGTGATAGAATCTGATAGTATTTCAAAGATATAACTTCTTCCCCTATCACTAGGTTGGGGACATATAACTGACTACCTCTGGCCTGTGAATGTGAGCAAAAAGATATGTGGACAGGGTTCAGAAAAATGCTATTTTTCCTATACTTTTCTCTTCTATCCTGTTGGTCCTGGAGACCACGTGGCTTAGATGGCATTGTTGCAATATGGAGGACTGCTGCCTGACCCATGTCCGGTTTATATGATCAAGAAATAAGCATTCATTGTGTCACACAGTTAAATTTGGGTGTTTAATTATTAGAAGAAGTATTCGTCACTTTTGTCCTAAATAAGCTCTTCAACTGATTGGATGCATCCCACTCACATATCTAGGGTAATTGCCTCTACTTCCAGTGAATTGGTGGTAGATATTAACTACATCTAAAAAGTACTTTCAAATAAATAGCTTTATTAGTGTTTGATTAAATAACCTAGTATGTACTATAACTTAGCCAAGTGGACACATAAAATTGATCATCATGTAGATCTACTATATGCTGATTTAGAAAAATGTTATTAAATGGAAAGAGAAAATTGCCAACAAATTATATGGAATGTGAGACAGATGCATTGGGGTGGCTTGTTCAAGATCCATTCTAACTTCTTTTTTTTTTTTTTGGTACCGGGGATTGAACTCTGGTCCTTGCACTTGCACAGCAGGCGGCGAAACCACTGAGCTAAATTCCCGGCCCCCATTCTAACTTCTTTCAAAGTGTTTCAGCACATTTTTGATACCAGGAAGTTGGAAATTGTATCCCCATGCTCTCTTGGAGCTTAGAGTCCAGATGTGGCTCAGTTCTCTCTCAGGCTGATATAGGAGGAGATACAGCTGCATACGTAAGGTCAGCTCCTCTTGAATTCACAGTGGTTAAGAGGCTGGCTCTCTGGGGCAGTTATCGTACAGGTTCAATGTCAAGACTGAATGTTCCCAGTGCCCAGTACAGCATCAGGAGTAGATTTTCAGCTAGAACAGTCTGAGGTAAAGACAAACCTTTCTCCTGGCTGCTTCTATTTTGGACTGAATACAATACAAATCTGTTTTGGTGTCCTTACCTGAAGTTCTGTATGTTACTTTATACTCTCTAGTTAAATCCTTTTCTGCTGAAATCAGCTCTATTTAAAATTGTTTTCAGTTATTAAGAAGTATAGACAATCATATATGCTCTATTATTGTAAAAAGAAATTTGCTTTCATTTTCAGTATAAAGATAGGTAACATTTTAGATTTGGCAAAGTAAACAGACAAATTGCAAAAGTACAAATTAAATAGTTACACAGGTAGCATGGGAGTGGCAGAAGGAGGAGTATTTATTTTGATATCAATCAATGTGAGCCAGTTAGGAAAAATTCATATCAAGCCAGGCTGGAGCTGCCATAGATAGCCCCAGGACTTCCTGCTATTTGTTATTAAGAAAAATTCCTTTTTTTAAGGTAACTTTGAGTTGTGCTTTTGAATTCTTGTAAAAACATACTGTAAACTTTATAGTTATAAATCTTTGAGTCTGTGTCCACATTCAAAAGGCCTGAAGGTTATGGTAAATCCAAGTAATCAAAATACGATTAACTTAAGTACAACTACATGTATTTATTTAGTTTATTCTTGACATCCTGTCGGCAAAGATTATTTTTTAATAAATGTCGCAAATTGATTTAAAGTATCACTTGTCCATTCCGAAATGAAAAGAAGGTCCTTATAAGCACTGATTTTATGACTTTAATTTCCATTTGTTTATATTTAATTCCTTATATAGATTTGCTACCAATTACTTGCATGTATGATCTCATATCTTTTCTGTGTATGCAAACTTACATATTTTTTAAATCCTACATAGCTATCACACTCCCCTAAGGATTTAAAATGAAGTTATTGAATAGGATACCTCTCACATGACCTCCCAAACACAAACTGTTATGGACCATCATTTACTGACCCTATTCACCATCCTACCCACTCACCTCCTGAGGAATTCTTCTACCTTTCTCCTGGAGGACAGCAGTAGCTGCTGAGGTTTTGTAGATTCCAGGTCCTCCCTTCCTCTTAGATTTTCTTTAGTGTGATGGAGTAAAGAGCCCATGCCTCATATGGGCCTGGGATTTGATTTGAGAATTTTGAAGTAGAGAAAGTAAGGGTCAGCTCTGCCTCTGCTGATAAAGCTCTGATGTTTCCTAGCAAGTGTCACCATTAGAATGTGATGTGAAGAAGAGGAAAAGAAAAATAAGTATTGTAATCCAGTGTGGACTATGTATCTAATATTGTACCTTGACTTAGTATGCTTGTCTTACATGTTTTATGTGTTCTTTGGCATATTAGTCTCCTTTTTAATCTGTATAGAAGATAATCAACTTTATAAGATCTCATAAGATAAATAAACAAATCTGATACTAACAAATATAAAAGAGAGTGGAGGGAATGGGAAAGAAAGAATTGAAATGTGCTATGTACAGGTAGCAATTCCCTAAAGTGAATGTAATCATTATAGTCTGTAAACATGTGCTAATAAAAATTAAAAAAAGAATGTGATAATGAGGCCAGTGTGCAGAGAAAAGTAGAGATGGGAAGGTGAGTAAGAATCCTAGCAACATTTTTGATCATCTGAGCCTTATTGAAATATGAGCATTAGTCACTGGCACCCAAAAGAGATGCAATAATTTCCTACAGAGTTTTAGTTTTATTGAGAAGAATTCTGCAAAAAACAAAGTTGCTTACTCTACAGAATTTAGTGATGGACGGTCTGGAGCATGACCCTGGTGTGGGGTGGGGGTGTCCAAAGTATAGAGCCTAGTTTGGAGACAATCTATTCACAGGTTGGTGAGAGGAAAGCCCACAGTCAAGGGTGAGTAAGTGGGAGCCTGTGCTGCCCAGTTTCCTAGGTCCTTAGAGAGAAGTTCTCCCATACCACACTTCTGGGACTCCCAGACCCTGTATTCCAATTTTTTTTCTCTCTTCCCAGCTGCCTCTGTCATCCCTTTCTTCTTGATTTTGGAGAACAGAAAACCTCTTGAAGCATTGGGAGTTATATGATCATAAACAAGAGGCCTCGCTTCATTTCTAAAATGGAAGAGGTTGGCAAAGTATCTCTAACACGCTTTATAACTTGAGAAGAATGTGATTTCAGGGATTCTGAGGTGGAAAAAGTTTTAACTTATTTTGTTATAATAAGGAAAGCAGGAAGGGAGATTAATGGAGTCAGGATTAGTTGGGAATAGGAAAAGAACTGCCAGGATCAGTATGTAGGCTACAGATGGGTCAGGTAGGCAGTGAAGAAAAGCTGCAGAGTGCCTGTCTACCCGCCCCAAATGGTTTCCATGGGGCAAAGAGGTTTGTTATACAAAGGAAAATAAAAGATATTGTACATAAATAAAGTGCCCACCTTATTTAGAAGGTCCCAATTACCCAACATTGGGACTAAGAATAACTTAATGAGGTAGACTCCCCAATTGCATACACTGCCAGTTATTCAGGTAAGTTTATATTTTAGGACAGCAACTGACCGATTTCAAAAATACAAGAAAAGTACCATATTTTGTGGAAGTATTTTTGAACAATTTAGAAAATAACTATAATCTCTCTCATCCATAAGTAATTGTTCACACAGAAAAGGGGGTTTGTGAAGAAATTTTGAGAAATAATTTAATAAGAGAAAATATATCTAAGAAATATCCATAAAGAGGAAAAGAAGAAGTGTTATATGAAATAGAGTGAAAACATAAATGGAAACATAATTTCACTGTTTTAAGCCATATGTTATAATTTTTTGAGAACAGTATTCATTCACTTGACTCATACATTTTCTGTCCAATTAAAATCCACTAAAATTTTCATACTTGAATTTTTTCCCATTGGTTACAATAGTATAGGATACATGGTACGTTTTGTTTTTTAAGTTTTAAAATTTTATTATTAGTAGTACAGGTTTGTAGTACATAATGTTTGCATTTCTTGTGTGGAGATGGTACATGTATATAACACATCTTAATTCCCTTTTTTTTGGTACTGGGGCTCAAACTCGGGTCCTTGTGCTTGTGAGGCAGGCGGCAGACCCACTGAGCTAAATCCTGGCCCTTGATTCCTTTTTTCATATCCTTTCCCCCTCTCCCTCCCCTGATCTCCTTCCCACTTGAGAAAGATCTCCCTACTTCCTGTTGTCTATCTCTTAAGTTGCTTTTAATTTATAATTTGGGTTGCTCACATAAAGGAAACAATGCAATATCTAAGCTTGTGTGCCTGATTTATTTCACTTACCATTGTGATCTCAAGGAGCATCCATTTTCCTACAAATGATTCCAGTTTATCTTTCTTTATGGTAGAGTAGTACTTCATTGTGTATAATTACCACATTTTCTTTATCCATTCATTGGTTGATGGACATATAGGCTGCTTCCAGGGTTTAGCTATTATGAATTGTGCTGCTATAAAACACGAGTATGCAAGTAATACTGTAATATGATGTTTTTAACTTTCTGGAAGATATTTAGGAGGGGAATAGCTAGGTCAAATATATTTCCAGTTTTAGTTTTTTAGGAATCTCTATACTGATTTCCAAAGGGAGTGTACTAATTTATAATACCACTAACAATGTAGAAGGATTCATCATCAGCATTTGGCATTTGATTTATTGATGATGGCCATTCTTTTTAGGGTAAGATGCAATCTCAGCATTTTTTAAATTTGTATTTTTCTAATGGCCAACAATGTTGAGCATATTTATTGGCCATTTGTACTTCCTCTTCTGTCAAGTGTCTAGTCATTTCACTTACCCAGTTTTGATATTTTTATTTTGGGGGTGTCTAAATTTTTTTGAGTCCTTTGTATATTCTAGATATTAGTCCTCTGTCTGAAGAATAGCTGACAAAAATCTTTTTCTGTTCTGTACGTTGTCTTTTCAGTCAGTTGCCTTTTTCTTTTGGTGTGCAGAAGCTTTTTAATTTGGTATGATCCTATATGTTGATTCTTGGTATTATTTCATGTGTGTCCAGGAAATGGTATGTTTAGAAAGTTTTTGCCTACCTATGATTTCAAGAGTTTCACGTATTTGTCTTCCAGCAAGTTAAGTGTTTCTGTTTTAACATTTAGTTCTTTGGTCCATTTTGATTTCTGTTTAGTACATGGTGAGAGATACAGGTCTAGATTCAATCTTCTGCATGTGGATAGCCAGTTTATTAAAGAAGTTCTCTTTGCTTCAGTGTGTGTTTTGGTCCTTTTGACAAAGATCAAATAGTTAAATGTGCTTGGAGTTGTTTCTGCATCTACAGTTCTGTTTCACTGATCTTCATGTCTGTTCTTGTGCCAGTATCATGGTGTTTTATTACTGCAGCTTTGTAATGTAACTTCAAATCTGGGATTGTGATGCCTCCCTCTTTGCTCTTGTTACCCAGGGTTTGTTTTCCTATTCTGGGTCTCTTCTGGTTCTATATGAATTTGAGGATTGCTTTCTCCAGGTCTGTGAAGAATACTGTTGTTATTTTGATGGGGATTGTGTTAAATCAGTATATGACTTTTGGAAGTAAGGCCATTCTGACTGGTTCTGAATATCTAGGAACAGGGACTATATTTCCATTTTCTGATGCCCTCTTCAATTTCCCTTTCCAGAGTACTGCACACTTTATAGGACACTTTGTTCAGTTAATTTCTAAGTATTTAATTTTTCTTGGAGCTATTGTGAATAGTATTTTTCTTCTATTTTCTTTCTCAGTGGATTCATCATTGGTGTGCAGGAATGCTACTGATTTCTGAATGTTGTTTTTGTATTCTGCTACTTTAGTGAATTTGGTTATTACTTTTAGGAGATTTTTGGTAGATTTTGGGATCTTTTCTGTAGAGGATTATATTATCAGCAAATAATAGTAATTTTGAGTTCTTTTCCTATACATATCCCTTTTATTTCCCTTTCTTGCCTAATTGCTCTTGCTAATGTTTTAAGTACTCTTTTGGACCAAAATAGGCAGAGCGAAGATCTTGTTCTTGAATTTAGATGAAAAGTTTTCAGTTTTCACCTATTTACAATGATGTTGGTAATACGTTTGTTATAAATGTCTTTTATCAGATTGAGATAAGGGTCTTCTATACCTATTTTCTTCAGTGTTTTTCAATCCAACCATGTTGAATATGTTCAAAGGCTTTTTCTGCATCTATTGAGATTAGAATGTGATCTGTCTTTGTTTCTTTTTATTTGAAATATTACATTTATTGATTTGCATATGCTGAACCATCCTTGCATCCTTGCAATGAAGGTTACTTGGTCATGGTGTATGATCTTTTTGATGATTTGTTGCATTCTCTTTGCCAGTATCTTTGTTGAGGATTTTTGCATCTATATTCATTAAAGAGATTGGTCTATCATTCTCTTTTTGGGGTGGATCCATGTCTGGTTTTGGAATAAGCATAATGGTGGCTTCCAGGAATGACTTTGGGAAGACTCTCTTTTGATTTCATTAAAGAGCTTGAGAAGTATTAGTGTCAGATCTTTCCTTATGCTTTTGTAAATTCAGCAGAGAACCTATCCCGTCCTGGGATTATCTTAGTTGTTAGGTTTTTTATTACTGCTTCAATTTTCTTGCTTTTGGGGGGGATTATTCAGGGTTCAAAAAATCTTTGTTCAATCTTAGTAATTCATACACATTTAGGAATTTATCCATTTCTTCTGAAGTCCCCATTTTTTGGCATGTAGGTTTGCAACGTAGTTATTAATAAAATTATTTATTTTGGCAGTGTCCATTGTGATTTCACTTTTCTGTTTCTAATTGGATTGATTTTGGTCCTTTCTCTCCTTTTTTGGTTATATTGGCTAAAGGTTTGCTCATTTTGTTTATTCTTTCAAAGAGTCAACTCTTCAATTCATTTTAAATATATATATATATTTTAATCTCAATTTTATTGATTTGTGCTGTGATCTTTATAATTTCCTTCCTTGTACTAGCTTTGGGTTAGGATTGTTCTTGATTTTCTAGTTCCTTAAGGTGCATCATTAGGTAATTTATTTGGGCTTGATCTATTTTTGTGATGTGAGCACTCACAGCTATAAGAATCTTCCTTTTAGGACTGCTTTCATTGTGTCCCATAAGTTCTGGCATTATTTTTAGTTCTAAGATCTGTCTATTTCTTCCTAGATTTCTCCTCTAACCCTTTGTTTAAGAGTACTGTTTACTTTCCATGCATTTGTATAATTTTTGCGTTTTCTTTTGTTATTGGTTTCCAGTTTCATTGCATTATGATCTAATAATGTGTATGGCATAATTTCAATTCTTTTACACTTACTTGGCTAGTATGTGGGGAAAATTCCTTGCCATGCTGCAAAGAATGTGTACTATGTTGCTGGGTGGAACACTGTAGATATCTATTAAATCCATTTGTTTGAACTTTTGTACAACTCTGATATTTCTTTGCTGATAATTTTTTCTGGCTGATCTGCTTATTTGTGATAGTGGAACATTGATGTCCTCCACTATAATTGTGTTTATGTTTATCTGATCTTTTGTGTCCAGTGGTACTTTCTACATAGTGCATCTTCATATTGACACTGAACATTTAGCAATCTCAACAAGTGAAGGAAAACGTGGGAGAATTCAGTTGAGTCGAGGCCCAAAATTAAGAGATAAAATATGTTGGTTGCCTGTATAACAGCCATTTTCTCCCTTCATTTCTTATCAAGATTGATTTTTTTCAGGTACTTGAGTGGATAGCAATGAGCCCAGCATAGGTGGGCTCCTTTCAGGTTCTATGGACTGACTTGTGTTGATAATAAATAAGACAGGACAGTCCCAGTCTCCTTTGCTAGTGACTGACTGAGGGGAGGGCATGTGATCAAATCTGATTTAGGGTTTAGAAGTAAGTAAGAAATTCTGAGAAACTCTTTTCTTCCTGTTAAAAATAGATCCATGTAGGGGCTGGGCATTTAGCTCAGTGGTTTTGCCACCTGCTGCGCAAGCACAAGGACCCGAGTTCGATCCCCGGTACCAAAAAAAAAAAAGATTCCTTTGAGTTTGAGTTCATTTCCGGAGATTTGAATAAAAAAGTTAAAAAAAAAAATAGATCCATGAAGGAAGAGGCATTCTCCCCATTTGTTTTCTCCCTTTGGACACTTCCGTACAAAGACATGATAATGGGCAACATGGCAGACAGCTTATTATCCTGAGGATAAAGGAAGATATCTCAGAAAACACGACCCAAAACTGCAGAGAGTGCATGGTTTACTGAAACCTGACTGAATTGTTCCAATCTTCTTGCTATTGGAAAAGGCCCATCATGCCTAAGGTAATTTGTTATCAGTAGGCAGAATCATACTCTCTGATATGAATTAAGCTAGTCCTCTTAGAGAAAGAACACTATGGAATTAAGCAGTCCTGATTTTGAATTTCAGCTTTGTCAATTAACATTCATATGCCATCCTAAAGAGGTAACATAAGCCTTCTAAACCTCTGTGTTCTCATCTCTGAAATAGGGATGATGATGAAATCCAGCTCATTGGATTATTAAGAGGATTAAATGGCACACTATGTATAAAAACAGCTAAATAGTGCCAGAGTGCCAGCCAAATAGTGAGCAAAGTGGAATTTAGCTGTTTTTTTTTATTAGAGTTAGCTGTCATTACTACTAACAGGATTGTGACTGCAACATTTGCAGCTCCATCAAAGTAAATTAGAAAAAAGCAAGCACTCTGTCTGGATCACTTGCCCCTTGTCAGCACTTTCCACCCCAAAAGGCCCTTTATTTGCCCCTTCCCCCTCAATTGCTGCAGAAGACTTAGAACAAAGGAGGACTGGAGCCTGCAGTTCATTGAAAAGGATGAGCAGAGCAGAAAGGTTGGCGCTGTGGGGGAAATGTGCGCACTGGGCTGATTCATGAGATGGGGATTGTAAGAGGTTCTGAAGTTGAGCAAGATTTGAGGGCAGAGACAGTCAGCGTCAGAGGACCAAAGAGACTGAGTCAGAAGAGTATTTGAGGAAGTGACTGAAAACTGAGATCAAAGTCAAGCCTGGCAGCTGAGGAATGTAAGGGAGGGCATTTCCACATTATTTAACTACCAATGCTGTTGAGTTTTAGAAGCTGTATTTCTCTTCCTCATGCTTGAATCCAGTCCAGGCTAAATAGGTTTGAGTGAAATGGTTCAGGAGGGGGATTTAAAAACTGTTCTTTCTTTCATCTCTGTGCTCCTGGAACCTTTCTTCTCATAAGCTTCTGAAATATGTTGACCTCAATAGAGTCTCTTGATTTGAAAAGCTTATACTGCTAAGCCTCCTGCAAGGACAGCAGGAGTGCGACAAAGTATAACCTGGAGTGGTGTGATCCACGGCATTGGCTTCAAGGTGGGATTTAGTCAGTGACTCTGAAAGCCATGTGGCAGGGGGCCTTTCCAGCCCATGTCTCCAGTCTGCATCTGTTGCTTTGCCCTCCAGGTTGTACAGGAGCTAAGGGAAGCTAGCAGTTTGGCAGAACAATCTCTCGAAACCTGATGTGGGGCACTGCAATTTTATACTCCACTGTAAAATCCAGTTTCATGTATTCCCAGCCATTTAGCCACCTCAGATTTCATGAGAATCACATAGAGGATTTGTTAACAATGGGATTCCAAGGAGATTTTGGTTCAGAGCATTGAGTTGAGTCCAGGTACCTGTAATTTTCAGCAACTATCCTCAGTGATTCCAATGCCAGTGGTCTATGAATTGTGTTTTAAAAATGTGCTCTAAATCCCAGATCTGCCTTCGAAATGCCTGTCTTTTTCCTTTCTTTTCATAACTACCAAGATATGCAGCAATGCTAGATATTACTTTTGAATAATTACTCTGAAATTCTTTTTAAAAATTAAACTTAACTGGGCAATGTTCTGAAATTAGAACTTTGCCTTGGAAGACTGGACCCCTATTGGAAGGCACATTTCTCTCCTGGGAAAAGCAGAAGGCACTGAAACACTCAAGAACGGATTAATGCAGCCTTTAGCCTGTGGTGCTCATTCAAGGGAAGCACTCTCTGCAATCAGTGGGAACTGTGCTCAGACACACATGGCTAAAGAGGAAAGTGAGTGTCGGAGATGTGAGCTAAGGGAGTTAGATCACTTTGAAGCACATTAATAAAATCATGAAAGTTTACTAGTATGTGGTGGAGGAATATAGCCATGTGTCTCTCTGTGTGGGGAGGTTCCATTTATAGCAAGGATGCAGTGTGCAGAAAGACTTCTGATTCATTGGTACTTGGTAGTGTGTTCCTAGGAGAGTTAGGGAGGAAGGTAGGAGAGAAAAGGGGTTTCTGTTCTAAAGCACAATGACCATACCCAAGCACAGGGAGCTCTCCCCTACAAATTGTACCTTGCATGTGCTGAAATTGGATAAATGGGTGAAAATAAGAGATTTAAAAACCATTGGAAAACAACTCATTTTACTAAAGTTACAGATTCTCCAGGAAGAATGCAAGGAAGTGTTCTCATGTCAAATGTCTACACCAGCACAGTGGGAGGGTAAGGCAAGAGGGTTGGAAGTTCTAGACTAGGGTGGGTAACATAGTGATTTAGAGACCCTGTCTCAAAATAAGTAACTAAAAGAAGGGCTGGGGATAGAGCTTGGTACAAAGGCTCTTGACTCAACCAACACTCAGTAGTGCAAAAAATGTGTTTTTTACATAGCATTTCAAGGATTCTTAAGCTACCTAAAACTTACTGGTAGAGGCCAAGTAAAGAAAGTCTGCTCCAGAATAATTACCAAAGACCCTGGAAATGGGGATCAGGGATAATCCAATAGGAATGGCATTTTGGCAGAGGAGAGGACTGACTGCACCAGAGGCTCTCCAATCTGACTACTTGGTTTAGAGGTGGCTGCAAATCCTTAATTCCTGACTGTAGCACCTGAAGTGAGGGCCTTCCCTCCCCATGCCAGTCTTTACATCATCGAAGAGGGTTCTCATATAGATGCATTTCTGTGAGAAACTCAGTGAACAGGTGCACAGTTTTTATCTGAAAAGTAGTTTTGCTGGTGCTGTTGTTGTAGTCCCTGTTTGGATGTATGGCTCCAACATCAACCACTTCTCCACCAGTCTTGCTAGAAAGCTTAGCCTTATTAGGTTAGTTTTCCTTTTCCACCATCCTGCACTTTGTCCATCAGATTACATAATGCTAGTTTGGGGACTATTTGGTTTATATGACAAAGTCTAATTTTATTGTTTGAGAACATTTTAATCTCCAAAAAGAAACATCTGATAAGTGACTTCCTATTTGGGACCATCTACTTTCAAGCTTTTGGCCACTAACTTAATGTGTGTTTTAATGGATTTTCTATTTTGGACACATCATATGAATAGAATCCTACAATTTGTAGTTTCATGTTTCTGGCTTCTTTCACTTAGCTTATGTTTTCAAGGACCATCCACCTTGTAGCATTACCAATATTTAATTTGTTTCAATGGACAAAT
Organism: Heterocephalus glaber; assembly: GCF_000247695.1. The sequence continues at coordinate 17,601,809 of NW_004624738.1, read as the reverse complement.
AATACCCACTTTTATGAATAGACTATGTTTTGTGTATCCCTCCCTCACTGATGAACATTTTGGCTTATTGTCACCTTTTGGCCATTATAAATAGTGTTGTTATGAACATTGTTTATAAAGTTTTGTGTAGTTATATGATTTTTACTCTCTTGGATACATACCTATAAGTTGAATGGCAGGAATACAGTGCATTTATTTTTCTGGAGAATTGCCAAGCAGGTTTCCAAAATAGCCATACTATTTTCCACTTTTGTCAGTGATGTCTATGAGTTCCAGTTTCTTCACGTTGTTGTGGACATTTGCTATTTTCTTTTAAAAAATTTTTATTCAAGCATCTTATTGTGTGAGGTTGAATCTCATTTTTTGGTTTTAGTTTGTATTTTCCTAAGGACTTACACTTTAGCGCCTCTTCATGTGCCTATTGGCCATTTATGAACCTTCCTAGGTAAAGTTTGAATTCAATTCCTTTGTTCATTTTTAAATTGGGCTGCCTGTCTTTTTATTATTACATTTTAAATGTTCTTTATGTATTCTGAATATTTGTCTATTAAGTTTGGATCTTAAATGTTTTCCAAATAGTCATCTTTTGAAAGCTGGCCCCTAGGTGATGGTGCCATTTGGGGGTGATGGAAACTGTAGGAACTGGGGCCCAGTTGGAGGCAGTAGGTCATTGGGATTATGTCTTTGAAGGGTAGATTGTGTCCCTGGACTTGGGTCTCTCTCTCTCTCTGCCTCCTGACCACCTTGAGGTAGGCTGCTTTCACTGTAACACTCTTCACTTCCTGCCATGATGTTCTCCCTTACCATGGACCCAGAAGCAATGGCATCAAATGATCATGGACTTAAACCTCTGAAACCATGACCCACAATATATATTTCTTCCTTAGTTGTTTATTTCAAGTAATGTCAGAGTGACAAAAAGCTGCCCAACACAGTGTCTCTGATTGGATATCTGATTTGCAAATATTCTCTTCAGTCCTGTGGATTCTTTTCATTTTATTCATAGTATCTTTTGAAGTGCAAAAGTTTTTAACCTTAACTGAGTCCAATTTATTTTGTTTTCTGTTGTTTGTGTTTTTGTGCCATTTCTTAAAATCCATTGCCTAAGCCAAGGTCACAAAGATTTATAATTGTATTTTCTTCCAGGTTTCATATTTTTGGTTGTTCCATTTAGGTCTTTGATTTGTTTTGAGTTAATTTTTGTACACAGTATGAGGTAGGGGTTATTCATTCTTTTGCATGTGGCAGTGTCCCAGGATTATTAATGAGAAGACTAATGTTTCCTCAATGAACCGTAGTGGCACAGTGGAAAATCAATGTATCTGTATACTCAGTTGTAGTCCATTAACATATGTCTACTTTTATGCTATGCTTATGGAAATTTTGTAATATATTTTGAAATTTTAAAATGGAAGTATTCAAAGTTTGTTGTTTCTCGAATTTGTTTTGGCTATTTTGAGTTCTTTGTATTTCCATATGAATTTTAGTATCATTTTGGCAGTTTGCACAAGAAATATAGCTGAGATTTTATAAGGATTCCACTGAGTCTGTAGCCAAATTTGTGGAGTGCTGTTATTTTAAAAATGTTCAGTCAGTGCTGTTGTGGTGGTTCATACCTGTAATCCAAGTACTCTGAAAGAAGTGAGAATCACAAATTTTAGCCCAGCCTGGGTATCTTAGTGACTTAGTAAACCCTGTCTCAAATCTTAAGGTGTAGCTTAGTGTGATGGCCCTGGGTTTAATCTCTAGTATCACAAACTGAATGATGAATGAATGAATGAATAAATAATTGTCTTTTTATGAATATAGAATGCCATTCCACTTATTTAGATCTTCTTTAATTCAACAATGTTTCTTGGTTTTTCACTTCATAATTTGTACTTTTTGTATGAAGTTTGTTCTCAAACAGTTTTTTGTTTTTTTGGTACCAGGGACTTTGCTTGACCTTGTTTTCAGATTGTTTATTGCCAACGTACAGATGTATAGTTTTTTTTGTATATTTTTGTATCCTGCAACTTTGCTAAAAATATTTATTGGTGGACTCTTTAAATTTTTTTATATACAAGATCATGCTGTCTGTGAAACATAGGCTTTTAATTTCCATTGGATTTTTGACAACGTGGATCCTATATTACTGACTGCTTCATTATCTCGATCCAACTGGCCAATTTTCAGAATAAATTTTTCACCTGTAAGATGACAAAATCCAAAAATCTTGAATCACTGTGAAGAATACTAGTCAAATGACTATCAGATTAATGACTTGATACATGAATTGTAAGAAATGAATCTTTAAAGCTAAAAATAAATGGATCATTTTCTGAATCACTTTTTGAAGCTTTCTTACTTTTGAATGTCTTTTAGTTAGCCGAGAAAAGAGTACCTTGGGTAGTATGAAGTCATTCAGAGTGATTACAACCTTAGAAAGTGAAGCTTCAAACAATAGACTTAAATGTTGTATAAATGTTTTGTTAGCCACAATAAAAATAAGGAAACGATTGAAGAGCTTTTGCTATGGAAAACTAAGATCAACATAGAAAAAGTATATAAAAAGAGTAAGGAATTAGGAACAGTGAAAAAAGTATGAGATTATCATCAAAAGGAAGGCTATTAATAAAAGATAAGGAATCAGTAAAGAGTTGATGAGAACCTTTCCAGGCAATGTCTGGGGAGATGAGGATGAAGGAGTGCACTTTGGAAATACTTAGTATATTTTGGTAGAAGAACACAAATCATAACTTCAGTTTTTGGATTGCAAACCATTAATGAAATAGGGATTGATTGCAAGAGAAGAATGCTTGAGGAAAATGATGGTTTCATTTTTCAAAATGTCGCTTAAGATACCTGAAGAATATCCAAGTAGATATGCTAGTAGGTAATAGGAAATCAGTTTGGAAATTAGAAGAGAGGTTTGAAGATTTGTGATATTGAATTATACAGTGGACACTTGACTTATAAACTCAATTTGTTCACAAGGGCTGGTTGTAACTCATGTTGGCCAATTGAAGGCTCAGGCTCCTCTACACAGCCTTCAAAGTCTCTCATATTCAGGCAGCTCTCAGTGTCCTTAGGGAGACGTTGGCCCAGGATTTCTCACTTAACCCTACACAGGAAAGGATGTTGTAATGTTCTTTCCAGAACTCTTTAAGGGTTAAATCTGTATCTGAGACCATCTGGAAGCACAAGTGGCCATGGTTCGGGTTGTAACTCAAGACTTCGTTTGTAAGTTAAAACTAAAGTTCCAGTTGTAACCCAAGCTGTTTGTAAGTTAGGTTGATCGTAACTCTAGGGTCTACTGTACTTCCTTTGCATAGATTCTGTAGTTCCTAATTATCATAATTTTCTTGTATGTTTCCTCAACTCTCTCAATCCTCCTCTCTTCTTCCCTTCCTCTGGTCTCCTTGCCTTCCAACACAGTCCCCATCTTCTACAAAACAAAGCCCATTTATACAGCCCCGAAACTCTGCATTCCTCACATCTATACCTGAGATTTCCTTCTCCCTTGACATTTCTTCAGCTGTGACCTGAATTAATTGCTCTCTGGGGTTATAGGATACCTATTATTTGGAACTCCTACTTGCTTTATTCTTTGTTTGAACTGTTATTTGTTTGTTTGTTTGTTTGTTTGTTTGAGCTAGAGTCTTGCTTTGTAGTACAGGCTGGTCTGGAACTCCCAGCAATCCCCCTGCCTCAGCCTCCTGAGTGCTGGCACTACAGGCATGTGCCACCACACCCAGTTTGAACTGCTATTTCTTGGGTCATATAAAATGCTCTTTCTTGACTCCAGGTAATATGGAAAGTAAATTTTTGTTTATATGAGAATGACTACTTTGGCATCAGAACAGTTTGACTCAGTTTACAATTCTAGGCTGAAAGTCAGTTCTTGTCAGGATTTTAAAGGCATTTTGGAAGCATTTTAGGACCTAGGGTAATAGGTGGAAAACCTTAAAACATTGTTTCCTGTTTTATTGCTAATACCTGTGTCTCCTCACTGAAAAGGGCTACTGAACTGTATTAGGTTGTTTCATGCAATCACTGTCCTCTTAAATTTTACAATGAGGTTTGAATCTTTTATAATGTATTCTTTTGAACATTTTGTGAGTTCTTTCAAATTTCTGATGGTTTTGGGAAATTATAATTAATTAATTTGATAATACTGTTTCTTCACTTCAGTTTTCACTTTTATCTTTTCCTAAAACTCCTAGTATGGAGGAAAGACAGCTGTGAATAAACTAATTTCCTTTTCTCTTCTATTGCCTTTTTGTTATAATGTCTGAACATTTATTTTCATTTATCCTCCATTCATTCAATTGGTTTTTTTCATACAATTAATTTACATTTTGAAATATTAAAATTTTCATTTAAAAAATTCTTTCCTTTAAAAATTAATAGGATTCTATTACTTCTTGTGAATATAATATTTTCTTATCTTTTCACTAATGTTAGTTCAATTTTAAAGAGTGATTATTTTTCTTCTTACATTACCTGTAATTTCCAACTTCTTTTCTGTTTATCATTTCTGACATTCATGTTTAGACTACCCTCTTTTTGTTTGTCACGTGTGATATTTATAAAACAGCAGGTTTCACATTTTTATAAAATCAGTAATTTTAGTTTCTTTTGAAAAATTTTAAAACCTAACAATACTTGGGCTATGGCATTCCTAGTTATTAGACTGTTGATTTTAGATAAGACATGCACTGTGCACATATTATATTGTCATCCTGTTTTATTTGTTTGTCTCTGAGGCCCTATGGACATTTAGGTAGATCACCCCTCATTATTCCCTGTCATATCTGTTTCCAGCCTACTCAGAAATGCCTTACTTTATTTCTGAAAATATGACTTATATTTGAAAATATATATATACATGTTCTGTTTTGCTTTGATAAAATTCTCTTCTGTCATCAAATCCTTTAGTAATGTAGCTGTTCTCTTAAAAGGACAGAGAGAACAAGTTTTATGACAATGGCAATCCACTAAAGGTAGGTTATTATTTGATATGCTCCAGACATTCATTAGTAGGAGTACTTTAGAGTGCTTTACTGCATAAATCTACTATTGTGCAAATTAAAGAAAATTTAAAGATTTTTGTTTCTCATATATCATTTTGTGAGGGTTGTGTCATCTGAGTACTAAAGATAAGGTTCTCTTTTTATACATGGATATTATGACTTAATTACATGTTGAAAACTTGGTGCTTTCATTAACATGATAAATTATTTTTTGGATTTGTAAACATGTACTAATAAAAATAAAACATTTTGAAAAAGAATTTATGAGACTCAGTGAATATCCTTTTGGTAAAATCAGCAACATGCCATATGTTAGAGATTACCACTTGGCTGAAGGTAACAGGAGGTGGATTTTAGTGTACCAATTCATCATTCAGTCACAAATATGGTTTGAGCACCTCTCGTGTGACAGTACTCTCCAATTGTACCATAAGTAATCAGTCTACCAAATAGGTAGTCTTATTTTTAGGAGGCTCATTAACATAGGGAGAAAATTGGTTGTAAATTCTTTTAAAAAAGTAACATTAACTTCATGTCTTTGGGAGAACCATTTTATGTTTCTGAGACTTTGTATTTCTAATGCATAAATTAGAAACTTGCCCTCTAATATTCCCAAATATCTCTAAGTTTATGTTAAACTTCAGAATTTGCTCAGTTTTTAACCACCCAGGAAAGTCAAACCTGGATATTACATGTATTTAACATTAAAGTGGAAAAAAATAACCCTTCTGGTTTATCTGAGAAGGTACCTTGAGGAACAGTATCCTACTGATCTTTAAATTTTCTGAGCCTGTATGATGGAAGCATCCTTGTATTTTTCTAAGATATTCTATGTTAAAAAATGTCAGTGGGCTGGACAGGTAGCTCCCTGCTAGAGTGCTTGTGTAGCCTGCATGGGGCCCTGGGTTAAATCTCCAGCACTGCAACAGCAAAACAAAAAATACAAGAAAGAACTGTGAATATATTATTTTATACTCAAACATTCCATATATATATATATATATATATATATATATATATATATATATATATATATATATATACTTCCTGATCATCTGTTATGTATTGAGCACCGAGAATAGAGATAAATTTTCTGTCTCTGTACAACCTGCATTTTAAAAACTGTACATATATTTTTCCATAAATATAAAAAGTAAATGCCATTTCAAGAAGTACAGAATTGCCAAAAAGAAAAATAAAGGAAATTAGAGAGCGACAGAGCAAGAAAAGTGTTTATTTTTTTCTTTGGTATCAGGGAAGGCCTCTATGAGGAGGGAATTGTAAGGTGATCAGAAAAAAAATACATGATGACCAGTTAAATGTTAATTTCAATAAATGAGAAATTTTTCATATAAATGTGTCCTATGCAATATATAGTAGGATATAGAAGATACAATTATTCATTGCTTATCTGAAATTCAGTTCTAACCGGTGTCTCGGACTTTTTTATTCTGTCCTGACAATCTTGTATTTGAGCCAAGTCCTGAAAATAGTGAGGGAATAGTGTTTATCTTGGATCTAGGTTGATAGGTCTCAAGATAAAAGAAAGAACCAGTGCCAAATCCTGTGGTAAGAGTAGCATAGCTGTTTAAGGAATGGCAGAAGAGCCAAGAGGACTGATGTGAGTTGAGAGAGGAGGTGAATGGCAGTCTGTGCTGGAGATACAAGAACAGTTGTACCACGGGAGTGCATTGAACCATTATGAATGAGTGGATTTCATCTGAAGGAAAGGGCTTATGAAGGGTGAGGGATTATGAGACCTAACTCAGGTTTAAAGAGCCCACACTGGCTGTTATGTGGCCCGATGATGTAAGGGAAGAGGTGAAGCAGAAAAGTGTGTGCCTGAGCCCACTGAGCACACCATACTAGCAACAAGGCTTTGGAACACAGGGTCAGCAGTGGAGACCATACATACGCAAAGACAGAACCACAGGCTTTCTGATGAATTGTGTGGCAGAGGACAATCAGGGATGCTTTTTCTGTCTTTGGACTAAGCAATGAGATAATTGGTTACTGGCAAATTTTATGACAATTAAAGGGAAACAACTTATATTTATTAATGTTTATTGAAACGCACACACATAAGTATACTATGTGCATCCTTTGCTAAGGTGATCAAATCAAGTTACTGTTATTCTTCATCGTTATTGTCATTTTCATGTGCTTATTATGGCAGTGAACATTACTAGTCCATTATATGTATTACTCAGTTAATTATTACAACAAGCCTCTAATATAGGTACTATTATTATAAACATCCTCATATTATAAATTAGGTGAATGAAGCCCACAGAGAATAAAAATGCAAAAATGGAAAAAAAAACCCCACAGGAAAAGAGTAAATGTAATTGGAGAAATGTTGAATGTAGAAGATAAGAGATTATCTTTTTTTCCTGAATGTATTCATAGATATCTGGAAATGCTGTTAAACTACAAAGATTTCCAAGATACGTGCTTGTTGATAAAAATAAATTAAGAAAAATGAATATCATATAATTTTTATATGTGAATGGGGAAAAACACTATTGTATACTTGCTCACTTTTATCTTCATAAAGAAACTGAAAAGGTATGTAACAAGAAACTCGTTGAAGGCTTTCTGGGTGCAATGAGGGCTTTCCACTGTATCTGTCTAACAACAAATCATCAAATGTATTCCCAAGTCAAAAAAGTTAAAAATAATACTAACATGCAATATTTTGTAGATAAATAGTCACTTCTGTGGTGAAAAAAGCATGCTTTCAGCTTCAACCAAACAAAATTTCACTAGTTTTACTACAAAGGTGCCTTGGCTGGGAAGCCATATGGTTTTGATCAAACAAATCTCTAGATGATTTTCCTAAGTCTTTCATCACCTATTGATTCTGAAAAAAAAATCCCTTTTGACATCATAGCCTACATTTGATCCACTTCCATGTGGCTAGCTTGGTGTCCTTTCTCACAATCTCTGGAGGAATTTGCTTCCATGCCTGAGCAGGGTTTTGGTTCAGAGATAAAATAGGAAAATTATTAAGTAAATCCGATGCATTATTTATATCCTCTTCTGCCCCTTGCTTTCTGAATCTATAGTTCTATATTTGATTTATTTAAAAAAGAATATAAATATTTCTAGGCTTAATACTTAAAAACTGGCTTTTATGACAGTTTTACTTATTTAATCATCTTTTCTAGTCCACAAAAAGAAGCAAAATAGTTTTGAATATGTTTTAACAAACTCAAGTTTCTTTTCTGGAGCTATTGAATTTTGCATTTTTCTCTCCAATTCTATTTGACTAATATCTGTAATTTATTCAGGATGACTTCTCATTCATGAATTTTTAGCAAAAATTTTATTTATATTCTCTTATTTTAGTTTATCAATATGTTGTTTAGTTGAATTCAGAGATTACATAATTTATCATCTTTACTTTTCCTTTTTTCCTTCCATTCAGTGAAGGTTAGTAGTTTGGGAGATTAGTTTTTATTATTCTTAATCTCTTGAACATCACAGCATTGCCATTAGAAAGGTTTCAAAGAGGCTTCAGGACCTTAGGATGGTCATGGAGTTTTCTTTCTGTAGACAAGACCAAAAATCACAGGAAACAAATGCAAAAGTAGACAAATGGAACTCAATCAAACTAAAAATCTATACAGGAAAAAACAAAAAACACTCAACAGAGTGCAGAGATAAACTACAAAGTTGGAGAAAATATTTGCAATGCATTTACCTAACAAGAGATTGAAATCCAGAATATATAAGGAAGGAACTCCAAAAACTCGACAGTAAAACAAACCAATAACTTGATTAAAAATGAGCAATGGACCTAAACAGATATTTCTCAATAGAAGGCATACAAATAGCCAACAGGTACATGAAATAAGGTTTAACATTAGTAAGCATGAAGGAAATGCAAATCTAAACCACAATGAACACCAGGCTCCAGAGTACTAGCGTGGGCAGAGAGGTCCTGGCCTGACCGGAGCCCTGCTGCATCCAGCTCACCATCTCCTCTTGCAACCAGGAAACGGTGAAGACCCCCTGGGCACACCCACCAGGCACAAACAGCCCCCCTCCTGCCTCTGGCCTCTTAGGTATGCAGCTACCTGGCTCCACACTACAGAGGCATAGGGGGACATAAAGGCCATTGTCCTGAGCTGCAGAAGTGAACAACAGAGAGAGGGCTTCTCTCAGGGTCCCTGATGAAAGCTGAAGCCCACTGGAAAAATAAAGAGAATCTCTTCAATAAAGGCACACCAGACCACCATACTTGGTAAGTTGGAGGGATCATCACCTCCCATCAGAACCTGGACTATCTTCAGGGGAAAGGCAGCTGGAACCTGCAATAGAACCTTGCAGAGTTCAACCCTGCAGGAGAACAGGGGGCTCAACTTGGGACTTGCAGCCAGAAATCTGCCTGAATCTCACTGGTCTGTGACTGGCTTATTGAGACTCATTGCCCTATAACTGCACACTGCTGCCCATGTTGTCTATTGTGACAGCAGAGATATATCCTGAAGGAGGCCATTCATTTTTATCTTTTATTTGTTATTTTCAAAATTACCACTGTTTTTTTTTGCTCTTATTTTAAATTTTTTCTTCTTTTTCTACTCTTTTAAAATTTTTATTTTTCTCTTTTTTCTTTCTTTTCCCCTTTCTTTCTCTCTCTCTCTCCCTCACTCCCTTGCTGTCCCACATTGTTCTTCATCTTGCTTTGTGTTCCTGTTCTGGCCCTAATTAATATTTCTTCTTTATTTTTCTTTTCTTCTATTTCCTTCTCTCACCTGTGTCCTCTGGCCTCATTGCTAACCTTCCCCTATCCTTCTACTTACCTATCCCTCCCTACCCAACTCCTTCTAACTCCCCATCACGAAGGGTAAATTTGCTATATTGAAGACTTTATTCACTATAAACATATGTTGGGTTGGTCCTTGATTTTGATTTAATTCACACAGTTAAAGATAATAGGTTAATAACTACTACAAATTGTCATTTTTTTAAGAAGTACTTGATGCTATTGTGTTGCTGATTGTATCACTTGGGCTAAGTTGTTGTGATTAATGTAATCAGTTGTCCTTCCTGGTATAATGAAAATGACATAGCCTCAGAGCTCTTAGAGACTCAAAACCTAAAGACCAGCTATATCTGGAAGACAGCTCTGAGAAGCAATCATTCCATAAGGGTTCTAAATACATCAACAAAGATACTTACAATAAGCAACTTCAAAGTATCAGCCCAGGAACTAAACCAAGGAGAGTACCAACAACAAAAATGAGAAGACATTTAAGGAAGGCACAAACTCAGACTTCCACCCCACAAAAGGCAAATTCTGGGGGAAATGAGATGGAAAACTCTGATAATCAGCCACCTGGACACCCTGAACTGATAGCACAGGAAGTAACAAAACAGCTGAATGAGGCTCTAGAAAAATTCAAAGCAGAAATAATCTCCCAGATAACTACAGAGCTGGTGAGCAGAGTGAAAGACATGATTAGAGGCTCTAGAACAGAAACTGATAGAAAAAAAATAGATGACCTCAGAAACA